>CAJGYO010000013.1:66912935-67234020 GCA_904845875.1 Miscanthus lutarioriparius
TTTAAATAAACTTCCCCCTCATGAGTACATCGTCATGTTACGACAACATGATGCGCGACATTTCATGCCACTTCTCTCGTGATATGCCTCGACATAGCCTAAATATCATGAATACTATTTTTGAATGACCAAATTCCATTATTTCATGTACCAGTAGTTCAAATTTGAATAGTTTAAAAATTCAATGAAACGGAAAAATTAAGGAAATATAGTTAAAAAACTCATAATTGTCCCAAATTTTGAAATAGGGATATATTTATGTAGCAAGTCCCCACAAAAAATGGGGTAAAAAAAAAAAATTTGTTTGGTGCCACCCCGGCACCCGCCTAAAGAAGTTTTTTGCCGGTGCCAGTCATGGGGCACCCGCAAAGAAATTAAAAAATTTTTTGCCGGTGCCTAACGGCGTGGCACCTTAAGCAAGGTCGACGGTAGCTGGTCATTGCTGCGGGCCACCTTTTAAGAAAGGCATATTTTGCCGAGGGTAATTCACCCCTAAGAAGACCAATTTTGCCGACGGTCGAATTTGCCTAGTGCAAGACTTCGCAAAGGCTGCTTGTCGGAGGTTTTATTTGCTGTGCCGCCAGTTCGGCACCCTAAGAAGATTCTTTGCCGGGTGCCCGATAAAAAGCACCCGGCAAATTTTTTGCTCCCCGGTAAGAATCAGCTGCTTCACAGCACAAAGAGCACGTAAAACCATAAATGCATAGTCAAGATCCTCCTCTCATGGACATACCAAGTATCCAATAGGCGACCACAGAGTGTTGAATAGAAGGGTAAAACAAATTCTCCAATGGTCCAAAGAATTTTAGCCTATATCCCAATGTCCACCCAAGCACCTCTCTTCTAGAAATTAGTAGGGCTTGCCGTAACATCACTATTTAACCTTAGAACAATGCTAAGAAAGCCCAGAAACAAAACGGAAACAAGGAGTCAAAAACAACACTTTAGTTAGGATCAAAGATTCATCAGTTCTGGACAAAAAAAAAAATCAAAAGTTCCACACAAAAGTTTGGAAGTTTAGTTCAAGTTCGGTAGTTCCAAAAAAAGTCTGGAAGGCTGGTTCAAGTTCGAAAGTTTGGTTCGGAAGTCTCCAAGAAAACAACCTTTGAAACGAGAAAAGAAAATCCAGAACTCGATCAAACGTACTCTGAAAATCGTAAAAATTTGCACACATGTTCCCTAACTTAAGATGAAGTTATTCCCAAGAGGTCTTGCTTAAAGGATTGATCTTTCTTTGTCAATCTCATGGAATTAAAGAGGAAACATAATAAAAGGAGGAATTTACGGAAAATTCAAATTGGTGGCGCTCAGATAAGGAATTGGTGGGGGGTTACTCCGCAGGATTGCTCAGGCATGTTGATAGAGCCTTTTGCTATCTAAGATTTATGATCAGCTAGGATTGGCTTGTGATCACACATGGTGATGTAAGCCAAAGATCAAACTCACGCACCACTTGCTCCTGACTCCCAAATCTGAACTTTTTCTTTTTCAGTGATTTTCGGAGCCATTTTAGGTGACTTTCGACCTTTTGTTATAGATAGGTTGTAACCTTTATTTTGAAATGTTTTGGAACCTTGGAACTTGTTCAAAAGATGTCTTGAAGCCCAGGACCTATCTCTACTGTTCCAAACACCAAAACATCTCTTTTCAAGCCTCTTTTAGTGTTTTTCTTGAAAATCTTTTTGTGGAGGGTTTTGGGACATCCATGAATGATTTCTAGGTGCTATGAGGGCTTAGGAATATATATAGCCACTGCCTTTGGCAGATTTCCCTGAGTTCCTAGAAATACCCACTTTGAGGAAAATTGACAAAACACCAATTTGAGAGAGGGATTTTAATTTTCCATTTAATATTTAATCTTTTTCACTTGATATCTTGGGGATATCATATAATTTAGTTAGTCAAGGTGTGTGCAATGTTATAGAATTTTGGACTTGGTTTAATTGATTTCAAATTTCTTGGAGAGGATTCTATTAAAACAGTAGAAACCAGCCCAAGCCGGTTTTTGAACTTGCTGCCATTGAGCTGATTTTTTAGTGGAGTTGTTCTCCTGATGTTATAAACGCGTCCACAAATTTTCTTGGTTTTTTGAGATAGCTTGATTAGGTTTTGAAAATTTGTTTTCCTAAATTATGAAAACCAGCCTAGGTCGGTTTCAACACTTCTCAGGCCAGCTGTTGCTGACTTCCAATGTCACTTGTTTTGACTTCCCTTTGCTTCCGCATCCTTCGAACGTAGTTTCTAAGGTAAACAATCTTGTAAGGAGAGGCTGGCCGCATCACACTTCTTGTGATCTCTGTCATGGACGACTGACTAAAATGACGATGTCCACCAGAGTTCGTGTAATAATCGTTGCATTGATCACCGACGACTGACTAGAGTGCCTAATTGACGGCGAATTGGTGACAGACTGGTCACCGACGACTGCCAACTTACGTCGTGTCTGGCCAGTAGCAATACCCTCCACGCTACGGCATGCAGCACTGTTGCCTTAACTGCCCGATAGCAGCAGTGTTGTTGGATACGGATGAGCATGTGGTAGCACAGCACGTTTGATCTGGCTTGAGCGATATGCGCATGACTTGGGTCAAGTGGGCTGTACTATGGAGTAAGAAGGCAACTCTTCCTGGAGCGATATATCTATATTTATTTTTGTCTAATATTAAAGAACTAAAATTTTATCATATTTTTTCGTGCACCTCCTCCTCTAACCATTCGGGCAGTGGAGAGTTTCTTATGTCCTGCTTTTTTACTTGACCCATACTTATGATCCATACTCGTACGAGTTAGAACAGCTCGCGTCTAGTGATAATAGATATATGGTCCCATTCCAAATAAGTATTAGATCATGCCTCTGTACCTCGTATATGATCTGGACTCATGACCCGTGTTCATACATGTTAGAACAACTTACGTGTAACGATAATATAGAATCCAATTCCTATATGTATTGAGTATCATTACAACACACATACACATTAGCTATATTTTTTTATATTAAAAGTGAAATTTGGTTCATCCAATCATCCATCAAAATCAGCGCCACATTTTCTTCGTCCGTTCTTGGCCTTGTCACATCCTACGATTACTCAACCCGTCTTTATCAAGGCCACGTTTAGTTGGGCCGAATTGGCGCCGCCAAACGGTAGCTACAGTGTCGTTTTATTTTTATTTGGTAATAATTGTTCAATCGTTGACTAATTAAGCTCAAAATGTTCGTCTCGCAAAGTACAACCAAACTGTACAATTAGTTTTTGATTTCGTCAATATTTAGTACTCCATGCATATACCGCAAGTTTGATGTGACGAGGAATCTTCTTTTTATATAGTGTCAAAGTTAGAAATTTGGTGGAACTAAACAGGGCCTAAAAGTGAAATTTGGTTCGTCCAATCATCCATCAAAATCAGCGCCACATTTTCTTCGTCCGTTCTTGGCCTTGTCACATCCTACGATTACTCAACCCGTCTTCTGCTTAAACTAATGAAACCGTATAAAACTCAAATTTAGTGTAAAGATCCAAACCAATCTGACCATGAATCCAAGTCAGATTAAGATACAAATCCGTCCCATGACGAAGAACACAAACACAATAAAATAAAATCACGTGGATTCTAAATGGAATCTGTATTTATCTATCTATCTATCTATCTATAATAATATTAAAGAGTCAAAATTTTGCTGGCTTCACTTTTTTTCGTCTGGCTACTTTCTTTAATCCCATATTCACTTCTTTACTCTCGATTCAGTCCGTATCAATATACCACACGTTCGCTGTTAGACTTGTCAGTTTACTTTGGATACGACGCAACGGACTCCAAGACATGTTCCGGCTCCTATGTCTAGGTGTTGCATGCTACTTTGTTGTCTATTTTACATGAGCTTTAGCTGCAGGAGATGTCCGATTTCTGGACATATAACTAGGTCTCCCAAATGTTTGCTCCAAATAAATCTTATTCACATCTGATTGGTTTTCGCCAAGTTCACTAGGCTTATTCATGGTTTCGGCAATCTTCATGTCAACGCGAACGAGAGGTTTTCTTGTGGCTTCTTTTAAAATATATACCGAGTAAGTACTAGGGAGCTCTTGAAACGGAAAAAATATGCCCCTCGATGACTACAACTACGTTCTTTGCAACTCAGCTAATGAACATCGGTGATATAGATCCAGGGTACCTCAACGCAGCAGGATGGGCCAAAGACGTCGGATATGAGGCCCAACAGAGATAGGGTATGTCATCAGACTAGGTGGACAAGCAACCAGGCTTATGGAGGTTGAAGACTGAAACCTACTACAGGAACAGCCGATTCCATACGTATATTTCCTTATAACAAACTAGTAAACCTCTTTGTAAACCAACCAGGACTCTTTTTTTACTCTATCTCCTCGACTATATAAGGTGGGAGCCCCCGATCGGGACCTGAATACAAGTTGATAGCAACCCTAGGCAACTAGACATCAGCACCCTGTAAACACAGAGCATATGAGATAAGAGATCTATTCTCATCTGAATGTAGGGTATTCATACCTGAACCGGTATAAATCTGTATCTCGTATGTTATCCATCTGATTTCATGTGCATGATTTTCTATCTATATTGCCGGAGCCAATACCTCCGACAAGCCTAGTGCATCTCTTTTTTATCTGTCCTTTTTTGTGGCTTGTTGGAACACCCTACTGTTCACAATACATCATCACAGTGACCCATTTTGCCACCCTCTCTTCTTTCAGGGATAATCTACATTTATTCTTCCTTGTGGAAATCTTGATCACCATGTGCCGGTTGGTCCATCCGGAATGATGAAATCTTCAGAAGTATATCCAGCCCTCAGTGCTTCGGAGCAAGGACATTTTCAGGAAGGAGATTGCTCAATTTATAATGAGAGCAAAGCAAAAAAAAAAAAAAAAAGTCCTGAATTAGTCAATGGCTAGAAGCTTATGTGTAATCTTGTTTAGTTTCTTTCTTTCTTTTTTTTTGTTTCTTGAGCTGTTGTTTGTTTGTACTCTTTGTTTTAATAAAATTCTAGTAGAGGGCAACCCCTCCTATTAGCCCTGTTCGTTTATCTTATAATCCGTATTTTTCAGTTTGTTTTTTCAGTCGGAAAAATATTTTTCTCTCACAACAAATTAGCCGGAACAATGTTTCGGCTTGTTTTTTCAGCGAAGCGAACGGGGCCATTCCCTTCAATAAAACTTCAAGCGCCAAGTCATTCAAGTTACTATGCAACAAGCTATGTCCTGTTGCAGCGCAAAAATATGTTTGCTAATCTAACAAAAAAAAACTCTGGGTCAACTTCTAGGCAAGTGCGTTAACTAAAAAAAATCAAGCCATGTATAGAAAAAAAGAAGGCAACCGCTGAATGGGATTGAGCGTTACATACGAGAGGATAAGATTCCATGGGCCAGGCAGTGGGGTCGTGGTGGTTGGTATCATGAGTCCACTGCCATATTTTTTTATTTTTTTTTGCCAATTGAATACTCTATTCAGTACTCGGTAACCAACTACTACCGTTCTAGTGTTCTACCAACTACTGCCGTTGTGTCTATATATACCAAGGCACGGTAAGGGCCGAAAAACTCACAGGCCACAGCAAAAGTAGAAAGGAGCCAAGGCTAAAACCCAAAACGAGCTGCCACCATGGCCGATCACGGGCCACACAAAGCAGTGTTCCTTCGGCTCCTAGAAATCCTCTCGATAGTCGTCCTATTCTCGCTTCACGCTTCGTCAGCAACCACACGCACGGTGGCTACGCCTCCGGTCTCATGCCGTCCTGACCAGGCATCGGCGCTGCTCCAGCTGAAAAGATCCTTCACCACCACCGGTTACTCCACCATTGCGTTCCGGACATGGAGGACCGGCACGGACTGCTGCCGCTGGGCGGGCATTAGGTGTGCCCAAGCCAACGGCCTCGTCACTTCCCTGGACTTGGGAGAGCGCGGTTTGGAGAGCGGAGGTTTGGACTCCGCACTCTTTGCTTTGACCTCTCTTGAGTACCTTAACCTTGCCTACAATGACTTCAATGGGTCGCTGCTACCATCCAGTGGGTTTGAGCGCCTCACGAAGCTCACCTACCTTAACTTATCTAGTTCTAGCTTCTCGGGTCAGTTGCCAACAACGGGCATAGGGAGCCTGACAAATCTTATATCCCTTGACCTGTCTACTAGCTATGAAATCCTTGACGTATTCTATCATGGTTTCTATCCCACCTTCCATACAAGTTCAGATTCTATACGGCTTGTGGAGCACAACTTTGAAGGCCTAATCCATAACCTTAGTAATTTAAGGGAGCTACACCTTGGCTTTGTGGACCTGTCAAGCAGCGGGGCGCGATGGTGCAAGGCCCTAGCCATAAACTGTCCTCAACTTTTGGTGCTTAGCTTACCATATTGTCGACTCTCAGGTCCCGTATGTGGCTTACTTTCTAGTACCTTGCACTCAATTTCTGTTATCAATCTAGAATTTAATCATTTATCTGGCCCATCCCAAGATTTCTTTACCAACTTATCCACCAACTTATCCAATCTGACTACTCTCCAACTTGGACGAAACTCTCTTCAAGGATGGATACCTCCTGCAACCTTTCAACATAAGAAACTACTGAGTATCGATCTTTATGGCAACCGTCAAATTTCTGGCTACTTACCAAACTTCTTAAACGGTTCTAGTTTGGAGAACCTGAATGTTGGAGGAACGGATTTCTCTGGTACAATACAAGGTTCGATTGGCAACCTCGTACATTTGAAGAAGTTGGGGCTTGGTGCAAAGCGCTTTTCGGGAGAGCTACCCTCATCAATTGGAAAAATCAAATCCTTGATTGCATTAGAGATTGCTGGACTGGGAATAGTAGGTTCCATGCCACCGTGGGTTGCAAACCTGACATCTTTGATGTCGCTTCGGATCTACCACTGTGGCTTATCGGGGCCTATACCTTCTTTCATTGGTGACTTGAGGAATTTGAAAGATTTCGTGTTGTATGACTGTGGATTTTCAGGTGAAATACCATCTCATCATATCGCAAACCTGACTCAAATGGAAGTGCTCATGCTTTATTTAAACAACTTCACAGGCATCCTGGATCTCAACTTTATTACGAATCTGCCCAATCTTAAGGCGTTGGAACTCTCTGACAATAACCTTGTTGTGATCGATGGAGAAGACAATTCTACATTAGCATCCTTTCCCAAAATCCTAGTCATAGGTCTTCGGAGTTGCAGCCTTTCTAAATTCCCCAGTTTCTTGAGGCACCAAGATGAGCTCGACTCGGTTGACCTTTCGGATAACAATATCCGCGGTGCTATACCATCCTGGGTATGGGACACATGGAACTACCCTCTTTTCGCTTTGGACCTCTCAAACAACGAACTAACTAGTGTTGGCTATACCTCTTATCTTCTTCCTCTACAGGTAGAAATATTCCTACTTAACAACAACTTGTTTGAGGGGTACATACCTATACCTCGAGACTATGCACACATTCTGGACTACTCAACCAACATGTTCTCATCTGTACCTCCCAATTTCAGCTCCCATCTTACTGATGTAACCCTCTTTTGGGCCACGAGCAATAACTTGTCTGGAAAAATTCCATCATCCTTTTGTGGAGGCACCAGTATACAAATCCTCGATCTATCTTACAACAACTTTAGTGGATCAATCCCTTCTTGTTTGATGGAAAATGTCAACGGGATGGAGTCATTGTCTTTAACTGAAAATAAACTAGCTGGGATGCTGCCAGATACCATCAAGGAAGGCTGCTCATTTGTGTCAATAGATTTCAGTGGTAACTGCATTGATGGGAAGCTGCCCAGATCTCTTATTGCTTGTGCAAACTTGGAGATCCTTGATGTTGGTAATAATCAGATTACCGACACATTTCCATGTTGGATGAGTAGACTTCGTGGACTCGGAGTCCTTGTCCTGAAATCCAACAAACTCTTCGGACAGCTTGCGCAATCTATTGAAGACGACAAGACTTATTGTGCATTCCCAAGTGCAACAATAATTGATATATCATCAAACAACTTCACTGGTACATTACCCCAGGGAAAATGGTTTCAGGAGTTGAAGTCGATGATATTTATAGAACCAAATAAATCACTGGTCATGGAGCACGAAGTTCCAAATACAGGATCATATAGATATCAGTATAGTGCTGCATTCACATATAAAGGACAGGACACGAGATTTCATGAGATACTAAGAACACTTGTATTTATTGATTTCTCCAATAATGCATTCCATGGTAGCATCCCTGCAGCTATCGGGAAACTTGGTTTGCTACATGGCCTCAACATTTCACATAACTCTCTCACCGGTCCGATTCCATCTCAGCTCGGGCATTTGAGGCAGTTGGAAGCTTTGGATCTGTCTTTCAATGAGCTATCTGGTGAAATCCCACAAGAGCTAGCATGGATGGACTTCCTCACGACATTGAATCTGTCTGACAACAAGTTGGTGGGAAGTATACCACAATCGCCTCATTTCTTCACATTCACTAACAGCTCATTTCTAGGAAATGACGGCTTATGTGGGGCTCCGTTATCAAAAAAGTGCATCAGCAAAATAACAGCAAGCTCACATGTTTTCAAGAAGAAATCTGTAGACATTGTGTTATGCCTCTTTGCTGGACTAGGATTTGGTATTGGGATTGCAATTGCAATTGTTGTGGCATGGGGGATCCCCATTAGAAAACGCCGAACTTAAAGAAAGGCAGGAAACACTACTTGTTATGGATCAAATGGCTAATTAATTTCTGTATCTGGATCACTTTTGATACATGTGGACTCAATGATACAATATTTTTCTAATGTTGGAAGTTTGTGGTGTTAACTGATTGACTTTCATTTGTGCTTCCTCAAACAGCAACCTAGTAGTGCCTAAGGCACACCAAGTTTAACTCTCGCGTAATAGCTACATGCAACACTGCCATGGCCGTCGTACAGCCCCAGCATCTCAACTGAGAGACCATATTGAGATGTATATAGGTCTTCTTGATGTGATGACTCACTAGTGCAGATAGGGGCTACAATCTTGGTTGGAAAACCCCTTCAGTCCTGAGTGAGGGAAAAAGAGTGCAGGTGTGGAGATTCAAACTCAAGACCTCCTACTCTGGCCCTTGCGTGAGTTGCCATCTCAACCTCAGCACACATCTGACTTAGATAAGATATGGTTTACTTTTAAATTCACTCTGGAGGCACATTTAGTCTGGATTTGAGACACAAACCGGGACTAAAGGTATTTTTAATCCATATTCGTGTCTGAAACCGGGAATAAAAGTCACACTTTTAGTCCGGGTTCGTTGTTTGATGAGATTTTGTGCAAAATTTTCTAGTATGCATGTACATCTATATGTGCTTTTGAAAATAACATGAATCAGGTCGCATATGCGCTAATGCATAGTGCGCATGTCTGTTTACGTGTGCTGAAAAAGAGAAAGCTAACAGGCTAGTCACGTGATCGAGGTTGCATGTATGTTCATTCATCGTGAAAGCACGTACGTATCTTTGCTCAAAATGCCTCTCAAGCAATTTGGGCCAGTATTGGACAGCCACCGTACAGGCATGGCGTCCGAGGCCGGAGGCCATATCCATTTCACTACTGGATTCAGGCGTTTTGCCGGGTGCCGAATGCACCCGGCAAAGGCTACTTTACACTCGGCAAAGTCTTTGCCGGGTGCAGCACTCGGCAAAGAGCCTCCGGCAAAAAGTTAGTCGGCAAAGATTTCTTTGCCGGGTGCTTTTTATCGGGCACCCGGCAAAGACTTTGCCGAGTGCAAACCCGGCACCCGGCAAAGAAAAGTGGTCGTTACGGCGCCGGCTCCGTCATCCCTTGCTTTGCCGGGTGCCATATCAGAGGCACCCGGCAAAGATTTTTTTAATTTTTTTTTCAAATTTTCTTTGCCGGGTGCCGTGCCGGGGAGGCATCCGGCAAAGATGTTTTTATTTTTTTATAATTTCTTTGCCGGGTGTCTTATCGAGGGGGCACCCGGCAAAGAGTTTTTTTATTTTTTTTTTGTAATTTCTTTGCCGGGTGCCAGGTCATGGGGCACCCGGCAAAGATTTTTTTTTTTGAAAAAACTTTGTTGGTGCCTGGACTGGCACTTTCGGCAAAGCTGGGAATTCCTTTCAGAATTCCCTGCTTTGCCGAAAGTGCCGTGGCTGTGGCACCCGCAAAGCCTCAAAAATTAATTTTTTTTATTTTGTTTTTTGATTCTATAATCACAAACACAGCATATAAAAGATATGTATCACATCTGAAGCATCACAAAGACAATATAGCACATATATATCACATCCATCTCATCACAAACTCAATCTCACACATATATATCACATCGCGAATACAATACCTCACATACACGACATCACAAACATAATAGGTCGAATTACCATCGTAACAAGTCGATAGTGGATCACAGTGCATCACATGTCCATCAAGCGGTGAAAAAGAGATACAAACTAAAGGTGGGAGGGCCGAGTGCACTGGTGAAGGAAACTCGGCACCACCTGCTTGCGCCTGAGATGGGTCATTCGAACCCGCCGACGGAGGCTGCATAAAGGACAAGAGATCCAGGCGCTTAGAGTGGGTCATCTAATGAAAGCACTAGTCGAAGCAATATGGATTCATACTCCTTGGACTAGCTACAATCTGGCGGCGGCGCTGGAGTTTAACATCGGCATTGTGTACACCGTTCACTTGCCCAAAGTTCTCTGAGAACATCGTAATCTCCGCCACCTTGCTTATTCTGTCTCTCCCTTCGCCCGCTCGGCTTGTCTTTTCCCTTCGGCCACCTCGGTCCTCGCCAAGAAGGTCCCACAGCTCTGAGCCATCCTCTCATTATCGACTGCAACATTTCAATCGAATATTTTAGTAATGTAAAGGTAACTAAGTTATGTAAAGATCAATGTATGAAGAGTTAAACCGACTAACTGGAGTGCGTCGACCCCGCTTTGTGAAGGGGACGGCCCGTTGGCATATGGCCGGCCTCCGCTCGGGTACTTGCTCGGATCACGGGAGAGGGAGGGAACAGAGCGGACTCGAGGGTGCCATCGCCAAGCCGCATCGCCCATGCTTCTTGCCCTGTCCGATCCTCATGACGGTCGTGCCATCAATGTCTTGGTGCTCGGATCCCGGCCCGCCCTGGACCGACCTTGCATCCGACGCAGCGTAGGAGCTGATGCGCGGTGTGGACGCCAGGGTTGTCAGATGACTCGGGTGGGTCATCCGGGCTGAAGGTGACAGCGGAAGTCGCCTTTCCCTTGCGGGCCAGTCCATACGCCATGAACGTGGACAAAGGCTGGCCACCATGCGACGCCGACTGCGAGAAAGACAACAAGATGATTAGAAGAAACATGCAGAATGGAGCGTCAGAATACTAAAAATGAATTCACGTACCCAAGCTTGCTTGTATGCGCCAAGGCTGCGGCTGCCTTGGTGGTGTGTGGGGCCTGTCGCCTGCAAAGCCCGCTCCCGGTGGGCTTCGTGTTCCTAGATATAACCCTCTGTGAACCACCTATCCACGATCATCTCCCAGCAGTCGGCAAAGGACTCGCACCACCATGGAATCATCTACATGTCATAAAGAATTTGAGATGTAAGATGACCAAATGAAAGCTACTTAATCTCAAAATGAATCAGTATTATTCTTCTTCATTTACCTCAATGTCTTTGTTCTGGGTCGAGAGACATCTGTCTTGCCTGTGTCTTGCTGACTTTCTGACCAAGTCGCGTGGCGTAGTACTTGATGATGCAAGTGAGGCGCTCCTCGTAGTGCATGTCGCTGATGCGTTTCCTGGCACTTTTCACCAAGTTCTTCTCCGCCCTCTCCTCTGTCCCTCTTCACACACTGAAAAAAGTCTGCAGACAGACACAATGTATCAATTCATTATGTCAAAAGTGTCAAATGAATGCAATGTATTGATCAAAGTTGTCTTGAACGAGACTTACCTGAACTCTCTCCCGACCCGCTCCTGCTTGTCTTCATATTCTGCGTCGGGGGCAGATTTGTAGTGGTCCCACGATTTGGCCGGCCCCATAGTCCCCTTGTGCGTGACAATGCTGGGGTAATAGTGCCTACACACAAGCCCCAAGATGTGGTTGGGGTTGCGTGAGTCACCAGGCGACACAACCTCCGGCTCTGCACAAGTCATTAACAAACATTATTAGTTTTCTCGACAATTTTCAACAGGTTATATGAAGTAGGCGTGATTAAATCTAAAGTTAGTTACTGTCCCCACGGGGCGGATCACTGGGCGTAGGGGAGGAAGCGGAGGCCCAGGGAGTTTTGAGGGACCTCGCAAGTAGGGGCTAGCCGCAGCAGAGGCAGTGGAACTACTTCAGGCCTCGCCACCCTCTTGTGCCTCTCCCTCGCTGTCCGTCGCCCGAACCTCGTCCGCCGCCGAAACCTGCTCGTCCTCCGAGGAGTCCGTGTACTGGCGCTCCTCCCAAGACGCCACGCTGGCTCGACTAGAGGAGGCCGGCCTCCCGCCGCTGCCGCTCCCGCTGCTCCTGGCCCTCTGCCTCCTCCCGTCCGATGCGTTCTCTCCGGCATCTACGTCCTGACGTGCCCTCTGGTACCTCGAGTTCACGTTCCTTGGCCACTGCCGCCCGCCACCTTTGTTCAATCACCTGCAATTAAAAAGAAACAAACAAGACATCATTACATGTATTAGAAATAGATGCTAAGTAAATAAACAAAACACGATTACAAAATAACATAGTATTACATGTATTAGAAGTAATCATCATTATTGGGATTATCTAGATCATATGTCTCGTCATCACTATCAAAATTGTCCAAATAAAAAGGCTGTCAGGAGGTTCAATGTTGCCTTCATCGTCATCATCTAAATGTAATCGCTCAAGCATTTCTATGTCCTTGGCATTTTGCACCTCATCTCCTTCTTCCTCGTCATCAACCCTTTCATCGTCTACTTCCATTCCAATCGCCTCGGTTAAGTCTATCACCAACCTCCCTTGTAGCCCATCTTCTTGATAGAACTCTCCATCATATGTGTTTGGGTTGAAGTTGTAATCTTCATCGTTTGGGACAGCTAGTCTACCATGTGGCGATACCTGGTGCACAATAGACCAACCCTGAAGAGCCTTGTTGCCTTGGCATGCGTATGACAAATAATAAACCTGCACGGCCTGATCCGCCACAATAAAGACATCTTTTCCTTGATAGATGGAATCGTGTCGAATCTCGACTTGACCAATATTAGGGCTCCGTTTCGTTAGTCGAGGATTGAACCAGTGGCATTTGAACATGACGAGACGAAGAGGTTTCGGAACCATAAAATTCAAGTTCATAGATATCTTCAATTATGCCATGATACTCGAGGCCATGGTCTGGGGAGTACAAACTCCATTGTTTGTGGTTTTTCGATGGGGCCGAGCTCGCTCAGTAGCTTCTTGTGTGAAAGCGATATCCATTCACATCATAAACTTGAATAAGCTTTCACCCATCGTCGAAGCCATTTGCAACCTATCTCAACTCCTTACTCATAGTTGCATCGGTTTGGGCCTGCAAGCGCAAGAAGGAAAGATTGCCGAACTAAGTACGTGAAACTCGGAATCTCGAACTAGGTACGAGGTAAATTGGACAATACCTTTGTTTTGAACCAAGAAATAAAATCGGGCCTCCCTGCTCCCGGACCCCATGAAAGAAGGGTGTCGGTTTGCCGTGGGGTAGGATCCCTTGGTTGATGCCAGGATACACGAATAAATTCCCTGTGCACACAAGAATAGTGACAGCGTATTTAACAAGTTCTTTGAGAATAGTGACAGCGTATTTAAACAAGTTCTTTGAGAACTTACTCAATGAACGACTTCACCTCGGGTAGGTTGTGGAACACATATAGCATGATCATGCGCCACTCTTCATTTTCCAACCTCTTATTGGTCGATCCACTTGACCTGTCGAGTTGCCCTTGGAAAAGGCTAAGGTTGGATTCATTCTCGTCAACATTGTAGCGAGAGAGTGGATTATGCACGCTAGGAAGGTTCTCTGTGTAGTATAGCTGTGTGAAGTTTGTCACCTCCTCCAGAAGGGAAGCCTCTGCAATGGAAGCCTCAATTTTGGCCTTATTTCTACATTTTTTGCGAACGGCCTTCAGACATCTCTCGATTCGGTAGCACCAATGGCCCTACACGGGCCCCCCCATACGTGCCTCATACGGGAGGTGCACAATCAAATGCTGCATCGACAAGAAGAAGCCGGGTGGAAAGATCTTCTCCAACTTACAAAGCAACTCAGGTGCCACTTTCTCCAAGTTTGCAACCACGGTCCGAGATAGCTCCTTGGCACAAAGCTGGCGGAAGAAATAGCTCAACTCTGCCAGCACTAGCCAGAGATGCTCAGGAACGTAGCCTCGTACCATCGCCGGAAGAAGCCGCTCAATCCATACGTGGTAGTCATGACTCTTCATGCCGTTGACTCGCATAGTGCCTAAGTTCACTCCCCTGCTCAGGTTCGCTGCATACCCATCAGGGAACATTAACGCCTTGATCCATCATAGTACTTCCCTCCTTTGTTCGGTTTTCAAGACAAAATCGGCCTTAGGCCTTTTCCAGTTCTTGCCATTTGCAGGAGGCCACATCACTTGCTGTGGTCTATCGCACAATGTCGCCAGGTCCACTCTAGCCTTAGGGTTGTCCTTAGACTTGTCAGTGTCCATAAGTGTTGCCCAAAGTGCCTCGGCGATATTCTTTTCAGTGTGCATTACATCAATGTTATGGGGCAGTAGGAGGTCATCGAAATAGGGGAGCCTCGTCAAGCCGGACTTATGAGTCCACATGTGTTGCTCACCATATCCCACAAAACCACCTTCTTCATTGGGCAAGAGAGCATCTATCTGAGCATGAACCTCGGCACCAGTCTTCAAGTGCGGTCTAGGGTCCATGACTGCGACACCTTTCCTGAAGTTCTTGGTGTCCTGTCGGAATGGATGGTTGGAATCTAGGAATTGATGATGTTGATCGAACAACGAATACTTACCACCCTTCTTCAACCAAATGAACCTCACAGCTTCCTGGCATATTGGGCACGGGAACTTCCCGTGAACACACCAGGCGCTGAATAACCCATACGCCAGGAAGTCATGCATGGAGTACTGGTACCGGACGTACATTTTGAAGCTTTCCTTTGTAGCTCGGTCGTATGTCCATACCCCTTCATTCCAAGCTTTGATCAACTCATCAATCACAGGCTCCATGAACACACCCATCTTACTCCCTGGGTGCCCGGAAATTATCAACGTCAAGATCACGTTATGTCGTTGAAAGGCAACGCCAGGGGGGATATTGAGGGGGATAACAAACATGGGCCAACATGAGTAAGGGGCAGACATCATGCCATAAGGATTGAACCCATCTGTTGCCAGCGCGACACGTACATTACGAGCCTCATCGGATTTCAGACGAAGCTTGTCATTAAAGCTGGTCCATGCTTCACCATCAGATGGATGCACCATCTTGTCAGGATGGTAGCGTTTGCCATTCTTGTGCCACGTCATCTGTTTCGCGGTTTCCTTGGTCATGAATAGCCTTTGAATCCTCGGCACGAAGGGAAGGTGACGTAGGACTTGGGCGGGTATCTTAAGCTAGGTCTTCTGGCCACCACCGTCACCAGACTCTACCTCTAGGAACCTGGAGGCTTTACACTTCGGACAGTACTTTGCCTCCTTGAGTTCTTCCCGAAATAGGACACACCCGTTCGGACAAGCATGTATCTGCTCATATGGCATCTTGATGCTTTAGCGACTGTGTGCCTCGTACATGGTCTTGGCAACACACGGTTTTTGGGCGGGGTGCCAACCACGGTCAACACCTTATCGAAGCCTTCTCGATTGCAGTTTAAATCGGACTTCAACCCCATCAAGCGACTTATGGCATCCGGTGGGAGACCTCGGAATGAGCGTGAAGGGGTTTCGTGCCGAGTCCATCATGTACTTGAACGCATCTACTACCGCTGCTGCATCTCCGCCTCCTCACGTCCTCAAACAAAGCGTGCTTGGTGAACGCGTCATCTACCATGTCGCTACCCGGCATCGCGATCGAAAGCCTCGATGCGTTGTCTCACCACCTCCTCTCTCATACGATCGGCTTCACCATGGTGGACCCATCGGGTGTTGTTCGGCGTAAACCCATTCTTGTGCAGATGTGTACCCATGAGTTCCTTGTCTAGCATTCTCCTATTACCACACTTGCTGCAGGGACACAAAGCCATTTTCGCGAATTTTGCGGCCTTGCCAAATGCACGATTCAAGAAACGATCGGTCTTCTGCATCCATTCATAGCTGGCATCACCCTGACTTGTCCGGCCCGTGTACATCCACTGACGGTCCTCCATCCTCTAGCATATATAACATCACCACAGGTGACCATCAATTGCATCTACGCGGTGTCCCTACTCTCTAATAGGTGAGGATAGGTCCTAATCCCACCCGCGGATTCGTAGATGAGGTTAGTTTCCATGCTCCGCTCCTATCCGAGATGGAATTTCGGCAGCACCTCCCCGCCGTTCTCCCGATACACGTCCTGCAAGGGAGAGTGTGTATCCGGAGAACAACGGAGAGGTGATGCCGAAACACCGTCTCGAACCGGAGCGAAGCATGAAAACTAACCTCAACTACGCATCCGCGGGCTGTCCAAAAAGCGTGGACAATCCGAAATAGATACGGTCGCTGATATGTAAAGGTCCGCATATCTCCGACCGTATCTCTTTCGAACGGGAGACACCTAACTAGGTTACGCGACCAAAGACCACATACGGATAGATGGGTTATACCTAGGGTGGCGGTGAGGTCCGGGTAGCGGGGCAGTGGAGAGTCGGTGCAGTGGCGAGTCGACGCGGTGCAGGAAGACTCGCGGTGCCGACAAAGATGATCGGGGTCGCCGAGTCCCTCCCATAGGTCCTCCTCCTACAAAAAAGGGCAAAAATGGTTAGTGTCGACTCAAAATTTCGGCAGCACCTCCCCTGCACGGGGAGGTTCCCAAAACCTGCAAAAAACATGGCACGAAGGCCAACAACCACATATATACCAAACATGGCACAAAGGCCAACAACCACATATATACCAAACATGGACACGAAGGCTAACAACCACCAATATATCAAGAGGAGCCATGTACTTTAGTTCTCTTTCCATGCACATGAAAGTATTGAAGTAGTACAACAACAATTACTACTAACCCTACAACCACTACTAACACTACTACTAACAACTACTTAACTACTAACAATGCTAATAGTAAGAACTACTTAACTATTAACAACTACTACTACTAACCACTACTACTTACTAACTACTACTATTTACTAACCCTACAACTAACACTACTAACTACTACAACTAACACTACAACTAACTACTACTAACACTACTAACTACTACTACTACTAACACTACAAGGGTAGGGCTTACCTTGGCGGCAAGAACAAAGAAGAGCGAGGGCTGTGATTTGGCAGGGGGGGATGACTTGTCAGTGTGAGGATCAGCGGTCGGTCGGGCGGCGCTTGGGATCGACGGTGGCGGGTCGGCACCTTCCTCTTCTTCCTCCTCCCCCTTCTCTTTCTTCCTCTTCTTCCTCCTCCCCTTCTCTTTTTTCCTCTTCCTCCTCCCCCTTCTTTTTCTTCTTCCTTCCTCCTCCTTCTTCCACCTACCTCCTCTACTACTGGCTGGCGGCAGGAGGAGCCCGGTGGCCGGACCACGGGCAGCCGGCCTCGTCGGGGACGGCCGGCGAGGTGGGGACGCGTGGCCACCACGGTCGGTGAGGCTAGGCGCCGGGGCAGGCAGGACCGCCGGCGGGCCGCCAGCGCCGCGGGTCGTCGTCGAAGGGGGGGCCAGCGGCCGTGGGGCCGCCGGATCCGGCGGAGCGCCGACCGCCGCCGAGGCGAAGCGCCGCGGGCGGGCGCGGCGTGGCGGGGCTACACGGTGTGGTGGAGCTGTGGGTCGCTGAATGGGCGGAGGCGCTGGAGAGGCACGGGCGGGCATGGACGGGCGAGGCGCGGCGCCCTTGGAGAGCGAGGGCGGCGGCGGCGGAGCATGCGGGCTGGCATGGGTGATGTGAAGCGCAGCGGCTCTCTGGATTACGTTAGGGTTGGGGGCGTCGGCCGCCTTTTTAGGCATGGGCCTTTTGGGGTGCCGGTGACGACGGCACCGGCAAAGAATTTTTTAATGTTTTTAAATTTCTTTTGCGGGTGCCCCATGATGACTGGCACCGGCAAAAGGCTTTTGCTTGGGCCGGCCTTTTTAGTCACGGGCCTTTGCCGGGTGCCGGTGTGACGACACCGACAAAGAATTTTTTAATTTTTTAAATTTCTTTGCGGGTGCCCCATGACTGGCACCCGGCAAAGCTTCTTTGCTTGGGCGGCCTTTTTAGTCACGGGCCTTTGCGGGTGCCAGTGTGATTGACACCCGGCAAGCCCAATTTTTTAATTTTTTTTTCTTTGGGGTGCGGGGTGGCACCGACAAATTATTTTTTTTTTTTTTTTGACCCCATTTTTTGTGGGGACTTGCTTTACTGATAAATATATCCCTATTTCAAAATTTGGGACAATTATGAGTTTTTAACTATATTTCCTTATTTTTTCCGTTTCATTGAATATTTCCGACTATTCCAAATTTGAACTGCTTTGGTACATGAAATAATGGAATTTGGTCATTCAAAAAATAGTATTCATGATATTTAGGCTATGTCGAGGCCGTATGCAGGAAGTGGCATGAAATGTCGCGCATCATGTTGTCGTAACATGACGATGTACTCGCGGGGGAAGTTTATTTAAATTATATAAAATCCAAACGATGTCCGAAAATCACGAAACTTGTCGATGTGTCTTTTTATCACATGTGGATGCCCTGGTAAAAAATGACCAAATTCCATTATTTCATGTACCTGCAGTTCAAATTTGGAATAGTCGGAAATATTCAATGAAACGGAAAAAATTAAGGAAATATAGTTAAAAAACTCATAATTGTCCCAAATTTTGAAATAACGATATATTTACTGTAGCAAGTCCCCACAAAAAAATGGGGTCAAAAAAACAAAAAAAAATTGCCAGGTGCCACCCCGGGCACCCGGCAAAGAAATTTAAAAAAAATTAAAAAAATTCTTTGCCGGGTGCCGTCGTCACCTGGCACCCGGCAAAGGCCCGTGACTAATAAGGCCGGCCCAAGCAAAGAAGCCTTTGCCGGGTGCCAGGTCATGGGGCACCCGGCAAAGAAATTTAAAAAAAATTAAAAAAATTCTTTGCCGGGTGCCTAACGGCGTGGCACCCGGCAAAGGATGACGGCAGCTGGCCGCCGTCAAGCCGGCCACCTTTGCCGGCGGCCATATTTTGCCGAGTGGCCGGCACCCGGCAAAGACTAATTTTTGCCGACGGCTAGAATTTGCCGAGTGCCGGCACCCGGCAAAGGCTGCTTTGCCGGAGGCCTTTATTTGCCGGGTGCCTCCAGGCCTAGCACCCGGCAAAGAATTCCTTTGCCGGGTGCCCGATAAAAAGCACCCGGCAAATTTTTTTGCTTCCGGCAAATCAGCCATTTCCTGTTGTGTTTAAAACAAGTATACTAGAAAAAAGAGGAAGCTAGATGCATGGAGGACAAGCTAACAGAGTCCATACGGCCGCAACCAGCTACGCCTATACATGGCGTCGTACGCGCAGGAAGTACTCTTTTGCCTATAAAAAGAGTCCCTGGCCTTCACGAAGGGGCTAAGGAGGGCCGGCCGCCACCAGGGCGCCATCCATCCAGAGGCTCGGAGCGGATCGGCGGAAGGAGGCAGCCGGCTGCGCCGTCGCCCAAGGAGCGCTGCAGCGACGCAGCCTCTATTCATCTACTACGTGCCGCCGAACGGAGGGCTGCGTCATGAGGAAGCCGGAGGTGCACCAAGGTAACCGCCACCACACGGTGCCCGTTTCCACGCGGCCATCTATCAAGCAAACACAGCAGCCCGCGCGGACGGCGCTGGCTTCATCCAGCCCCATCTACACCAACGACGCTGGAGGAGGAGCGCGCCGAGCCTCCGAACTAGAAGCAAGCCGCCGAAGGGATGGACGCCATGTCTCGCGTCATCAGTTTCAGCGCAGGTTGAACTAGTCTCTTCTCTTTCCACGCATGGGTGCTGCATCGGTGGTTCCATGGTTGCCGCGTTCATGATGGAGGATGCGAGAAGCCGTGCCGGTGCCTGGACGCGGCGATTGGGG
Organism: Miscanthus lutarioriparius; assembly: GCA_904845875.1. Classification (NCBI taxonomy): domain Eukaryota; kingdom Viridiplantae; phylum Streptophyta; class Magnoliopsida; order Poales; family Poaceae; genus Miscanthus; species Miscanthus lutarioriparius. The sequence goes on from CAJGYO010000013.1 coordinate 66,933,139, forward strand.
ATATACCTGTCGCCGGTCGTGCACGAGGCCTGGAGGTCGAGTGCTGGACACGACCACCAGACGCCGTGCATGCATGGCGCAAGCACCCATGTATGCACGTGCATGCTACGTGCAAGCAAGGTGCCACAAACAACCAAGAAGGCCATGCGGGCAACCACACTACTGGAGACGGCCTCTTTGCCGAGGGCCTGGCCCTCGGCAAAGGCCCATTAACCCTCGGCAAAGGCTTTGCCGAGGGCGGCCCTCGGCAAAGAGCTCTCGGGAAATTTTGAGTCGGCGAAGAGGGTCTTTGCCGAGGGCCCTTTATCGGGCACTCGGCAAAGAAAAGCAACCGTCACGGCGTCGGCGCCGGGGACAGAGTCTTTGCCGAGGACCGTCTCCGGGGGCCCTCGGCAAAGAATTATTCTTTTTTTTTTGAAAAATCTTTGCCGAGGGCCTCCGACCATGGCCCTCAGCAAAGAAATGTTGCAGAATTTTTCCAAAAAATCTTTGCCGAGGGTAATGGGACGGCCCTCGGCAAAGAATTATTTTTTTTGAAAAATCTTTGCCGAGGGCTTCCCCGCAGGCCCTCGGCAAAGAAATTTTATTTTTTTTTTAAAAAGTCTTTGCCGAGGGCCTCCAACCATGACCCTCGGCATAGAAATGTTCCAGAATTTTTCCAATGAATCTTTGCCGAGGGCAATGGGACGGCCCTCGGCAAAGGACCCTTCTTTGCCGAGGGCATTGGTCATTGCCCTCGGCAAAGAGGCAGGATTTTTGTTTTTTTTTGTTTTTTGCATTCCATCGACACAATCATTTCATATATATACATATATATATCAACCATCACATATATATATATCACATAGAACCCATTTTCTCACAATATATCACAACCATAATTGTGAACCACAAATCACAATATATTACAACGACAAGTCACATGTTCATCATCATTCACATGTTTATTACGACAAGTTCATGAAATCCAAGCACAAGTTAGAACCATAAACCACAAATATTACAACACTCCACAACAACCTTCACAAACAGCAGATGAAAGGTCATAGGTCCTCTTTAGGTGATGTGATGCAATTAACCTGCAAGAACAATTTCAAATTAGACAATGGCACTGTATTCTTTCAACAGTATGTAACACACACATGACTACACAAATATATGTACCAAATCTTTTATTCGTATTGGAATGTTTCCGCAATAAACTTGTAAGGACATGCCAATTAGCAAAGGCCTACATCAAGGAAAAAAAAGGAAAAATCCAAGATATATTCATGTACACCACTGCCAATTATGGGGGTCACCACCCTAGAATCCCGACGCGGCCACACGAGTGGGGGCGAGCGGCCATCACCAAAAATTCACTCCGTTGTCTTTGTTTATCTAACTAAAAAGCCTTCATGTATGAAAAGACAAATAAGATTTCTTTTTCGTAGGCATAGGTCACTAAAAATTAAGCCGAAGAGCACAGCTGCAACAACATATCCACAACATTCCTTCCACCATGGTGGCAAGCCTAAAAGGTCAGGTGATGTGTGCGAGGTGAATTAGGCTCGTATAGGATCTATATTTATATAAGGAAAAAGTTGGCATGAGTTCAGTGCTGCAGCATAACGTCTACGCCATTAAATTATAAAAGTCAGATGATATGTCCAATTTTGTAAGTGCATTAGGATGTGAACACATGGAAATGGCGGGTAGATTATAAAAAATAACAGTAGGTATCTAGAAATTTCTTTCCCAATTGAAAAGTATATACTGCTCCTTGTGGCTGCTGGGTTATATACTCATATGTAATCATTAATCAAGATGAATCTGATTAGCTTGACTAATAAGAAAAAATAGGAGTTACTATAGGTTTACCTTTGAAACAGGTGGCAAAAGAATTCCACTGATAAGGAAGTTTCTAATCTATGTTCCAATCACCCACGAACCACACCTTGCAGGTCTGTCTGAAATACATTAGCAGAATAACAAAAATTTAGTAATTAAATAACATCATTGGCATAATTGGGCGGCACTCCATGTAGGGAACTATCAACGTCAGGACTACATTATAAGCAGTTGTACATGTGTATGGACAAAACATAGCTTCCTGTGAGGTAAGCAACATATCAGTCTCACGTCTCCTGCTGGGCTCAGGAGTAGGAACGGTATGGGGAATGGTAGCTCTGATTAGGAAAAGAAAATAATGAGGCACAGAGCACGAATGCACTATGAAAGAGATAGAAGAAAATGGAAACAGACTATTTTGTTTCTAGTAAGTAATAGAGACACTTTGGGTTTGGTAACGCATATATCATGGATAGCATTTTAAAGTTGCCCCACCTAAACCAAAGCAGCGTTGAAGCTGACTACAAATATGTAGAGGAAAAGGAACAGGCTAATGTTACTACTGAAACCTGAAATGTCTTTGTTTTGCTATGAAGCCTTCTCAAAACTGGATATATGGATCTGGGAGGTATCATTACAGCAATGGACGGTGTACCAAAAATTAGATGGTGTAACAAAGAGAAGGGCAACTGTAAAGCCTACCAAACTTCCCTGCAAGCTCTGGTGCTGAACATCATAAGGGAATCACATTGTTGGTACCATACTTCCCTGCAAGCATATTAGGAACCGCTGCTGTAAATTGGAGTGTATGGAGCAAAAAAGGGAGTTTTGTAATTAACAATGTGCCGTTACTCGCAAAAAAAGGGAGGGAAAAGCTACACATAACATCAGTCTGAAATTAGACTGGCCGGCAAGCAGTAACGCGAGGAAACACAAAAAAGCAGGAGCAACTAAAGGCTATTGCTGCACAATAGAAGCATGCACAAATGAGACGCAAAGGCAAAGCAAGATATACCTACAAAAGGGAGAAACCTGAACTGGTGGCCCCCATCTGTAGGTACAGCAGCAGCACCTGAAATCTGAGGGCAGGAGGATGGTGAAGATGGCAATGAAGTTTTGACACGCTCACAATTGCAGATTCTACCTACTTGGCCAACAGCTAAAAAGCCAAATGAAAAATATCAGACTTACTTTTTTTAAAAAGGGGCGTACCCAGTGCAGAGAGCTCCCGCTCTGTGCGGGGTCTGGGGAAGGGTGTCAGTGGCAAGCCTTACCCTCGCATGTGCAATGCGAGGAGACCGCGACTCGAACCCGGGACCTTCCGGTCACAGGCGGTAAGACCCTACCGCTTGCACCAGACCCGCCCTTCATCAGACTTACTTTTTAAGATAGAACAAATTAATTTATGCCACTATAACAGTAATTAAGAAAACAAAAACAAAGAGGAAGGCAATTAAAATGCAGTTGGCTGCTGCTTCAGGTCACAAGCATGTGCTAATATGCAGTTGGCTGCTGCTTCAAGTCACAAGCATGTGCGGCAGGGTAACAGGTATATGTGAAAGTTTGTTAAATACTCGACAGCGGAGAACGGTCAGCTGCCAAGCATAGAACCAGAGATGATGCACAATTAAGTTGATAAGTATGTCATCGCCGTGATGTTAATCACAAGCTATTGGTGAGTCGTGCAAGCAATACATGAAAGGGAAAGCTAGCAGTCATAATTTGCAGCATGGAAGACACAATGAAGGTGAACAGAGTCCCCGACCAGTAGGAAAAGCAACGATTATTTTTTGAGTCCCCACGTTTCAAACACCAAGCAACATTAAATTCAGCAGGGGAAGATACCAATGTGTATTTCAGTTTCAGGTTGGAACATCACCTCGCATGTGATCACATGTGGAGATGTCTGGATTTTATGCATCCGACGTCACAACTTGCTCGAAACCTTCTCAATTTTTTTACCACAGCCTACACATGCAATAACATGACACCTCGACAAGTTTCATGATTTTTGGACTTCGTATGAATTTTATATAATTTAAAAACACTTTTCCGACAAGTTCCTCGTCAAGTTACGTGAAGAAGATGCCCGAAATTTGATGCGAGTTCGTGGATAGGGACTCAACATACACCAAATACCATGAATAACATTTTTCGAAACACTAAATTGCATTATTCCATCCCACTGCAGTTCAAATTTGAAATATTCGAAAAAACTCAACGAAAAGAAATAAATTAGGGAAATATATAAAAAAAGTCAAAATTGGCCTAAATTTTGAAATTGAGTTTTCAATAATGTATTATAGCACCACAAAAAAACTGTGTTCAAAAAACCAAAAAAAAATCTTTGCCGAGGGCCTACCCTGGGTCTCGGCAAAGGGGATCTTTGTCGAGGGCCTGTCCAATGGCCCTCGGCAAAGAAATTTAAAAAAAATCTTTGCCGAGGGCCTAGCCTGGCCCTTGGCAAAGGGGATCTTTGCCGAGGGCCTGGCCAATGGCCCTCGGCAAAGAAAATTTTTTAAAAAAATAAAAAATCTTTGCCGAGTGTCTGACGGCGGGCACTCGACAAAGACTGACGCCAGTGGCCGCCGTGACCCATCCGGCCATATTTGTCGAGGGCCGTTTCTTTGCCGAGGGCCTAGCCCTCGGCAAAGGACTCTTTGCCGAGGGCCGATCTTTGCCGAGGGCTCCTGGGTCTGGCCCTCGGCAAAGAGAGCCTTTGCCGAGTGCCCGAGATCTGGCCCTCGGCAAACCCAGAAGCCCTCGGCAAAGGATGGGTTTCCAGTAGTGCCAGGAGAGCGCCGTGCCGACCAACTACTTCAACGCGCTGACCCATCGCCGGACGACTGTGCCGAGCCGGGAGCGACGCCGGAAGACTGCACCGAGCTACGGGTGACGCCCCGACGCCGGGAGGCTGCGCGAGCCAGATGAGACACCCCGACAACATCGCCACACCACAGGAGGCGAGTCCGGACGCTGTCGACAATGGCTCCGCACCTACACCACCAACAACGCCGCCATACCAGAGAGGGGCGAGCCTAGACGCCGTCAGCAACGGCTCCACATCTACACCGCCGCCGCCGCCGCCGCACCGGAGGCGAGCTCGGACACTGTCAGCAATGGCTCTACATCTACATCGATGAGGCGAACCCTGCGGGGAACCTGATGTCCCAGCGGTCCTGCTCTGGCTCCATCTACTGCACCAACTACACGTTGGTCGACACCGACGAGGCGAGCGACGCTACACCGACCACCTGCTGGTTGATATCGACGAGGCGGGCCACACTACACCGACGACACGTGCTGGTTAACATCGACGAGGCGGACGGCGTCGTGGCCAGCCGCATCTACACCGACAACACCTTCACGCGTAGGAGGCAAGTCCGGAGGCCATCGATGGTGGCTCTGCACCTACACCGACACTACGCGCCGATCGACCATCGACATAGGATGGCGCTGGGGGGCGGCAAGCTGATGTTCCAGCCATGCTACGACGACTACCTCTACATCGACAAGCATGCACCACTCGATGCCGACGAGGCCTCTACTTCAATGACTTCTACGACCAAGCTCTTCAGCGTACCCTAAAGATGCTGCCAAGGACATCCAAGATGGCTTAGCTACACCGTCTTCATGCATGACCTAGCTTGTACTACAACTCCACTAAGGCGAATGACATAGGCAGACATGGCTGATGTTCTAGCCATGTTGTACCGGCCCATGGACTGATGAGGCCATGGATCACGCCGACACCACCTACATCCACACCGACACCACATGATGGAGAACGTGAAGCGAAGACCGGACACGACGACCACAGCAGCTTAATCGGAGGTACTCTGTGAGCCTGACTCGCAGAGGTAATTAACCAGGAGCCTTCCGAGGTCCTGGGAACCAGAAGACAACGTCGCCAAAGTCAAATCGGCGCCAACAGGCTATGGAGCGTGCACTTGTGTTAGGGGAACCTGTATTTGTATTTTCCATAATATGAATAAAGTCTGTGTTCCCTTATCTTTATTTTTCTTGTGTATTTAGTACACTGGCATGCCCACGTTTTATTTTATGCATGGACAGATCCCCTCTATCGAGTGTGATTTTTCTGTGTAAACATTCGTGTCTCAAACAGGGAATAAAAGTCTGCCACACTGGCACGCCTTGGTAATCGTTACAACTGGGACTAAAGGGTGGAATTGGTCACAGTTTGTATTACGAACCGAGACTAAAGGTCCCAGTCCTCCCTTTAGTCACGGTTGCAATTTTGTACTGGGACTAGATACTTTTTGGCCTTGGCCCAGGGCTCGCGCGTTTAGTCCTGGTTGGTGTTGACAATCGGTACTAAAGGTATATTTTTTTCGTTTTCTTTCCTTTTTCTTTTATGGTTTCTTTTCAATTCAATTCTTTTTCGTTTCAATTAGTTTTTCCTATACGTATTCTACACTACTAATATACGTATAAGCTTGTTTTTGTTCGAGCATTATACATACATAACAAATTAAAATGTATGAAGCTATACAAATATTTCAAAATCTTGTACATGGAACTATATACATAAGCTAACAAAAGCTTGTGCTGCCCTTTTGATTACATTCAATCCTAATCTTCATCACGGTTGGGAAATATTTTTCTTTTGTCATAGTAGTACTGTCCATTGCGAGAAATCCTGCCAATGACTCTTGAATTGCTTTGATATCTTTCCTGTGGTAGGACCTTTTCTTCCCTCCATTGAAGCTTTGAATGTAAAAATGAATAAATGATTAGTGTGTGTACATATATTAACACAATGGTAATAAATAAATTATGTATATTGTTTACGTACTTCTAGGTGTGTTCTTCATTTGTTTCAATGAGTAATGCATGAGGTGCTCGCAAATGTAATATCCACATAAGTTGTTCCCCAGTTCCTGCCTCTGACATCACTTTATGAGAAAACGATGCATCAAACAATCAAGCATGGTAATGATGAATTAAACAACGTAAAGATGCGGGGACCTAGCTAGTACTTACTTTGTGCTCGATTACGTTTAGAGGTACCTTCCAGTCACCTCGGTGTTTCAAAATGAACATTTCCCAAGCACTGTCCAAGAAAATAAATAAATGGAGTTATTCCCATAATATTGAGAAAATGATGTAAAAGGTAAAGTGCGAGACCAAAATTACTTCTGAAGAATATCTAACATGTCATGGTACTCCTCTCTGTCTTTTCTCATTGAGTCCATGATATAGACATTGTTTTTGTAAGGATAGAAGACCAATAGTATCCAGTGAAAGCTGCATGTGTTTATACGCAGGCATACCTCATTAATTACACTCAACACGGATTAAGGAAAATAAAATGTGCACAAGACAATAACACTCTCTTGAAGTTGTAAGGGAACATTATCATATTCTTGTGATGTTGTTTATATAAGAACCTGAACATTCCCTTCTCCATTGGTTTTTTAACAACATTGTCCTGGAATATGATATATGGTTCCACCAAACCAACATCATAGGCACATCTTTTTTGTGGTTCATCATCTCCATTCTGCATATAGTGAGGATAACTATATATAGTGAGGGTAATTATATATAGACAATGAACAAACATACAAGTGACATTAATTATAGAAAGAAATCACTTATAGACACCAGCAGCTGATGAGAGATTTGTCGAGAGACTCCTGGTGGTATAGTTGGTCCAGGTTATGCTCCCTACACGCTGGATCTGTCACACCCAATTTTAAAGATAAAATGGGACGCAAAATCTTATGTGCGCCCAAAGATCAGTCACACACATAAGCCGACAAATTATAAATAGTATCATCACAAGTGTTTATTACATCACGAATATTAAGTCTTCACATAGATATAGCGGAAGTATAACGAAAAGATCTCTCGCGGAAGCTCCATTTCACAGGAACGTCGACTGGTTGACCACAAGACTAGTAATCCTCAGGGAAACGTCGTTACCATAGCCATCTATTACCCATCTAGGATTTTTATCCAAATAATGAAAATAAACAAGCATAAGTACATGTCGTACTCAACAAGTGTAACATGAGGTTCATGAGGCTCAAAAGGCTTGACATAGGTTTGACAGCATTCAACTTTTAGTTGTCACAATTTTAGGTTAAGAGTAGCAACAAGTTGTTTCAATTCCCAATGCAAAACACATGATCAATGTAAACATGAATAATGAATAGCATAAATAGATAATACTTAGTGTTCATCTATTCCGTAAATGTTTCAAGGCCACTCGTGACTGTGAGCATGGCTGATATACCAGTTTTACACTCTGTAGAGGTTGTACACTTTCACTGTGAGTCGTGATACCCATATGCCCGGGTTTGCAACTCTCAAAACACTTCCAAGGTGAGCAGGCAGGGGTCACTATGAAGCTTTTCAAAGGTTCGTCTAACAAGTTAGGGCCATTAGATTCACTCGGCAACATGATGTAGAGCCCCCCTTCCCGATGGCACATTGACACGCAGCCTGTACACATGGGGACAGAGGCCGCACTATACCCGATTCGGCAAGCCATTCTTACGCCAACAAAGGTAACCATTAATAAGCTAGAAAAGGTCCTCATACTGAGCTAAAGCCAGAGCCATATAGCCCTCACAGCTGTACTATAAGTCATGGATGATCACTTACAGATAAGTCCTTAGGGAGAGGAATCCGAAGCATTTAGAAAGTAGCTAAATACTCCAGCCCCCTATTTCCAAGTTGCTAAAAAGTCATATTTTAATGTTTATTACATATACCATTAGTCAAGTTACAAGATCATGGTTTAATTGAGCACTAGCAAAGCTACCCAATGCATAACCCGTAGGTGACAAGGTAAAAGTTCAATTCTAGGGAATCCCTATCAAGGTAACACATGCAACATGAACTTAATGAATTAAAGTTAATAGGAAACAAGGATGATCCCATACTATACTTGCCTTGAGCAAAGTACTCCTGCTGATCCGACTCGTCAAAGTAGTACCCTTGATCTCCCACGAATTGCTCACCATCTATACTCGATAATACAGCAACACACAAGCATCCAGGAGCAATCATGCATAGCAACAAAAGCTATAGATTAGAACAGTACACCAACAGCATAATATGAAGATGAAAAGTTCAGAAAACGAATCTACATCTCACTATGAACATACAGACGCGAAGATCGCAAAAATCGGAACTAAAACGAAGAAGTTATGACTTAAACAAGTTTTCCTTTAGTAAAATAATAGATTAAATCTAACCTCAAATTTTAAAAGTTGAAAACCTACTTAACAGTAGTATAAACATGTAGATTAATTAATTATGAACCTAACGCAACTTGAACGGATCAAATCGGAGTTAAAACAGAGATTTTATGGCTAAAACAAATCTAGTGGCGAAACTGTAAATAGCTAAAAATGTATTTTCAATTTAACCGAACCAAAGTACGCTTTCAGAAAAAGAATACGGAATCTAGAAAAGACGCTAGGGACGGCGGGTTAAGACCCAAATATTTGTAAGGGGCTTTTTGTAAATCTAACAGCGAAGGGGTAACTTTGATCTGGGACCGTCGAATTAGAACTGGATGGCTGAGATTGGATCTGGTGGGTGAAAAAAAAACATTGCCGACCGGAACAGGATCGGCGGCGGGTTGACCGCGGTGGCGCCATGGAAGAGCTCGCCGAAGTAGATGGTTAAGAGGCTACGGCGCTCGGTTTTTCGAACAGAAAAGCCCAGGAGATAGAGGAGGGAGTGGGGAACTCACCGGACCCAAGAGAAGCGAGCAGGAACCAACGGACGGCGGTGCGGCACTCGACGGGCGACGGCTCTCGCGGCGGTGCTTCGGGCTAGGCGGCTGCGAGCTAGCGCGGGGCGGAATCCTTGCTGCAAGGTGGGATAGAGAGGCAGCACAAGCTCGGTGGCTATTTATGAGGCGGGGATTTCTTGAGAGGCACGTCGCGGGTCTCGTGGCGGGGCTAGGCCAGCTGCCTTGCTGGGCCGCTACGAGAAGGGAGGCGTGGGGCGCAGGAGATGGCCAACCTGGGCTTCGGCCCAAGCGGGAAGGAGAGGGATGGCCCGCGGGAGCTAGGCCGGCGCAGAGGAAATGGGCCATGGGCAGAAGCAGGCCAACCAGGCCGAAAGGAAGGGGAGAAAGGGAATTTCGTTTTTCCTTTTCTAATTTTTCCAAAACAATGTCAAAATCAATTCTAAATGCAAATTGAATTCAACTTGGAATCTGATTTCAAATCAAGCAATACAAAAAGATATGCAGCAGCATGGATGCACACACATGATTGTGAACCTACATTTGATTTTAATTTAATAAAATTATTATTTTCCTAAATTCAAATGCCCACAAAAATGCATAATTAATCATTTTCTCCTATTTCAAAGTTATGCAAATTTTAGGGTGTTACAATTCTACCCCCTTAAAATGAATCTCGTCCCCAAGATTCGGACGATGCTTACTCAAATAACTATGGGTATGTTTTCCTTAGATCCTCTTCTCTTTCCCAAGAAGTATCATCTTTTGTATACCGATTCCACTGAACCTTATACATCTTTATAACTCGGCTCCTGGTAACTCTTTCTGCCGTCTCTAAAATCCTTACCGAAAACTCATTATATGTGAGATCTTCGTTAACGGTAAGCTCCTCTAACGATATCTGCTCCTCAGGTACCCGCAAGCACTTCTTTAATTGTGACACATGGAACACATCATGTACACCTGACAAACTCTCAGGCAATTCCAACTGATAAGCTACTTCTCCACGTCTCTCTAAAATCTTGAAAGGTCCAATATACCTTGGTGCTAACTTTCCCTTCATGTTAAATCTTCTCACACTTCTCATAGGTGAAACTTTCAGGTAAACATAATCACCTACTTCGAAAACAAATTCTCTTCTTCTAGTGTCGGCATGACTCTTTTGTCGAGACTGAGCCACTCTCAAGTTAGCTCTGATCATCCTTACTTGCTCTTCTGCGTCTCTTAAAACATCTGGTCCGAACACTTGAGTTTCTCCCATTTGATTCCAAAACAATGGGGTTCTACACTTTCGTCCATACAACGCTTCAAAAGGTGCCATATTGAGACTCTTCTGATAACTGTTGTTATATGAGAACTCTGCATAAGGCAAACTCTTGTCCCAACTTGTACCGTACTGCAACGCACAAGCTCTCAACATATCCTCTAATATCTGATTAATTCTCTCAGTTTGCCCATCTGTCTGTGGATGGTATGCTGTACTAAAATTCAACTTGGTTCCCAATGAACTATGTACTTGCTGCCAAAAATAAGATGTAAATTGAGTACCTCGACCAGACATAATTTTCTTGGGAACTCCATGTAGACACACTATTCTCTCCATATATAATGCAGCCAATTGGGGTCTAGTATAGGTAGTCTTGACCGGTAAGAAGTGAGCAACTTTAGTTAACCGATCCACTATTACCCATATTGAATCATAGCCTCTCTGAGTACATGGTAACCCAACTATAAAATCCATACCAACTTCTTCCCACTTCCACTCAGGTATCTTCATTGGTTGTAGCAATCCTGCAGGTCTTTGATGTTCAGCTTTGACTCTCTGACATGTATCACATAAAGCAACATATTCAGCAACATCTCTCTTCAATCCATACCACTAATACTTCTCTTTCAAATCCAAGTACATCTTGGTACTTCCGGGATGAATAGAGTAAGCAGACTCATGTGCCTCACGAAGAATTGCCTCTCGTATAGCCTTATCCTCTAGCACACATAGTCTTTTCCAAAACCACAGAGTTCCATTATCATCCATACGGAAACCTGGTGTCTTACCAATCACTAAGTTTTCCGCTATCTCTTTCAACTTCGCATCCTGTAACTGGCCCTTACGTATCTCTTGCTCCAATTTAGGCTCCAACACCAACTCCACTGAATTAGTGACAAAGCCTAAATTTAGTCGATCAAATTCAGCACACAACTCACTTGACATCGGTGTCGCTTGCACCTCATTGGCATAACTCTTCCTGCTAAGAGCATCGGCAACAACATTTGCCTTTCTAGGATGATAGTGTACCTCCAGATCATAATCTTTGATCAACTCTAACCATCGACTCTATCTCATATTCAAGTCTGTCTGAGTGAAAATGTACTTCAGACTCTTGTGATCAGTATAGATGTCACTCTTGTGCCCAATGAGATAGTGCCTCCATATCTTCAAAGCATGAACCACTACTGCTAACTCCAAGTCATGAGTAGCAACTCATGCTTTCTCAACTGTCGGGATGCATAAGCCACTACTCTGCCTTCTTGCATAAGAATACATCCGAGACCTTGACGAGATGCATCACAATAGATAGAAAAGCTCTTGTTCAAATCAGGCAAAACCAACACTAGGGCTGTAGTCAACCTCTTCTTTAACTCTTCAAAGTTAGTCTGGCACTTCTCGAACCACACAAACTTGGTATTTTTCTACAACAAAGCTGTCATAGGCTTGACAAGTTTAGAGAAACCTTCTATGAACCTTCTGTAGTATCTAGCTAATCCCAAGAAACTACGAATCTCTCCCACATCTGTTGGTGGCTTCCAATTCAACACATCTTTCACCTTGCTTAGATCTACTGCGATTCCACCATTAGAGACAACATGGCCTAGGAAAGAAACTTCCTTCAACCAGAATTCACACTTGCTTCGCTTAGCATACAACTTGTGTTCTCTAAGCTTCTGCAAGACCAACCTTAGATGTTCAACATGCTCTTCTTCTGTTTTGGAGAATACCAATATATCATCGATAAACACCACCACAAACTTATCCAGAAACTCCATGAACACCTTATTCATCAAGTACATAAAGTAGGCAAGTGCATTGGTCAATCCAAAGGAAATAACGGTGTACTCGTACAAACCATACCTCATAGTAAAAGTTGTCTTGGGTATGTCAGTTGCACGAATCTTCAACTGATGATAACCAGAACAAAGATCAATCTTAGAGAAAACACAAGCACCTCTCAACTGATCAAACAAGTCATCAATTCTAGGCAACGAATACTTGTTCTTGATAGTAACCTCATTAAGTGACTGATAATCAACACACATCCTCTGAGTACCATCCTTCTTGTCAACAAATATAACTGGTGCTCCCCAAGGTGATGAACTAGGATGAATAAAACATTTCTCCTGTAACTCCTTTATTTGTTTCTTAAGTTCCTCTAGTTCGTTAACTCTCATTCTATATGGACGCTTAGCTATAGGTGCAGTTCCAGGTAATAATTCAATAATAAACTCAATATCACGGTCAGGTGGCATACCTGGCAAGTCATCGGGGAACACATCTAAAAATTCATCCACCACTGGGTCCTCCTTGTTGACGCTATCATCATGCTGGTTCACTGTTGCTGTCGGCTGTGCTTGTACTACCACATCAACACTGATTCTTTCCCCATTTGGTGCGGTCACAACTACCTTCTCCTTACACTGAATGGTTGCTTGTTGTTGCTTCATCTAGTCCATACCCAGAATCACATCAATGCCAGACGTTCTCAACACTATGGGGCTCACTTTGAACTCTACCCCCTTAAGAATAGAGTAGTCATAAGACAACAATATGAAGCTTGCATACTACCTCCTGGTGAGTTTACTAGTATGGGATTTTGCATGGCACATAAGGGTATGCTATGGTTTTTAACAAATGCTTATGATATGAATGAATGCGAAGCTCCAGAATCGAAATGAACAGTGGCAGGGGTTGAGTTGACATCGAATGTACCGAGCATGACTTCTGGTTCCGCAAGCGCCGTCTCTATAGACACATGGTTCACCTTTCCTGTGTTGGGTGCTGGCTTTTGATAACTATTCTACCTTTAGGGGGTTTGCTGGTTGGGCTTCTCAGGGCAATTATAAGACATGTGACCCTCTTTACCACAGCGGAAACACTTGTTGGGAGTGCTAGGAGCAATAGTCTTCATGGGAGTGTTGTGAGGCGCTCCCTGTCGTGGTGTCTGCTGAGCACTCTACTGCTGAGGACGTTGATTGCCATTCTGCTGCTGGTTCTGGTTGCGCTGAGGGTACTGACCACGATTCCACTGATTGGGTGGTCCCTAGAATCTCTGCTGGAAGCCTTGCTGAGGATTGGTGCGTGGACGAGTATTACTCCTAGAGGCCTATCCCTGAAGCCTCCTCTTCTTGGCCTCCATCTCCTTGCGCTTATTGTCAATAACAATAGCGCGATTCGCTAGCGTCTAAAAGTTGGGGTATGTATTGGACATAAGCTAAAGTTATAGACCATCGTACAGACCCTTGAGAAAACGGTGTTGCTTATCAGCATCATCAGCCACCTCATTCGGAGCATAACGTGACAATTGAGCAAACTTGTCACGGTACACGGCTACGGACATGGATCCCTGCTTCAGAGGTCTGAACTCCTCCTACTTGAGCTCTATCAGTCCTTTAGGTATGTGATAGGACCTAAAATTCTCTCTAAACTCCTGCCAGGTGATAGGAGGAGCATTGGCGGGACGTCCATACTCAAATGACTCCCACCAGTCTTGAGCTTCTCCCTGGAGCTGTCCTAAAGCGTACAACACCTTCTGCTGATCATCACACTATGCTATGTTGAGTTGTTTTTCCACTGCACGAAGCCAATCATCTACTTCCAGTGGATCAGTGGCATGAGAGAACACTGGGGATGGCCCTTCAAGAATTCACCACGCTTGTCACGCGGTGCTCCACCACCCTGTTGGTTCTGCTGATTCTGCACCAACGCTTGCATGAGCTGTGTCTGCACTGTCAGAAGTTGCTCAATTGTCGGTGGTGGTGGTGGTGGTGGATGTGGGGGAACACCTCCACCTCCACGACCTCGGCCTCTTCCTCTTCCAAACATCTGCCATCCAACATAAATATTCAAGATTTAGAGATTTCCAAGTTAGAATACATTCTGAAAATTTTCTTTACGAGGTCCAACATTAGCAGCTTGGTAAAACAGTCATATCTCGAGTTCTAGAAATCCAAAATATGAGTACTTTATATGGTTGGAAAGATTAAGCAATTATCTACAACTTTTATTCAGACCACATTCTCAGATTCTATCGTTAGGTTACTCAAAAACAGGATACAACCGAAACTGTTTCTAGATTCCAGACTGTGCAGAAACTTTATATTGAAATAGCGATATCTCACAAACCAGATCAGATATGGGGGTGATTCTAGTGGAATTGGAAAGATACTTAAGTCTAGTTATTCCCATAAAAAATTCATAATTTTTTTTCAAGTAGATTTTAATTGACATTGAGATAAAGGCAGACTGCTCCAAAAACAGATTCTGAGAGAACAAGGTATACCAAACCCAACTATTTATTTATTGACTCAAACTTTAATATTCTTAACTATGGAACTTACGGACAGGCCCACAAAGTTCCAGCACACATTACAAAAATCGAACTCACACATAAGCATAATAACAAATCAACTAGGCACACCAATGTTCACACCTCACTAATAAACTCAACTCACTTGACTCGTTCTACTAATGTCTTATTACAAAAAAGGGACTCCAACATCTATTGGCGAAATTTATGGGGAAGCTCCTCGTACATCTTTGGCAAGTTGAGGCACACCCTTTGCTCATCTATCAGCTATTGGTACCTCTTAATGGTTTCCTGCTGTGCCTTCAATTAATCCTCCAGTCGGTGAATCTTTGCTACGGACTCACAGCCAAAGTGTACCATCACTTGGTTTGTTGGATACGGGCCCTGCGGGTCCATCATCGCCCATCCCAATTCCTGGTGTTAGTGAGGGAGGAATCGATATTGGTCATCCTTCATATCCTCGAATCGACAACCACGGAGGCCTATGCAAGCTTCAGCGGTTGCATCTTCTATGCTGTCCTCCATGGTAGCACAGTGAGCGTGATGTGCATAGTTTTAATCCAGCTGATATGCGCCCTTCTATTCGTCCTTGATGGAGATGCACACCTTGGTCTAACAATAGGTGTCCTCCAGAGGGTGCGCATGCTCGGTGTAGGCGTACTCCATAGCTGCATCACAATCTTCGTAGTAGGTCTGAAGAATGCTCATGAGTCGGTGGTGTGAAATGGAGGATTCACACCTCGGCTTATACCAGACCTTTGTCATCCATCCTAGGGGAGGGATCGGCTCATCCTCTTCAATGATGTCTTCCTCCTCATCATCAGACAGTTGGATGACCTCGACTTCTTCGTGTTCCTCCTGGACTGGCTCAGGCGTAGGTACCGGTGTTGGTGAATCAAATTCTTGTTTCTGGGGTTCCTCCTCCTCAGGCTCCATGGACAAACCACGAGGCGGGTAGTAACATCCGGTGCTGATGTGGGCAGTCTTACTGGCGTGAGGCATCTACATAATTAGAGTTAGTTAGTTAGATTAGAAGCAATAATTTTCATAATAGAATAAGGAAAAAGAAGCATAAAACTTTAGCAAATAACAAGGGTGAGATAGAAAGCATAAAATGAGTGAAGCAAAAGAAGCTAAAACGACCTTTACTAACTAGGCTTGCGTCCTACAGTTAGCACAGCTCCGATACCAATCTGTCACACCCAATTTTAAGGATAAAATGGGATGCAAAATCTTATGTGCGCCCAGAGATTAGTCACACACATAAGCCGACAAATTATGAATAGTATCATCACAAGTGTTTATTACATCACGAATATTAAGACAAAGTCTTCACATAGATATAGCGGAAGTATAACGAAAAGATCTCTCGGGGAAATCCTCAGGGAAATTATCGTTACCATAGCTATCTGTTACTCATCCGTGATTTTTATCTAAATAATTAAAATAAACAAGTGTAAGTACATGTCGTACTCAACAAGTGTAATATGGGGCTCATGAGGCTCAAAAGGCTTGACACAGGTTTAGCAGCATTCAGCTTTTAGTTGTCACAATTTTAGCTTAAGAGTAGCAACAAGTTGTTTCAATTCCCAATGCAAAACACATGATCAATGTAAACATAAATAATGAATAGCATAAATAGATAATACTTAGTGTTCATCTATTCCGTAAATGTTACAAGGCCGCTCGTGACCATGAGCACGGCTGATATACCAGTTTTACACTCTGCAGAGGTTGTACATTTTCACTATGAGTCGTGATACCCAAATGCCCGGGTTTGCAACTCCCAAAACACTTCCAAGGTGAGCAGACACGGGTCATTATGAAGCCTTTCAAAGGTTCGTCTAACAAGTTAGGACCATTAGATTTACTCGGGAAACAGATGTAGAGCCCCCTTCCCGATGGCACATTGACACGCAGCCTATACACATAGGGACAGAGGCCGCACTATACCCGATTCGGCAAGCCATTCTTACGCCAATAAAGGTAACCACTAACAAGCTAGAAAAGGTCCTCATACTGAGCTAAAGCCAGAGCCATGTAGCCCTCACAGTTGTACTGTAAGTCCCGGATGATCACTTACAGATAAGTCCTTAGGGAGAGGAATCTGAAGCATTTAGAAAGTAGCTAAATACTCCAGCCCCCTATTTCCAAGTTGCTAAAAAGTCATATTTTAATGTTTATTGCATATACCCTTAGTCAAGTTACAAGATCATGGTTTAATTGAGCACTAGCAAAGCTACCCAATGCATAACCCGTAGGTGACAAGGTAAAAGTTCAATTCTGGGGAATCCCTATCAAGGTGACACATGCAACATGAATTTAATGAATTAAAGTGAATAGGAAATAAGGATGATCCCATACTATACTTGCCTTGAGCAAAGTACTCCTACTGATCCGACTCGTCAAAGTAGTACCCTTGATCTCCCACAAATTACTCACCATCTATACTCGATAATACAGCAACACACAAGCATCCAGGAGCAATCATGCATAGCAACAAAAGCTATAGATTAGAACAGTACACCAACAACATAAGATCAAGATCAAAAGTTTAGAAAACGAATCTACGTCTCACTATAAACACACACAGAAGCGAAGATCACAAAAATCGGAACTAAAACGAAGAAGTTATGAATTAAACAAGTTTTCCTTTAGTAAAATAATAGATTAAATCTAACCTTGAATTTTAAAAGTTGAAAACCTACTTAACAGTAGTATAAACATGTAGATTACTTAATTATAAACCTAACGCAACTTGAACGGATCAAATCGGAGTTAAGACGGAGATTTTATGGCTAAAACAAATCTAGTGGCGAAACTGTAAATAGCTGAAAACGTATTTTCAATTTAACCGAACCAAAGTATGCTTTCAGAAAAAGAATACGGAATCTGGAAAAGACGCTAGGGACGGCGGGTTAAGACCCAAATATTTGTAAGGGCCTTTTTGTAAATCTAACAACGAAGGGGTAACTTTGATCTGGGGCCGTCGGATTAGAACTGGATGGCTGAGATTGGATCTGGCGGGTGAAAAAAAAACATTGCCGGCCGGAACAGGACCGGCGGCGGGTTGACCACGGCGGCGCCATGGAAGAGCTCGCCGGAGTAGATGGTTAAGAGGCTATGACGCTCGGTTTTTCGAACGGAAAAGCCCGGGAGATAGAGGAGGGAGTGGGGAACTCACCGGACCCAAGAGAAGCGAGCGGGAACCAACGGAGGGCGGTGCGGCGCTCGACGGGCGATGGCTCTCGCAGCGGCGCTTCTGGCTAGGCGGCTGCGAGCTGGCGCGGGGCGGAATCCTTGCTGCAAGGTGGGATAGAGAGGCGGCACAAGCTCGGCGGCTATTTATGAGGCGGGGATTTCTTGAGAGGCACGACGTGGGGCTCGTGGCGGAGCTGGGCCAGCTGCCTTGCTGGGCCGCTGCGAGAAGGGAGGCACGGGTCGCAGGAGATGGCCAACCTGGGCTTCGGCCCGAGCGGGAAGGAGAGGGATGGCCCAGGGGAGCTAGGCCGGCGCAGAGGAAATGGGCCACGGGCAGAAGCAGGCCAACCAGGCCGAAAGGAAGGGGAGAAAGGGAATTTTGTTTTTCCTTTTCTAATTTTTCCAAAACAATTTCAAAATCAATTCTGAATGCAAATTCAATTCAACTTGGAATCTGATTTCAAATCAAGCAATACAAAAAGATATGCAGCAGCATGGAGGCACACACATGATTGTGAACCTACATTTGATTTTAATTTAATAAAATTATTATTTTCCTAAATTCAAATGCCCACAAAAATACATAATTAATCATTTTCTCCTGTTTCAAAGTTATGCAAATTTTAGGGTGTTACAATTAGACCTCCGGCAAGGTTGGCCAAGATCAACGTGGATGCGACAGTCTCCAAGAATCCAGGGCGTGCGACAGCGGCTGCTGTGGCCCGTGATGAGGGAGGCAATTTTTGGGGAGCTTCAGCACTGGTAATGGAAGGATATACTGACACGGAGGTGGTCGATGCAGTAACCTGCCGCGAGGGGCTGGCCTTGGCCAGTGATTTCGGCTTGCAGTCAGTTAGTGTGTCCAGCGACTGTGCCAATGCGGTGAGGAGCATCTAGGGCAAGGTGATGAGCAGGTATGGCACCTTTGCCCTGGAAATAAAGTCTAGAAAGGAGAGCTTTGCAAGGACTGATTTCATCTTCAAATGGCGGCGTTAAAATTTTGATACCCATATATCCTAGCTAGAAGTTCTGTAAATTTATCTGTAGGAAGACATGTTTGGTTTTCGGAGCTCCCGATGGCATTTGTAATTCTTATTTCAGTGATTGAATAAAGACAGTGCTCCACTGCTAGTCCCAGTCTAAACTCCCCTCGCTGATTTGCTTGTTGCTTCCTAAACTCTACCCACAAATAACAACCAGCCAGACCACCACGACTTTTGAGTTACAAACAAATATAGGTAGCTAGGCCCCGTTTGGCCTTTGCCTTTATTTCCTCAGCCTTTCCCTTCTCAATCCAATGTTTTCTTCCTTGACGTAAAATTATACCTGTTATCTTTCCCATATGGAGCCAACGTCGTCATAGCTATAGCGCACCCCCACGCCCAAGTGCTAACTATTAGGGTCCTTTCGAACCCCGGCCAGCAGGCACGGTCCCGGTGGTGCCAGGGGAAACCGATTCTAATAGGTCTCATCTGAATGGGTAATCCTATTAGTTGCAGCCCGTGACCGCCTTCTTGTCGCCCATCTCTTTAACTCCTCTAGTAAACCTCAGGCAATATGGCCTTTCAATCCCCCTGACTAAGTAGAGTACCCTGTCCTTTATTTAAACATAGTAGTTGAACCTTGCCCTAAGTTTGATCTAAGAGTTGATTGATGTATTTCTTACTTTTGCCTTACCCTTAGACTCTCCACTGTAACCAAACTACATGTTTGGTTAACGATACCATGTTCTCAATCCTATCCTATCCGCTCACTTCAACTCGAGCTAATGACTCGTACTCGCCCGGTAAGGAAAAACATCCTCAAAACTCTACAGAGTAACCATAGTATAGACACGCAACCCTCTCCCACTCGCAAGGGGTGGGCCTGAAGTACCTTGTTGTTTCAAGGAGCCGGGGCTTACCTATTTATTAGGGCCTACCTTCTAGGACTGACTTAGATCGGGGAAACTCCCATTCCCATTTGTCAGTAGTCAATTTGATGTGACCACAACTTTAGAAAAGCATCCTTTAGATTACTAAGTTCGTCAAGCCTCTTACCCCAACTGCCTTAGTCCATAGTAAATTGGAAGTATGATTGATCATTCGTTGCCTTTGCAATACTCGAGACTGTAATTGGTAGAGGTTGGATAGTGCCGTCATCCCCTGGGGTATGCCCCTGCTAGTGAGCAAGTATTCGGGAAACAGCAATGCTCAATCAATAAAGCCACGAGGTAACAGCTTCCAAGTCCCTGATCTTTTGTCTTCATTCTGCTTTTCCTATTCATATTGTAATCCTAGTCGAAGCAACGTTCTCCAACATATTGTTGCCTTCGGATAGTTTTTAGAGCCTATGTCTGATTGGATTCCCATCATCCTGAGACTAGTTCTTTCGTTTCTAGTTTCTGCAAATGTTTGAAATACATCAATCCAATGGTAAGGCTCTGGCTCTAGCTCCTCATGTGGAGCAGCTCTAGTTAGAGTCGTTTTCGAAAACGTTTGGCAACAATGGCTTCAGTAGCAGTTTTGTAAAAAAAATTGTATTAGTTTTGTGAGAATGAGATATTTTTTGGCTACGGCTCCTCTGAACTTCTTGGAAGGAGCCGTTTTTAATGCCCATTTAGTTGGGCTTTTGCATGGAGCCACAAGAAGCTAGAGTCTGAGCCCTACCATCTAGGGTTTTCCGCAATGGGAGCTTTATTTTTTGATAGAGACGGCTCAATCTACGGCCGACTCTATAAATTATTCTAAAAGCTCTGCCAAAATTAAGTAAACATAATCCCATACTTCAAAAGTCAATTCTCTTCGGCTGTTGTCAGCGTAACTCTTCTGTCGGGACTGTGCCACTCTCAAGTTGTCTCTAATTGTTCGCACCTGCTCCTCTGCATCTCTTAGAACATCTGGTCCAAATACTTGACTCTCCCCTGTTTGATTCTAAAACAACGGGGTTCTGCACTTCCGTCCACACAAAGCCTCGAAAGGTGCCATTTTGAGACTATTTTGGTGACTGTTGTTGTATGAGAACTCAGCATATGGCAAACCCTTATCCCAACTAGTACCATACTGCAATGCAGAGGCTCTCAACATGTCTTCCAAAATCTGGTTGATCCTTTCAGTTTGACCATCAGTCTAGGGTGATAGGTAGAACTAAAATTAAACTTTGTCCCCAAGGATCTATGTACCAACTGCCAGAAGTGTGATATAAACTTAGTACCCCGATCAGACACGATCTTCTTTGGGACTCTATGTAGACACACTATTCTTTCCATGTATAACTCTGCTAGCCTTGCTCCCGTATAGGTAGTCTTAACCGGTAGAAAGTGAGCAACTTTAGTAAGCCGTTCCACTATTACCCATATCAAATCATAACCTCTCTGAGTACGGGGTAATCCAACTATGAACTCCATACCAACTTCTTCCTACTTCCACTAGGGTATCTTAACTGACCCTTGCGTATCTCTTGTTCCAAGGTGGGCTCCATCACTATCTCCACTGCATTAGTGACAAAGCTCAGGTTGAGATGTTCAAAATCAGTAGACAACTCCATAGGCATAGGTGTCGTCTGAACCTCATTGGCATAACTCTTCCTGTAAGTGCATCGGCCACGACGTTTGCCTTTTTCGGATGGTAATGCACTTCCAAGTTATAGTCCTTAATCAACTCCAACCATCGACGTTGTCTCAAGTTCAGATCTGACTGAGTAAAGATATACTTCAAACTCTTGTGATCCATATAGATATCACTCTTATGCCTGAGTAGGTAGTGTCTCCAGATCTTCAAAGCATGAACCACTGCTGCTAACTCCAAGTCATGAGTAGGGTAGTTCAGCTCATGCTTCCTCAACTGCCTTGATGCATAAGCAACGACTCTTCCTTCTTGCATAAGAACACATCCAAGACCCTGACGAGAGGCATCACAATAGATAGAGAAGTTCTTGCTTGAATATGACAAAACCAACACTGGAGCTGTAGTCAATCTCTGCTTCAACTCCTCAAAACTAGCTTGACACTTCTCAGACCACACGAACTTAGCATTCTTCTCCAACAAAGCTGTCATGGGCTTGGCAAGCTTCGAAAACACTTCAATGAACCTCCTGTAATATCTTGCCAATCCAAGGAAACTTCGGATCTCACTAACATCCATTGGTGGCTTCCAATCCAACACATCCTTTACCTTGCTTATATCCACTGTTATTCCACCATTAAAGACAACATGACCCAGAAAAGAGACTTCCTTCAAACAGAACTCACACTTGCTCCACTTAGCATATAGCTTGTGTTCTCTGAGCTTGTGCAAAACCAACCTTAGATGTTCGACATGTTCATCTTCAGTCTTGGAGAATACCAATATATCATCAATGAATACTACCAAAAACTTATCAAGGAACTCCATGAACACCTTGTTCATCAAATACATGAAGTACGCAGGTGCATTGGTCAAGCCAAAAGACATAACTGTGTACTCATACAACCCATACCTTGTAGTGAATGCGGTCTTAGGTATGTCTGAGCGATGAATCTTCAATTGATGATAACCAGAGCGAATATCAATCTTAGAAAACAAACAAGCACCTCTCAATTGATCAAACAAGTCATCAATCCTTGGCAGCGGATACTTATTCTTGATAGTGACTTCATTAAGAGACTGATAGTCCATACACATCCATTAAGTACCATCCTTCTTATCAACAAAGATCACATGCGCCCCCATGGTGATGAACTGGGGCGTATGAAACCTTTCTCCTGCAACTCCTTCAATTGTTTCTTAAGTTCCTCTAATTCATTAACCCCCATTCTATATGGACGCTTAGCTATAGGTGCAGTTCCAGGTAATAATTCAATAATAAACTCAATATCACGGTCAGATGGCATACCTGGCAAGTTATCGGAGAAAACATCCGAAAACTCCTCCACAACACGGTCCTGATGGTTGGCATCATCATTCAGCTGATTCACAGTAGCTGTCGGTGGTGCTTGAACTACCACATCAACACTGATTCTATCTCCATTGGTTGCTGTCAAAACAACTACCTTCTCCTGACACTGAATCACTGCCTGGTATTGCTTCATCCAGTCCATACCTAGAATGATATCAATACCAACTGTCCTTAACACAATATGGCTCACTTTGTAATCTACCCCCCTTAAAAAAAGACTAGCTGAGGGACACCAATAAGAAGCTGGCATATTGCCTCACGGTGAATTTACTAGTACGGGGTTTTTCATGGCACATAGGTGAGATTTAGAAATATTCCATAAAAGATCACTTGTATAAGAGAAAAAGTAAAACTGCACAGTTCTGGGCGAAGTTCCAACATCAGCAGATCGGTAAAACAGGCATATCTTGAGTTCTAGAAATCAAATAAAGGTGTTCTTTACATGGTTGGAAAGCTTATGAAGTTGTCTACAACTTTTTTATAGAACACTTGTTCAGATTCTGTCACTAAGTTAGTCAAAAACAGGGCTAAACCGAACTGTTCTGGACTTCAGACAGCACAGCAATTTCAAATTACAACAGTTGGATCTCCCAAACCAGAACTGATAATAACGTGATTCCAGCGGCATTTGAAAGATACAGAAGTCTAGTTATCTCCATCAAAATTTCATGATTTGTAGTCATACGGATATTGAGATATATGATAAAGAACACAGACTGCTCTAGAAAACAGTAATAACAGAGATAAGGTAATGCAACCCCAACTATATTATTCATCAACTCAACTTAAGGTTCTTAACTATAGGATTTGTGGACATGCCCACAATCTCCCAACAATCATGAAAACTCTAAATCACTCATGAAACAAAAGCACAATCAACTAAGCACTAAAACTCACAAAGCACACATTGACTCGACTCAACTCGCGAACTAACAACGTTTTTATTACAAAGGGCACCATAACTCTAAGTGGCGGTGTCAATGATGGTAAACTCTGGGGGCTTCTTCTCGTAGAGCGGGGGTAACCCAAGCTGAGCTCTCAGGGCATCAATCTGCCTTTGGAAACGCTTCTCGGACCTCTGCGCCACACGAAGCTCTTCCTGGAGTCCCTCATTCGTCATCTGCAGCGCATGAACATGCCTAACCATTGCGTCCAAGGTTGGATCACTATTTTGAGGATTTTTAATCACCCAAGTCCCCTCGGTTGGATCATGGCGAGGAAGGAACCTGTAGCGATCCTCCTTCATGGCCTTATAGCGTCGACCATGATAGAGGATGTAGGCCTCCTGTGCTGCGTCCTCCATGCTATCCAACATGTCAGCTCGTCTCGTTGTATGTGCATGGACAGATTCCACCTCTTGACCATTCTTGATGTCATTCCAAGTAGTGATGGACACATCTGTCTTCCAGTATGTGGCCTCCAAGGGGTGCGTGCATTCAGCACAGTAATACTTGATGGAGGCGTGTAGGTCCGAGTAGTAGTTATCTAGCATGTTGATGAGCAGTGAATGATAGTAGGCTGTGTCTAGAGCTTGCTTGAAGTAGTACTTGCGAGTCCAACACATCTCATCCTCCACCACTGGAGCAACTGGTGGTGGCACATGTGCAGCTTCCTCTGGGAGTGGCTCAGGTGCTGGTGCAGGAGCTGTCACTGGTGCTGGTGCTGCGACCCACTCCTCTTCGTCTTCTTGAGTGATGTCCTCCACAAGTACAAGATCCTCCTCGAGCACAAGGTCCTCCTCGTCATCCGATATGACCACAACCTCCTCCTCCGGCGCCATGGGTGCATCTAGAGCACGCGGTGGGTAGTAGCCTCCGGAGCTGATGCGCGCAGTCTTCTTGGCACGAGGCATCTATAGATTTTAGATTAAGATAGAGTTAGAAATAATGAATTTATAATGGAGTAAAGTGACAGAAGCATAATTTTTTTAGCAAATAACAAGACTAAGATAGTAAGCAAGAAGTGGAGCAAAAGATGCTAAGACAACCATCACAAACTAGGCTTGCGTCCTACAGTCAACACGGTTCTGATACCAATTTGTCACACCCGATTTTAAGGATAAAATGGGATGTATAATCCTATATGCGCCCACACATAAGCGGACAAATTACAAAAGTACCATCACAGGTGTTTATTACATCACGAATAATATCATCACATAGTCTTTACATAAACATAGTGGAAATAAATAGATAACTCTCATGGTAGCTCCATATCACAGGGACGTCAACTGGTTGACCCCAAGCCTAGAAATCCTCACGGAAGTCCTCATAACCACTGCGATCTGTTACCAATCCAGGATTTTTATCCAATAATGAAAATAAATAAGCATAAGTACATCTCGTACTTAACAAGATAACATGGGGTTATGAAGCTCAAAAGGATGACATGGTTTGACTACGATTAGCAGTTTTAGTAAGTCACAATTTTATCATTAATTAGCAATAGGTTATGCGTAAGCCTCGATTATCCACATGATCATGTCATAAATCAACATTTTAGCTCATAATTAATCATCAACATAAGTAGTGCCATTTATTCTGTGAGTTTTCCATGCCACTCGTGACCATGAACACGCCTGTTATAACAGTTTTACACTCTGCAGAGGTTGTACATCTTTACCAGTGAGCCATGATTCCCATTTGCCCGGGGCCCGTCAACCCCCTAACACTTCTAAGGTGAGTAGGTAGGGTACACTATAAAGCCTTTCAAAGGTTCGTCTAACAAGTTAGGGCCGCTAGGTTTCCAATCGGCAGGCAGATGTAGGGCTCCGCTTGCGAAAGGCACAATGACGCACAAACTATACACAAACGGACAGAGGCCGCACTATACCCGACTCGGCGAGCCCCTCTTGCGCCATAAAGGTAACCTCTAACAAGCTAGAAAAGGTCCTCCTACTGAACTAAAACCAAAGCCATGTAGCCCTCACGGTTGTACTGTAAGTCCCAGCTTTTACCGACAGATAAGTCCTTAGGGAGGGCCAAGAGCATCACGTATAAAAGCCAGAAGCTCCATCGCCCTATATTCAAGTTGCTAAAAAGCAAGTTTTAACCTTTGTTGCATAAAGCCATTAGTCATCATTCCAATCATGTATAGTTAAATTGAGCACTAGCAAACTACCCATATGCAATTGATCCCAGGGGTGACATGGTTTAGAGGTAACAACAACTAGATCAACCTTAGGGTAATCAAGATTAGACACATGCACATGTATTGTAAGTGATTAAAATGTTTATAGGTAACAAGGATTGTCCCATGCTATACTTACCTTGCTCAGCGAACTCTTGCTGATCCGAGTTGTCAACAAAGTACTCTTGGTCACCGGCGTACTGCTCACCATCTATACTCGATTGACACAGCAACATACAATCATCCATAAGCAATCATGCATGGCAAACAAAGTCTATAGTTAGAACAATACACCAACAGAATAAAAACAAGATGAAAAGATTTTACAAAGATTCTATGTCTCGCTATAAACACTCAGACACGAAGATCATGAAAACCGGATCTAAAACGTGAAAGTTATGCATTAAACAAGATTTCCTATAGTAGTTTAATATATTAAATCTAACCATGAATTTTAAAAGTTGAAAACTTGATTAACACTAGCATTAACAAGTAGATTACTTCATTACGAACCTAACGCAACTTGAACGGATGAAATCGGACGTAAAACGAAGATTTTACGAGCAAAACAAGATCAATGTCGAAACTGCGAAGGCGCATAAGAAGATCTAAACAGAGGATAATTACGTTTTCAACAAGGGAAAACGTAATCTGTGATTACGCAAAGAACGACGGGTTTATATCAAAATGATAGAGGGTTCTTTTGCAAAAACGCCAGGGCGGAGGGGTATCGGCCATCCTGGGCCGTCAGATCTAGAATGGACGGTGCAAATTAGATCGGGGAAGGGGAGAGAGAGATTGTCGGCCAGGAACAGGGCTCCGGCAGCGGCGCAGCCATGGCCGGCGGTGGAGACCTCGCCGGCGCACACGGTTAGGGCCCTAGAGGCCACGGTTTGACTCGGGGAAGGCACGGGGAGAAAGAGGAAGGAACGGGGATCTCACCGCAGGCGAAAACGAAGGCGATGATGGATCGGTGACGGTGTGCGGCTCGGTACGGCGGACGGCGACGGTCTGCACGCGACGGCGACACGGAATGAGGGAACGGAAAGGAAAAACGAACAACGAAATGACTCAACGGCATACTTACAGCACATTGAAGCTCGGCGGGACACTTAAGACGACGACGAGCAGCGGAACGGCGAGGCCGAGCTCGACGGCGGTGCAGCAAGGGCTTCGCGGCGGCTGCAACCCGAGCGAGGACGGCGGCTTGCGAGGAGATGAGAAAGGAGAGCGCAGAGGGGTGCGGCGGCCTTTATAGCGGCGCGGGCGCACGTGCAGGCTGCCAACAACCCCGACAAGCTCGGGCGCGGCGGCGGCGGGATAAGGCCCAGCGGCGTGGCCATCCCGATTTAGGCAGGAGGTAGGAGGAGGCCCTGACATGCGGGCCCAGGGCGTCAGTCAGACGGAGAGGGGGAGAGGGCAGCGGCGCGGTGCCAGTGGTTGGCTGGGCCGGCCCAAGAGGGAGAAAGGAGAGAGCGAGCGGCCTGCGGGAGAGGGAAGGGTGGAGGCAAGCCGGGCTGGGAAATGGGCCAGCAGGCCGAAAGCCAGGGAGAGGGCGGGGAGGAAGGTTTTTGCCTTTTCATTTTGTTTCCCAGAGATTTTCAAATGTAATTTCAAAAGATTTTGAAATCATTTTTAGTTTGGATCAAATCCACTCAATACAAAAGAACAATGCAGCATCATGGATGCATAAACATGTATCTACCCTTATAGATGCTTTTAATTTCATATTTTTTTTTAATTTCCTATATTTGCATCCTCACATAGTGCATAAATAAAACATTTTAGGCTATTTTCAAAGGATGCAAAATTTATGGTGATACAATTACGTCTTGGAAAGGTTTTGTACTGGGATAAGAACACCCCTTCTATATGTATTGGAGGATCATGGCTGATTGAGTTATCCAACATACAATCGATCTTTTTTATATCTATTACTCCTTTTTGCCTTGATATCTTCCAACCCCCCATGTTGTTGTTCATTGCTTGATCCGACGACCAATGATGATGCCCTAGGTTTGCTGGCAACCTAGGGCAACCTGGTGATGTCCTTGCACTGACGGGTCCCTCCCGGGCGAGAGTTTTGACAGTTTCTTTGCTCGTTTGCTCGGAAACTAGCCGTTCTTTTGTTACGTAAGCATGATTGGTTATCTTTTGGTGGTTTGCTCATAAACCACGCCTCTCTTCACCGCAAAAGCGTGTTTGTTACTAGTGCGTTTTTCGGTCCGTGGCAACCTATGCGATCTAGCCCTTGCTAATGTGTGGCCGATCTTTACTTAAACACAAGACAACAACCGAACGCTTCTCTGATATCCTGGTAAAATAGTTCCTCACCAAGCTCGCCGGTCCAATTAATACAGCTTATTACCATCTCCTTGCTTCATTCGTTCGAAGCTTAATTTGGCCACACATTAATGTAATGTAATGTAAAGGGGATCGGAGGGCATAGTTGCCTTCATCGATTTCGCTCATTTTCTCGCTTTACTTGGTCGATTTGACGGTGATTTAATGGATTTTTTTGACATCAGATTTAATGGATTGTTGGCTTCACTACTGCAGCATATACCTTTCCTTTGCCACTCTTTTCTACCAGATCGATTCTTATGTCCTCTTCCTTTCGTTCCATGCTTCTAGGTACGAGGAGCTGCTATCATTTGTTGTGCTCCTGCTTGGAGGCATTTCACAGGCCACTTGGCTGCTATAAATCAGATCCATCTCCCTGCTATTAATGTCTGACCCAGCCACCCAGGTTGGCAGACATTTTTGAAACCAACAGGACCTTCCACCCAAGATGTACATATTAAGCCTGGCTTTTGGCCATAGCCCATAGAGATACTCCGGAGATACTATCGTCTATCCCATGCCCATGCATATGGCCGCTCTAGCCTAGCCGCTGCTTCCTAATCCTTCTGATTAAACTTTAGCTTGCAAAAGCAAAGTAACAGTGGCACTTTCGTAAATAAGTCATCTTCTTCGTTATGATGGTTTGCATGTACAGAACAGGACCACCGTGACCATGGGGATGGAGCTCCGGCGTGGGGAGGAATAGGCTGGGCCGGGGCGGCGGCGAGACGATGACGTAGTAGAGAAAGAAGAGAAAAATCTAATTTACTACCTTAGGGATTACCAAACTAGGGGCTCCCTTACGGTAGTTCTGGTGGGTTGGGGTGTGTGTGTGTGTGTATATATATATATATATATATATACTCCCGGGAGTAGTTACCCTCGTAATCAATAAATCACGTTCCATATATATACATACTCATTTATTAGTTTGAGTATATTGACATACTAATATTAAGATACTCCGGATCTTTACTATATGAAAAAAATTTAAAAAGAGCATATATTTTTTAATATATTATATAATACTATGATAGTAGCATATAAAATAAGTATAACCATATACTCTAAGTATACATACATACTTGTCATACATAGTAGCCTAGATGGTCTAGTATGATGATATACTCCATCTACGTACACTTCGTCGGGTATTTTGAAATTCCCCATCCTCAAATCAACGTGTCGCCGGTGTTAGTTCTTTTGGATCAACTAGGAGTAGATCAGTGGGTATTTTGACTTCCATTCGGTATGAAAGAACTAGAACACATGGATCCAGAGAGAGTGAGAGAGGAGAAAGGGAGAGGTACAGACCGTTGGGCTTAGTGGACAAGCTCGAGGAGTCCATGGCGTCGGTGTCAGTGGCGGTGTGGCAGTGACGGTGTAGAGGTGGTGGAGTCCCGGCGGGGTGGAGCTACGGCGGTCCGGTGGTGCTTCCCGCCGCTGGCAGCGCCCCCCTCTCTAGATCGGATTAGGGTTAGGACGGTGGGTGACTGGTGGCGGCGAACCTCGTATCCCGAGCCGTTTACCCCACCTCCTCTTTATAGGCACTGTGCGACGGGGGCCCACCAGCCACTAGATGGCTGGATGTCCCCGATCAGGACTGTGTCAAGGGGTCCGTCTTGACCGTTGGGTCAAGACGGATGAGATCAATTCTAACATTCTCCCCCTTAATCTCAACTCATACTTTAAATTTGAACTTTGACTTTAATCCCTTTCACTTTTATTTGTTCCATCACGGATTAGTGCATAGAGCATGCTTCATCGTCACGGTCAATCGCCGATAGACTTAACAGCTACAATACATGTCTCTGTTCTGAAACAGATTCTTTAACTTTTGGGGCCTTTATTGTCCGAAAATCATAGGCTATACCATAAACCCATGTCGACTGTGTGTTCTTCAAACACACTAGGTGGTAAGCCTTTTGTACGCGGATCCGCAAGCACTTGCTTGTTACTTTTATGTTCAATACTTTTAGTATGATTCTGGACTTTCTCCTTCACAACATATAACTTTAACGTCAATGTATTTGGCAGCACACTTGACCCGTTGTTATAGGAGCGAACTTCTTAAATGGTTATTGCTGTTGTATACCATTATCAATTCTGGGTGTAAGTTCTTTTAACCATTTCGCCTATCCTTAAGCCTCATAACAAGCTTTACCATGGGTATGCATCTTTGATGACACCACAACTGTTTCTTTGGAGCTTTTCCACAATAAAACTCCAACTGCGAGTGTTAGCTACTATGTGGGTTTCACTAAACATCTCGCCAAAATTTAACTTTTGTACCCACAACTATTTGAGAGTACTTATTCTTTCTTACTCACCATGAGGCCTATAAATCTTTGCACAATTGCAAAACATTCTCAACTCTATTCCAGTGATCGATATCTGGACTGGACTTCTGCCAAAAACATCCCAGATACATAAACTGTGTCAGGGTAAGTTCTTGCTTATAAGCATTCAGTAAGCTTCCAACAGCTGAAGCATATATGACGTCCATTTGATCGATCTCACATTTATTCTTGGAACACTGAAAGTTTCAAAAACTATTACCCTTGACTATAGGAACAGGCGCATGTTTATTCACATATATACTTTATTTCTTTAGAATCTTCTCTAAGTATACACTTGAGATAGTTCTAATACCCCTTTTGTTTTTATCTCAGTAAGTTCCAATTCCTGGAACGAATGATGCTTTACCAAGACCATTCTCATTGAAACTTGAGGACAAGAACTGCTTCTTCTCCAACAGTAGACTAACACCACTACTAGCGAGTAAGGTGCTACCCACATGCAGGATTAGAAAAATAAATTTCCCATGTTTAAACTTTGCATAAATACAATTGTCCTCTACATTCTCTTTAAAACCCAAACTTTCTTATTGTACTATCAAACTTCAAGAACCACTGTCTCGAAGCTTGCTTTAATCCATAAATGGATTTCTTTAGGCAACATCCCTTTACGTTATTTTCCTTCCACGACCAAACCTTTTGAGTTATGCCATGTAAAATTTTTCATACAAATCCCTGTTGAGGAATGTGTCTTTACATCCTTCTGATGTAATTGTAAATCGTAATGTGCCACTAATACCATTATGATTCTAAAAGAATCCTTACATGCTCATTATAATCTATTCCTTCTCTTTATGTAAATCATTTCATCATAAGTGGCGCTTTATAGCTTTTCATATTCCCTTTGGATATCTTTCTATATTCCCTTTGGAGTCACCTTTGTCTTGTAGACCCATTATAGCCTACTGTTTTGGCTCCATTAGGAATTTCTTCTAAGTCCTAAACATCGTTGGTATTTATTGATTTCATTTCATGTTCCTTTGCTTCTTGCCATTTAGATGAGTGAACGCCTCTCATGGCTTCTTCAAATGAGGTGGAATCACTCTCTATTTAAATTTCTTTCTTAACTTTTACTTCTTAGTCACTAGAAATATCTGATTTTCTTATTCTTTGAGACTTTCTGGGGCCTCATGGCACTTCTTTCATATGGGGCTATTATTACTCTTCATTGCCAAAAAGGCAATTGTTCTATAGCCTCCTGTATCACAAGATCCTTGTTGACTTATTCATCTTCTTTAAGTATGTCATACAACATCAACATGTATTAAGCAATTTGTTGCTCTAAAACATTGTAGTGGATATGTAATCCCACTTCTATTCAAGCTTTAGGTATCTACATACCATGCTCCCCTAGATTACTCCATCTTCTTTAAAGATGGTGTATCTTCAAATTTCTTATTTTGGGTTTAATCTATCAAAACTCGAATGGTGCTTTAAGCACTGCCTTAATAACTTTGAGACTTGTCCAGTATGAATACTAGCCGACTATGCTATCTTCCTATCGAAATTGTAAAAGGTCCAGGAATTTAGCTATTTCTTTACTTTAGGGGTATCGTTATTATGACCGTCTTACTCCCTCAACGATCACACTCATCTTTTATAGATCACTTTTACCTTCAATGCATAGTATGCATTGCATTATCTGAAGTATGGGGAAGTGTCTTTCTTAATTGTCTTTCTTAATTAATCTCACATTTCTCCCCCTCAAAATGTGGTATGAACTTTTCTACCACAATTTCGAAAAATATTCAGAACTCTTGTGAATGAGAAAACTTTGATTACTTACTTCATCCACATGATTACATCATGCAAATAAAATTCGTATGAGAGTACAATTTTCTCATTTCACTTCAAAACTCAACATAGTCTATTATTATCAATACTTCTGCAAGTCACGCTTGCATATCATTCTTATCTTTTGGTTCACATGCAACTTTCTTTTGTTCTTAAACTCATTGAGTACTTAATGACCATGACACAATCAGAGTGTACGGTCAATACTAGGATAGCATAAAAGCTACCTCAAACTTCTCGCCATGTGTGGGATACACTTAGAGCACATGAGTCATCACATCCTTCTCCCACCATGCGGGATAAGTACTATGCCAAAACTCTCCCACCAAGCAGGATTGGTTAACATATGTACTATGCCAACTTTACCCCGTCATGCGGGTATTTTCTCAATCTTTTCCCGTCATGCGGGTACTATCACAAACTTTTCCCGCCATGCGAGATAATTCCCTTGAACCGACATAAATGCCAGGATTGGCTCGTGTTCAATCATCAAATTCAGAAATAAATCCGAATATTCTTTTAACACACATGTTTAATTCAATGTTGGTCAAATTAAACATGTATATGACTTTTACAACTCTCATAAGTGAAACTGAAATTAAATTCTTCTTCATAGAGAGTACATAAAAGACATTTC
Organism: Miscanthus lutarioriparius; assembly: GCA_904845875.1. Taxonomy (NCBI): domain Eukaryota; kingdom Viridiplantae; phylum Streptophyta; class Magnoliopsida; order Poales; family Poaceae; genus Miscanthus; species Miscanthus lutarioriparius. The sequence goes on from CAJGYO010000013.1 coordinate 66,966,658, forward strand.
TTAATGAAGACTCTCATTGATCTATCTCTTTTTTTGGATCAATATCCTAGAATTCTTTTCTTTCGAAGCCATTCTTTAAAGAGAACACAGTCCCTTAAGCAATGGCATTCTTTCATACATAACTTGCCCTTAGACATTTCATCATCTGAGTCACAAGTACCCAGCTCATTTCTTTTGCTGCTTTCAAGAATGAAAGCATAGAGATCTTTTGTCTGAAAAAATATTCAACAATAATGCTCATTAAACTTTGAAATCTTTATGTTCTATTCTATATCACCGTTGGACAAAAATAGAATAAAACATCATTCTTTTACACTAATTTCACATCATCGTTGGGCAGAAATGGAGTTAATGTATAGAAACTCAATAATCTTGAAAACATAGAAGTGTTCCTCAAAATTAAATTCTCCCGTTGGTTCGAATTTAATTAGAACACAATCAACTTCATTGCAGTGGAAACATAAAAATACATTTCTCTAGTTTAAGAGCATTCCTTGATCTTTATCTATTCTCTGAAAATTGGTCACTTTGATGCAAAATTCATCAGAGATTTAAACTTTAATCATAAAACTCATAGAATTATAATATTGTTATCATCAACGTTGGTCAGAAAATAACAATATCATAATTTAACTTTAACTATTAACTTACTATTCCTCCAAGTAAAATTTTTCGTTGGTTCCAATTTTAACCGGAGAATCAACTTTTCATCATTTTCTGAATACCTATAACTGCTCTTCAAATTATAATTCTCCCGTTGGTTCGAATTTAATGAGAAGACAACAAACTTTAACTTCGCAGCGGAAAATTGACAAAATTTCTTTTCTACTTTTCAGAAGCATTTTACTGTACTTTTCTACTCTCTCAAAATTCTAACACATTGGTGCAATAATTATCAGAGATTTTAAATCACTCTTTGAATGAAATCATTGAAATTTGCTTTTGAAAATAATAAAATAATTCTTAATCACCACTGTGCATTCGGCCCAACCGGAGATACGGTCCGGCTTACTTTTCTTGAATTTTACCCACAGGAAAAATTCTCTTTTCTATTTTCTTTTGAGCCAATACATATTTTTTCATTTTCTAGAAAAAAAACAAAAAACCAGGCTCATTCTTTTCTTTTCTCGGCCTAAGACAGCAGAAGCTGGCTCGGCCCAACTCAACATTCAGCCCGGCCTCTCTCCCTCGCGCGCGCGCACTGCCTGCCCAGGCCGCAACGTGGGCCTGGGCCAGCAAAGTGCCATGGCTGCGCGCCCCGCCTGGGCCGCGATGCAGCCCGCTCAATCTCGGCCGTCCGCGCGCATCCGACGGCCGAGCGTGCGTCTAGGGCGAACAAAACGCCCGGTCGGCCACGGGCGGAAAACCCTAGCTTCATTTCCTCCGTTCCCCTTCTCTCTCGCACGCCTCACGCGACAGCCGTGGTTGCCGTCGGCGCCGGTCGGGGCGGCCGTCCTAGCCAGTGAGGAAGACGCCGCCCGGAGCGGTCCCAGCGGCAGCTCCCCCCCTCTATTTTCGTCCCCTCCTCCTTTCTCTCTCATGCCGCACTCAGAGGAGCAGTAGTGGCCCAATGGTCGATCGGAGGAGTCGGTGGCGGTGCCGCCGCCAGTCCCCTCGTCGGTGCGTGCGCCCACCGCGAGGTGGACGCGTCGTCGTCGAGCGGTCTGGTGGTGGTGCCCTTTACCGCCGAGCCCGAGGCATGGCCGTGCGGCGGCGTGACCACGACGGTCGGCGGTGTTCCACTTCCCCGCATGTTAGGGTTAGGGTTCGAGTACTTTTCGAAATCGAGACCCCTTCTTTCCCCTTTTCTTCACCCGATTAGGGTTTAGGGTTCGATGAACCCTTTGTATTTCTTTTCTTTCAATCTGAATCGGATCTAGCTCCGTTCTTTTCTTTTCTTTGCCCATTGCCATGATCTACACCTTGCAAACCGGCTTTGATACCATTGTTAGTTCCTTTGGATCGACTAGGAGTAGATCAGTGGGTATTTTGACTTCCATTCGGTATGAAAGAACTAGAACACATGGATCTAGAGAGAGTGAGAGAGGAGAAAGGGAGAGGTACAGACCGTCGGGCTTGGTGGATGAGCTCGAGGAGTCCATGGCGTCGGTGTCAGTGACGGTGTGGCAATGACGGTGTAGAGGTGGCGGAGTCCCGGCGGGGTGGAGCTACGGCGGTCCGGTGGTGCTTCCCGCCGCTGGCAGCGCCCCCCTCTCTAGATCGGATTAGGGTTAGGACGGTGGGGTGACTGGTGGTGGCGAACCTCGTATCCCGAGCCGTTTACCTCACCTTCTCTTTATAGGCACTGTGCGATGGGGGCCTACTAGCCACTAGATGGCTGGACGTCCCCGATCAAGATGCGGCCAAGGGGTCCGTCTCGACCGTTGGGTCAAGATGGATGAGATCAATTCTAACAGCCGGACGGCAGGGCAGCGCCGGTGTGCGTCTTCTCCTTCTCCGGTCCGCGGGTGGGGAACATGCGGTTCAAGGCGCGGCTGGAGCGGGAGCTGGGCGTGTACGTGCACGTCGGCGCGGAGCTGGCGCTGGACCACAGGGTGTCGCCGTAGCTCAAGCCGAAAACGCAGGACCTGGCGTGCTTCCACAACCTAGAGGCGCACCTGCACCTGCTGGACGGCTACCAGGGCCACGACCGGGAGTTCAGGCTCTATGGCAGGGACCCGGCGCTGGCGACCCGACGGCGAGGGCACGACATCGATGTTCACGATGTGCTCCTCGTGGAGGTCCAGCAGGCCGAAGGTGCTCCGGGATGCGGCGCACGGCCGGCCGGCGGCTCGAGACGGGGTGGCGGAGCTCTACGCGGCTCGCTGGCTTCCGCGACAACGCGTGCAACTCCTCCCAAAGACGCGACGCGCATAACGCCGCTGTGGCGAAAGCGGCCGGAGCGAGCAGAATGCCTTGCTAGCTTGATGACATCACCGTGAAGTCATGCTCACACATTATACGGCCATTTTCCTTTAGAAAAATAAATTTAGAAAAACTTTAGAAATACACTTCTACAGTCTCTCTGCATGTTTGCCGAGTGTTTTTCGCGTGGACACTCGGCAACGCGCGCAACGCCACGCGGGCGAGCGGCCAGAGCGAGCAGAATGCCTTGCTAGCTTGATGACATCACCGTGAAGTCATGGTCACACATTATACGGCCATTTTCCTTTAGAAAAATAAATTTAGAAAAACTTTAAAAATACACTTCTACAGTCCCCTCGACGCGTGGACACTCGGCTAACGTGGCATCTTTGCGAGTGCCCGTGCCGTTAGACACTCGGCAAACGCGCCGTGACCGTCTTCTCGTCGTCACGTTACTTTTTTTTGCCGAGCGTCGGTTTTAGCACTCGGCAACATGATAAAAAACACTCGGCAAAGAAACTTTTGCCGTCACAGTATATGCCGTGTGCTGGTTGCCGAGTGTAACACTCGGCAAATCCTTTACCGAGTGTTTTTTGGGCTTCGCCGTGTGCCTTGGACACACGGCAAAGCTCCTGTTTACGGTGGTGATAATACTAAGTCATCCAACAAGTAAACATCACACATCAAGCAAAACCCCACCAAATTTGTTTACAAAATTTGGAAAACCTTTTTTTTATATCTAAATTTGCATAAACTTAAACTAATCTTGAAAATTTTTATATCAACATTGATCATTTGTTTTATTTAGTGTTTTTATTCACAACCCAAAATTGGAAATTTTGGGGTGTAACAATGAGTGGAATTATATTGCCCCTGTGATGTGCATATCGTAACATGATATATATTTTTAGTATTTATTTAATGACTCATTAATCCGTCTGTCAGTTCTTCTAGTCAGTGGTGATGACAATTATGTGTATCCGTGTCGTATAAGAAGAATACCAATATAGTATGGGAGATCAAGTATCGAGATTAACTTTTTTTAACGCTGTCTTTCCAGTGCTACATAGGGCTTTAATTAATTTCTCCATTCAGTTTCTTCTTCCACATCGATTCTTATGTTCACCTTCCTGCAGGCACTGATTCATCATATGCTGCTCCTGCCAGGTCCGAACTGAGTTCTCACCTAGCTGCTGCCGGAGTATATACGAAGCCAGTGCCTGCAGACGATATGGCAGCCGCCGGTATTGCCAGGGGCGAAGCCCAGTACGAAGTTGTGGGTGCAGATGACCCGCCAGCAGCCCAGCGCCACGCGATCTGACGAATTGACGATCGCGGATCGCCTGTGCCGCCGCCCGCGCCAGTTGCCTTCGCCGCTGCACCTCACGGCCTCGGCGCCTCGTCGCCGTTGCGGTAAAAAACGGCGCCCTGCGGCCCTGCGCCCCTGCCAGTGCCACCGTGCGCCACAGCGCCAGTGCGCGTGCGCCCAGCGGGCAGCGGCCCAGGAAAAATCAGCGCCACGCCCACGACGCCCTGTTGCCCTCCGCTCCACTTCTGATATCTTATTAGGGGGACGTTTGCTTCGGCAAAAAAAACAAGCAAAAACACTGTTCCGGCTGATTTGTTGTGAGAGAAAAACACCGTTTCGGCTGAAAAAACGAGCTGAAAAGTACGGATTATAAGTGAAGCGAACAGGGCCTAGGGATTATTTGTTTCTCAATTAATCTGATTTGTTATATATATAATCGGAAAGCCCTAATGATTGAGTATTCTTTTTCATATTGTAGGGTTTATTGGTACAGCCGGGTTTCAATTTGGGAATTGGAGTGATTCCATAGGAGAATTTAGTCTTGAATTCTTAAAGGTGCGACTTAAACATTTGGCATGTCATCCTATTTCAAATTTCCCATAGGTTATGTTCTTGATTCCTAAACTATGCAACCAGCGAATTAGTACATACTTACATATTAGGCTACTAATGACAGGTCAATTAATGTAACGATTTTACAAAAGGAAAGCACCAGAGCCGGATAGTGGCAATAATGCTAGAAATTCATGTTTGGATGATATCAACAGGGAGGAGGAGATTAAGTCTGATCCAGGATTAAGGAACCAAATTGATGATTATCATCCTAATGTTAGAGAGAGGGTGAGAAGAAAGTACTTGGAGAATGGGCCTTGCCTACCTCGCACAGTTCGTTTTCCTGTGCGAATTGATGATTATCAGCCTAATGATATTTGCAAATTGGAAATGGAAGATGAATATTTTGATCCAAAAAAGCGGAGGCATAAATCTAGAATTACGAACAAGCATTATTATCAAGTAGATTGTTTTAATGATGTTATTGATTGGCTACTTCAAGAGCTTGACAGCCGCTTCAACGAGACAAGCTCTCAATTGCTTGTTTGCTTAGCAGCTTTTAGTCCAAGAGACTCATTCCATGATTTTAGTATAGAAAATTTGATGAGCCTAGCGAAGCTTTATCTACATGATTTTGATTCTAGGAATCTGAGGGATCTTAACCACGAGCTTGGCCTCTACATATATGATGTGAGAGATGATGAAAGGTTCTCCAACCGACAAACTGTTGCCGAGCTTTCTAAAAGAATGGTGAAGACTAGAAAACACGAAAGTTATCCAATGGTTTACAGACTTTTGAAGCTTGTGCTAGTGCTACCTGTTGCTACTGCTACAGTTGAGAGGTGTTTCTCAGCCATGAAAATTGTGAAAACAGAATTGCGCAATCGCATTGGTGATATATATATGAGCAATAGCCTTATTTGCTATGTGGAGAAAGAAGAGCTGTTGAAAGTCACCAATGAGGCCGTGGTTCGTTGCTTCATGAAAATGCAAGGCCGTAGATTTGATGACGAAGGTTAAAGGTAATGTATTGTATTTTTTTATTGGTTCATTTTTTTCTCTTAAAATATTGTTTGTGGAATTCTTCGGTTTGGTAATTATATTTTATCCCTTCTTTATTCTTGCACCCCACACCATTTCGCTCTATCTTCGCCACTGCAGCAGAGTACATGATATGATGCTGGACCTTATTCTAAGTAAGTGCAAGGAAGATAATTTTCTCATTTTGGTTTACGATCCACACGAGGTGGCAGCAGAGCAAGACAAGGTTATTCGTCGACTTGAAAGGTGTAGATGATGGCAGAATGGGTATGACCAGTGTTGGAAACCTTTCACATCTGCGTTCTCTTACTATATTCAGAGGACGACGATCAAAGTGGATACCTCCATTGCCGGAGTTCCATGTTTGTGCGAGTGTTATTCCTTTCTTTTAGTTGGGATGAGAATGAAATGGACCTTTTCGGTATCGTCAACCAGTTATCCCATCTGAGATATCTAAAGGTTAATTAATGGAGAAGGAAGAATCAGAAATATAGCGCTACCAACTCATCAGATAAAGGGTCTGCGGCTTTTTTGGAGACTTTGGATTTATACGGGGCTTATTCCTCCATACATGAGCTGCGATATCATGGCACTAGACCTTGTTGATCTGCCGCGGTTGTCCCATCTTAGTGTTCCATATACTATTGGACTGCCTCGTGGGATTGGGGAGATGAAACTCCTACGGACTTTGCCTGGCTTCCGTCTGGAACGTGCCTCTTGTCAGAGCTGTCTCTCGTTTGCTCTGGCCGGAACGAGCACGTGCGAAAGCCGATATGAAAGCCGATATGTCTTTTGGTGGTGTTGCCTACTGCGCTGATGCGCTGAGCTCGGTTTCTCCTCCTTGTGGGGGTAGCCTTGAGTAGCTGTTACTGTCGGAATGGTCCTTCTCCATTGTTCCTAGGTGGATCGGCCATCTCCGTAACCTCAAGGAGTTGTCCCTTGGAGTGAATCAAATAATCCAGGACCACATTGGTATCATTGGGATTCTACCCTCCCTCGTCGGACTCCATCTGCGCATTGTACATGTCCCAACGACAAGGATCGTGATAGGAGGAGGATTATTCACTCTTCTCGAGGGGTTTACGTTCAACTGTGATGGGATATCGTCCCTGAAATTTGAGGCCGGGGCCATGTGTAACCTAGGGCACCTCAGCTTGCAAATCAATATTGATGACTGGGACCAGGGGCGACGCCAGGTACAGCTTGCCTGGTGCCCAGGCACCAGGGTACGAAAATGTTTTACCACTACACAGTTTCAAAATTACTATATATTTTAAGAGAATTATATATGCTATTTGAGTTGTGCACCAGGGTCATTTCATCACTGGCTTCGCGCCTGACTGGGACAGGGCTACGCCTGAGGGGCTCCAGCACCTCGAGGGCCTCCAGCAAATCAGTGTACAAAGGGCATGGTGCCTTGACGAGAGAGACAACGAGGCTGATGCTGCGCTGATCAGAGGCCTGTTCCAGCATACTGTCGACGTGCTCCCGACTCGCCCAGTATTCACCTATCAGCGCAACCGATTTTTTTCCGAGGTAAAAGCTTTTCTACATTCTCGTGCATGTATGCGCTTTCTACATTACTATATATAATTCTATGTAGCCTGACGAACTATATAATCTTCTTTAATAAAACATGCCCGGCAGATCCTCTGCTGATTGTTTTTCCAAAAAAAAAAAAAAAATCCAATGCTGATCAATGAACTAATTCCCACTGTATTGATCTGCGTGCGCGTGCAGACCGGAGGAGTGTGATCCATTAGAAGAAGATCCATGAATTCAGGCTATCCACAACACGTGAAGACATGCATATACTCCCATCCCATCCAAGAACAATATATAGGTTGCTTACTGTTGTTACACTAATCGTTCTGTTTGTGGCTCGTCAAAAGTTTATTCATCGCTACTATTGTACCTGAACTCTACTCTACTGGCCGCATGTAATATTTAAACTTTGTGTCACAAATGAACACTCTGTTTTTTTTGTTTGTTTGTTCTGAGCCTGAATCGATTCATCATCTATTTTTTGAATGCTGTGTAGCTAAGGTGCTTTGGGTTGACCTATCTGAGTGCCTTGATTTAAATGGTACTTGGTCTTATGAATCTGTTGCCTCCTTATGGATTGCCAATAAGAAACATTTGATGGATTGCCAATAAGAAACATTTGTTAACAAATGGTGTTATTGCTGCTGCCTTATGGTGTCTCTGAAAGTTGCGTAACAAAATGTGTTTTCAGGGAGAGACTTGGGCCCCGTTCGCGTGCCCTTAAACCTGGCTTGATCCGCTTCTTTTTTCATCCAGAACAGTGTTTTCCTCTCAGAATTCCTCCAGATTCATCCAAAACCATCCAGATTCCTCCAAATTTCTTCCAGCGAACGGGGCCTTGGTCAGGTTTAAAGGCACTGATGTTGTGGATCTCCAAGACGCTGAGAAGATGGAGACCACTGTTCACTGGAGCAACAGAGGAGAAGATGATGTTGGTGATACAGAAGATGGAACAGAAAGTGGCGCTGCCCCTGGAATAGGCTGGCGTTAGTCAAGTTTTCCAACATCGGGTTCTTAGCCTTCGGCGTTGGTCTACAACGCTGTGATTCAGCTGAATTCTAATTCTATCTTGTTGGAAAACGCTGTGTTTGAACCAGGAGACGTTTAGCTGGCGGGCGCGCCTTTACGCATATGCTGTAAACGTTTTGATAACGCTTTATGATCAGTAAAGCGGGGGACCTCTTTTTCTAAAAAAAATGAACACTCTGTTGTTACCTTGTATGTTGCCTTCATACCGCGGTGTAATATTGTGGGCCCGTATGGCATTGCTTCATCCAGATCCAGCTATGAGCATGGATCTTTTTTAAAGAGGAATCAGGAGGAGCAGGAAGGGTGGGCATCTGTGCATTTACGCCGCCCGACCTTCGCGCGGACACGACGCCGAGTGGAGGAAGCACGGCCATGAGGGAGACAACTGAGGGCGGGGCAATGCAAGTGCGGCACGAAGGAGAGGCCGAGGGGGTGCCGGACGCATAGGGAGGTGCGAGGGAGAGGCTGGGAGAAGCGGAGGGAGTCAGCTTTGCATCGCTCGCCTCGCTCACACGGGATTGACAAAATCACCACAGGCGCGCTATCGATGGGCATATCGCCTACCACTGAAAGAATAGCACCGTTAAACCCTGGAATAAATCTAGGAAAATGTGAGCACCCCTGTCAAGTCGAAGACTTAAACCTGAGAGGGTAGGTTCCACCACAAGGAATCTAACCAGCTGAGCTACGCTCAGTTCGCAAACCGTCAAGATTTCTGGTTTGCCACGGTCATTATCTTCATCGAATCCTTTAGGTACGCCCGCCACAGCATTGCACTGCATTACATTGCGCTTGCAATGGTTTATTAACTTTATTCATTATTCGCCATCGGCATAAGTACGAGTATTAGCACAGCTGCACAGAGAACCATAAATGCGTAGTCAAGATCCTTATCCAATAGGCGACCACAGAGTGTTGAATAGAAGGCTAAAACAAATTCTCCAATGGTCCAAAGAATTTTAGCCTAGCTATATCCCAATTTCCAACCAAGCACCTCTCTTCTAGAAATTAGTAGGCCTTGCCATAACATCACTATTTAACCTTAGAACAATGCTAGGAAAGCCCAGAAACTAAACGGAAACAATAGTAAAAAACAACACTTTAGTTAGGATCAAAGATTCATCAGTTCTGGACAAAAAATCGAAAGTTCCACACAAAAGTTTGGAAGTTTAGTTCAAGTTCGGTAGTTCAAAAAAAAAAAAGTCTGGAAGGCTGGTTCAAGTTCCAAAGTTTGGTTTGGAAGTCTCCAAGAAAACAACCTTTGAAACGAGAGGAGAAAATCCAGAACTTGATCAAACGAACTCCGAAAATCGTAAAAAATTGCACACACGTTCCCTAACTTAAGATGAAGTTATTCCCAAGAGGTCTTGCTTAAAGGATTGATCTTTCTTTATCAATCTCATGGAATTAAAGAGGAAACATAATAAAAGGAGGAATTTAGGGAAAATTCAAATTGGTGGCGCTCAGATAAGGATTTGGTGGGGGAACTCCCCAGGATTGCTCAGGCATGTTGATAGAGCCTTTTGCTATCTAAGATTTATGATCAGCTAGGATTGGCTTGTGATCACATATGGTGATGTAATCCAAAGATCAAACTCACGCACCACTTGTTCCTGACTCGCAAATCTGAACTTTTTCTTTTTCAGTGATTTTCGAAGCCATTTTAGGTGACTTTCGACCTTTTGTTATAGATAGGTTGTAACCTTTATTTTGAAATGTTTTGGAACCTTGGAACTTGTTCAAAAGATGTCTTGAAGCCCAGGACCTATCTCTACTGTTCCAAACACCAAAACATCTCTTTTCAAGCCTCTTTTAGTGTTTTTCTTGAAAATCTTTTTGTGGAGGGTTCTGGGACATCCATGCATGATTTCTAGGTGCTATGAGGGCTTAGGAATATATATAGCCCCTGCCTTTGGCAGATTTCCCACGAGTTCCTAGAAATACCCACTTTGAGGGAAATTGACAAAACCCCAATTTGAGAGAGGGATTTTTAAATTTCCATTTAATATTTAATCTTTTTCACTTGATATCTTGGGGATATCATATAATTTGGTTAGTCAAGGTGTCGGGTTCATAAACCCGGGTCCCTCGGGGACCGGCTTCCGCGCCGGGGCTCGGCCCAGGAAAACAGCACGTAGTTCATGGGCCAGCCCAAGAGTCTAAAACACAACGGGCCGGAAGGACAGTCCGGTTGCCGACTGAAAGGTCTACTCAAAAGGACGAGCGCCCGTCAACTTCTTCGGCCCACCTCTCCGACCGGAGCACTCGCTTCGGACGCCAGCCGCCTCTAGGCGGTCTCTCCAAACGGAAGGCCTAGCCCGAAACGTTGTTTCCTACTCCGACCCCGCATCTCCGACCGGGGACCCATGGGAAGCCTGCTTGCTGCTCTTCTCTGACTGGTGCAGCCAGGGCTGACCGGGGCCATCCGACCGGGGACACCCGCTCGGAAGGGACCAGGGGCGAACGGAGAAGGCAGCACACAAGTCAAACCACGATACCAGGACCATGCCCTATACGCTTGCAGGAATAGTGCTCCACAACCGCCCTGACACAAACAATATTGTAGGCGCCGACATTTGCGGCTACAGTATTGTAGGCGCCGTTGAACTCCCATACGGCAAAAAGCCCCTCACGTGCCTCCTGGCATCAATAGTGTTGTAGGCGCCAGGATTCACCATGCCTGGTAAACATGGTAAGGCTCCTCACATGCCTCTGGGCAAGCAGTATTTTTGCAGGTACCGACATCAACCCTTCCTGGAGAAGACAACGCAACCTGCTATGTGCACCTGACGTTCTACAGTGACATCAACAGTGTTGTGGGCGCCTACCATCATCACTGTCCTCATCGACGAGGGCAACAAGGCTTAGTAACATCCGTACTCTCTCCCTCTCACCTATAAAGCCATCCCCTTCTTCTATAAAAGGGGATGCGCTCCCTCCAACAAAGGGAGTCCGACTTCTTCAAGTTCAGATTCACTAGATCGATAGCTCACAACCCCTCAAGCACACGCTTAGACACCTAGCTCATAGCAGAGCTCCGGTCGCCCTCGGCCCTTCCGATCGGACCCGACCAGGCCTCTCGTACACTCCATCTTTCTCCTTCTCGTTTGTAACCCCACTACAGACTTCGAGCACCTGGGCTCAGGAATAAAGTCACCGACCGACCCACACTGGACGTAGGGCACGTTGCCTTTACCAGTATAAATCATGTGTCATTGAGTGCTAGGCTACCTCTGATCACAACGTACAACAAAACTACAAATATTCACTAGTTGGCCACTTTCTGTACCGACAGTTGGCGCCGTCCGTGGGGAAGACGCTGTACGTTCAACACTTTTTGGTCATCGGATGGCCCATTTTTCCGCCACCCCCGCCGTGGCGGGCTCGGGCGATACGATTCGCTTTGGCTCGCTGGAGTTTCCCACACTCTCACCGGCTGAGATGCGGGTTCCCCCCATTTTTGAGGCATCCCAGGCCTTCCTCTTCGAAAGCCTGGACTTCGTCGCCGACCGGCTCGGCGTACTCCACCTCCGCAAGGAGACTCGCGACCCAGCACCCGTCGGAGAGACGTCCACCATCGACTCCAGGATGCGCGACTTCGATGCCGCGGCATCTGCGCTTCTTTTTGAGCAAACTCTCTACTCAAACCCCACTGTGAGTAATATACGTTCTGTTGTTTACTCGCTTTTTACCATTTTTCGCCAATCATCCGAAGGGACCGCATTGTCCATACCGTGACCATCGCACGACCGGTTCCCCCATGGCCTCGCGTCCTCCGCTGACGCATACGCCCGGGGACTCCGAAAAATGCCGACGACACCCCCTTTGACATCCGAATTCGTGGGAATGGCGAGCCACGCTCCGACTTGTTTCCACGAAACTCTGGATGACAAGGTTGGGAGCGACAGCTCCAGCATCGGTGACGTGGCACCTAGCCACCATCCATCCCACGAGTGCACTATGGTAGACGCCCCGAGGCAGCCATCGATGGTTGCGGAGTCCGTACAGACTCACACCCCTCTGGACCAGCGCGTGGGGCTACTCGCGCTTGCACAGGGGCGTGCCGAGGAGCTATGGCAGAGGCGACATAGCTAGCCGCTGCCCGCACCGGCACGCTCGGTGCAGCGCGCCACGTCCCTCGCGCATGTCCCGGCCGGTGGCACTCGGGGTCGCGCCCGCCAGGTCCAGCGCGACATCACAAACGAGGGAATCAACCCCCCACAGTTCACTCGGGCTAGCCAGAACATTGTCGCTGCGGCAGTGCTTCTACGTGGTGTTCCCGAGCCCGTCGAACCCTAGGAATGGGTGGTCTACCAGAACCTTCGGGCACTGGTAGAAACCGCCGTCGTACAACAAGCGGAAAGCTTCGCGTCGTGACTCCGACACGCGCCCTCTCATCCCATTGGGGGAGCTGAGATGGGCCAGATGGATCGCTCAATCCGCTCTCCGTCACAGCCGCCAGGCGCGACATGGGAAGCTACGGCTGCACCGCGATCCGAGCCGGCACATGCTTCGCGCTGACCGCCGCCACACGAATGGCTCGATCCGAAACCAAGACACCCGCAGCGTCATCAGCAGCTGGCATCATGCCCGGCGTGATGATGGCGCTCACCGGGCGACGACAAGGACAGATGATGCGGACCTCGGCCAGACCATCGAGGGGAGCGGCGAGATGCGCCCCAAGCACGATCACCGGCTGAACAATCGTAGTCCCAGCCCGGAGGGCTCGAGACCATGGGCCTTTGGCCGGCGCATCCGGAGGGCGCCATTCCCACGGCATTTCCGGACACCCACCAACATAACCAAGTACACCGGGGAGACAAACCCCGGTATTTGGCTCAAAGATTTCCGGCTCACCTGCCGAGCCGGAGGGGTGGATGATGACGATTTCATCATTCAGTATCTCCCTATCTATGTTGGGGAACATGTTCGAGCGTGGTTTGAATTCCTCCCACACGACAGCATCCGCAACTGGACGAATCTCAAGAAGATCTTTGTCGGAAACTTCCAGGGGACCTATGTCCTCCCTGGGAACTCCTGGGACCTCAAGAGCTACCAATAGGAGCCCAACGAGTCCCTGTGGGATTACATCCGCAGGTTCTCCCAACGATGTAACTCACTCCCTGATGTCGTCGATGCAGACATCATCAACGCGTTCCTCTTCGGGATGACCTGCGAGTCTCTGATCCACAAACTTGGCTACCTGAAGCCCCGTACCACCCGTGACCTACTCGACATCGCCACAAACCACGCCTCTGGCGAGGAGGCAGTTGGAGCGGTCTTTAGCGGAGGCCGGGACAAAGGCAAGCTCAAGCGCGTGGATCCAGACGAAGGCCCCTCCACTCAGAGGGGCAAGAAGAACAAGAAGGATCGGCGCCAGTCGGACAACACCACGTTGGTCGCCGTGGCTGATCGCACACCCAGGCAGCCCCAATAGGGACTGCCCGACCACTTCAACAAACTCATGGATGGTCCATGCACCAACCACACCTACCCCGTCAAACACCTCTACAAGGAGTGCGAGCTCCTCAAACATTTCCTCCGACAAGCTGGCGGGTCAAAGGAGGGAGACGGCAAGGAGCCAACATTCAAGAAGGGAGGCACGATAGGCAAGGATGGAGACTGTTTCCCCGAACCTGAGGAGTGCATCATGATCTTTGGTGGGTCCGATGCCATTTGGACTAAACGCTAGCATATGGTACGCTACAGGGAGGCATGCGCCACCGAGACGGCCGTCCCCTCCTTCCTCAGCTGGTTGGAATCCCCAATCACTTTTGATCAGAGGGACCATCCCTCCTACGTCACAAGACCGGGACGCTACCCACTCGTCGTCGACCCCATCGTCCGCAAGAAGCGCCTCACCAAGGTGCTGATGGACGGGGGTAGCGGCCTCAACATCCTGTACATCGACACCCTCGATGCCATGCGCATCCCCTGATCGGAGATCCATCTAGCGGGCTCCCCCTTCCACGGGGTAATCTCGGGAGCACAGGCATACCCGCTCGGACAGATCGATCTGCACGTCACGTTCGGCAATCGGGCCAACTTCCACTCGAAGGTCCTCACCTTTGAAGTGGTGGACTTTCTAGGGTCCTACCATGCCATCTTTGGGCGGCCATGCTACGTGAAATTTATGGTAATCCCCAACTACACCTACCTCAAGCTGAAGATGCCAGGGCCAAACGGCGTCATCACCGTGAGTAGCGCCTTCTCGCACGCCCTCGCGTGCGACCGCGAGCACTATGAGCTCGCCACTGCGGTCGTCAACTCATCTGAGCTCCCATAGCTCGGGGAGTCATCAACCCCAGCAGTCCCAGACTGCAACAAACCGACCTCCTCGACGGCCTTCCACCTGCTCGAGGAAACCAAGGTGGTGGGTGTCGACCCCTCCGACCCAACCAAAACGGTGCGGATCAGGACCCAGCTCCCGGCCAAATAGGAATGCGAGCTCGTCGACTTCCTGTGCGACAATCACGATGTCTTCGCATGGCAGCCTTCTGACATGCCGAGGATACCACGGGAGGTCACCGAGCATGCACTACGCCTTATCCCAGGTTCAAAGCCCGCGAAGCAATGCCTGTGTCATTTCAACGACGAGAGACGCAGGGCTATAGGCGCAGAGATTGCCAAGCTCCTGGCAGCCAGATTCACTAGGGAGGTTTTCCACTCCGACTGGCTCGCCAATCCCGTCCTTGTCAGAAAAAAGACCGAGAAATGGAGAATGTGCGTTGATTATACTGGACTCAACAAAGCATGTCCAAAGGATCACTTTCCCTTGCTGCACATAGACCAGATAATCGACTCCACCTCGGGTTGCGAGATCCTCTCCTTTCTGGACGCCTACTCGGGCTATCACCATATCGCGATGAAAGAGTCCGATCAACTTGTAACCTCGTTCATCACCCCGTATGGTTCGTACTGCTACGTGACCATGCCCTTCAGCTTGAAGAACGTTGGCGCCACCTACCAAAGGTGCATGCAGCAATGCTTCGCTGACCAAATCGACCCGCCCGATCAGCCTGGTCAGGGCGAATGGCCAAAACCAACAATCGCCGTCTATGTTGATGACATAGTGGTCAAAACAGCTCGAGCGTGCGATCTAATCGCAAACTTAGCCACGATGTTCATGAACCTCCGAAGGTTCAACATCAAGCTAAATCCCGAAAAATGTGTTTTCAGGGTTCCAAAGGGGAAACTGCTCGGGTACATCGTATCCGAGCGCGGCATCGAGGCCAACCCCGAAAAGATTGCAGCCATCTCCAACATGGGTCCCATACGCAACATTAAGGGCATGCAGAGGCTCACCGGCTGCCTAGCTGCCTTAAGCCGCTTCATCTCCCAGCTCGGCGAACGGGGGATGCCACTCTATAAGCTCCTCAAAAAGATGGACGCCTTCGTCTGGACCGAGGAAGCCCAGCAGGCTCTCGAGAGCCTCAAAACGTCTCTAACATTGGCCCTAATCCTCATCGCTCCCAAACAAGGAGAACCCCTCCTCCTTTATGTCGCGGCAAGTAACCATGTGGTGAGCGCCGCCCTGGTCGTCGAGAGGGACGAACTGGGACACCAGCTCAAGGTACAATGACCCGTATACTTTGTCGGAGAGGTACTTACCGACCCCAAGGTCCGGTACCCCCAGGTGCAGAAACTCCTATATGCCGTACTAATGGCAACCAGGAAGCTCCTACACTACTTCACTGATCACGAAGTCACAGTCGTCACTTCATACCCACTCGGAGACATCATCCGCAACCACGACGCTGCGGGATGAATCTCTAAGTGGGCACTTGAACTCATGGGCCATGACATCAGATATGCCCCCCGCACCGCTATTAAGTCTTAGGCTCTCACGGATTTTGTCGTCAAATGGACAGAGGTCCAGCTACCGACCTCGGACGTCACCCACGAGTACTGGACAATGTACTTCGACGGGTCCGTAATGGCGCCTGGCTCGGGGGCTGGAGTGGTGTTGATCTCCCTGGATGGGAGTAGGCTCCGCTACGCCATTCGCCTCCACTTCTCAGCTTCAAACAACGCCGCGGTATACGAGGCCCTTATCAATGGACTACGCATCGCCATCGAGCTCGGTGCTATGTGACTCTACGTCCGCGGTGACTCGGAACTAGTCGTTGATCAGGTCATGAAGGAGTCCTCCTGCAAAAGCCCCTTCATGACAGCATACTGCCAAGAGGTGCACAAGCTCAAGGACAAATTCCAGGGAATCGAACTACATCACGTCCCTCGAAGGGACAATGATGCCACCAATTTCCTCGCAAAACTTGCCGCCAGGCGGGATCCATCCCTGAGCGGGGTCTTCATCAACGATGTCCATGAGCCATCCACCCGCATCTTGGAAGGTCCGACCTAGACACACCCCAACGGCCAGCCGGTGCTCGAAGGCTCCGACCCCGACGCCCAGTCGACGCTTGGGGGCTCCGATCCCAGTACCTCTCACTGTTCGCCTAAACGGTTGTTTAGTCCGTTTAAACACAGTGTAAACACTACACGGTGGTGCGTCGTTGCCGTTTAATCACCCTTTTATCCCATTTAATTGGCCGTTTAGCTCGTTTAATGGGACATTTTGCCCGAATAATGGCTAAACGGGAGGTGACCGACTGTTTACCGTTTAGCGTTTAGGAAAACACTGGTACCTCTGTAACGACATCACCCACGAACGTCACCATATTGGCACTCGATCAAACTGACTGGCGAGTACCACTACTTGCCTACCTCCTCGAGGAGGTTCTCCCACCTGAAAGAACTAAAGGCCGACGAATCGCTGGATGCGCCAAGACCTTTGTCGTGCTCGGTAACGAACTCTACAAACGGAGTCTGTGAGGGGTGCTCATGAAGTGCGTCCCCGCCAGCCGGGGGAAGCAGATCCTCCTTGAGGTCCATGCCTGCATCTACGGGCATCACGCGGCCCCAAGGTCTCGGGTCGGAAAAACCTTTCGCCAAGGTTTTTACTGGCCCACCGCGCTACGAGATGCAGAGAAGGTCATCCATAGGTGCGAAGGATGCCAGTTCTATGCTCGACAAACCCATTTACCGGCGCAGGAGCTCCAAACCATCCCAATCACCTAGCCATTTGCGGTCTGGGGCCTCGACATGGTAGGACCCCTCAAAAAAGGCCCAGGCGGTTTCACTCACTTACTCGTAGCAGTCGACAAGTTTACCAAATGGATAGAGGCCAAGCCCATCACCAATCTCTGCTTCGAAGAGGCGGTCAAATTCTTCCTCGACATCATCTACCGATTCGGCGTCCCTATCTGTATCATCACTGACCACGTGACTAACTTCACCGAGAAAAAGTTCCTAGACTTTAGCAATGGATACGGCATCAGAATCGACTGGGCTTCGGTTGGACATCCACGAACTAATGGTCAGGTCGAACGTGCCAATGGCATGGTCCTCCAAGGACTCAAGTCACGCATCTTCATCTGACTCAACAAACAAGCCGGGTGATGGGTTGCAGAGGTCCCAGCGATCCTCTGGAGCCTAAGAATGACCCCAAACCAATCCATGGGATTCACACCTTTCTTCCTGGCCTACGGAGCAGAAGCCGTGTTGCCCTCCAACCTCGACCATGGTGCACCAAGAGTAAAAGCTTTCGACCACGACCGAGCCGCGGAGGCTCAACAAGACGCAGTCGATATGCTCGAAGAGGCCTGCGAGACAACCATCATCCGCTCCGCTCGCTGTCAACAAACCCTCCGCAGGTACCACGAAAGGAAGATCAAAGGAAGGATACTCGAAGTCGGCGATCTCATGCTCCGAAGGACCCAATCGACTAAGGAAAAACACAAGCTCTCTCCACCCTGGGAAGTACCCTATACGGTAACTGGAGTAATCCGACCGGGCACCTATCGACTAGAGGACAACAACGGCAATGTTCTCAACAACACTTGGAACATTGAACAACTACGTTATTTTTCCCTTAAATTTGGTCTAAACACTTTCGGTTAAACACATGCTCCTATAAGAGCGCCCCCGCCCGAACACTTTCAACCCGGGTCGCTCAGGGGCTCCATAAGTATACAAATAGTGAGTATTACCTCTCTTTCTCTTTACTATCGCATGGTATACAACTTTCTCCCTGAACGGAAACACATTCCCTTCCTTTGATTACCCTACGTAACCCTGTTCTTACTCCCAAACCGAACGCACCCTACCTTTCCCTATGTGTACGAGCAACCGAGCCTCACGGGCCACGCCCCGGGCTCCCAAGATCGCACCCTACGGGACAAATAGGCAGGTACGGGAAAGAAAGGATAAAAACAAAGGTTATGCTAGGACAAAAACAAGGAAATAGATATGGTGGTTTCATCACAGGGGCAGTGCGGTTGTATTCATTGATACAAAGAACCTATTTACACGGGGACTTACCCACAAAACTTAACTATTACATTTTCTACTACTACAAATACTACCGCGGCCACTCGACGACTTTGCCTGAACGCCAGGAATCGCTCGGCTCCGCTCCTTCAAAACTTCAGCAAAAACACAACGGGTACCTCATGGGCGTCGCTCAGTATCCACACCGAGACACAGGTAGGAAGCGAAGGGACACCCCATGTGGGCCATGCCAACTCCGTCACGAACGACGAGCATGGGTCCCGGTCGGACGTTTCTGACTGAAGCTCTCCGAGCCCCACCACTCCAGTCGTCAAGGTAAACGCTGTCAAAACCCCTCTATTTCATTTATAAATCATTTCATACATCCATACGCGCTTTTCATTCCATACGCCCGCGCCTCCTGGACGATTCGGGCCCTGAACCGCTCGGGGGCTCGGGAACTAAGCATCGCACGTGCAGCGAGATGCACCAGAACGCTCCGTGTTGGGTCACGAAGCGGCGGTTGCCTCATTCAACATGGGCAACCAATAGAGCCAGGGGAGAAAACTACAGATGAGTCATGTGCGGTCCTCGCTCGGTCCGGCAGACCGAGTCATCTCAACCTTCTCGTTCGATCCTGAACCTCTCGCCAGGCCCACAGAATCTCCATCGAGGGGAGGCCGTTAGGCCACCCGGGTCGGTCTCTAGAACGACCTAGACATCTGCCGGGTTGCAGGTAAAGGAGTAGTGGAATGTGACAAGAGGTCTATGCCAACCCTGTCACGAACGACGGACCCAGATTTCACTTGATCACACCCGTTAGCGAACTCACCGAGCTAGTCTTCGAGCCCGAGCTATCGGGATAGGCGACGAAACTCAGCCCCTCTGGTTTGTGAGGAACCGAGGATGGGGTAACGCACATAACTCACATCAACCCCCACAAAGGCCTGATAGGGCTCGGGGGCTCCAGAAAAATGCCAAGGACTGTGACCTCGAACTAGCCAGATCCACGACTCTGACTCGCCTGTTCTTGCGGTGCGCACCGACGCCAAGATCCGCGAACATCGCCTCGTCCGATCTTTAACCAACTAACTACGCTTCGGCTTCAAAACGGCTTCACTTCTGACTGCGCTCCAATAAAACCTGGGACCGTGACTCCGAACTCGCGTAACGGCTTCACTTCCGACTGTGCTCCAATAAAACCTGGGACCGCGACTCCGAACTCGCGTAACGGCTTCACTTCCGACTGCGCTCCAATAAAACCTGGGACCGTGACTCCGAACTCACGTAACGGCTTCACTTCCGACTGCGCTCCAATAAAACCTGGGACCGCGACTCCGAACTTGCGTGACGACTTCACTGAGCTACCAGCTCGACCAATTCCTAAACTAACTAAACTAACTATCCGATCCATGGCGCGCACCGACGCCTGGGTACGCTCGCGACTCCACCTCGACTGATCCCACGGCGCATCGACGCCAAAGATCAGTGAGCTCTGTCACATCCGAACCGAGTTATCTCCATCCGTGGCGTGCACCAACGCCAGGGTTTGTCCCGAACTAACCTTCTCACCTGATCCATGGCGCGCACCGACGCCGAGATTAGTAAGTTCTATCTCATCCCCGCGCCTAAAAAACTCCTCGGCTGCACAACGACGCCTTGGTTAAAAAAACTGTCTCAAAACTAAAAACATGCACACACGCCCGCTGAAACAAAACCCCCCAGCCGGTTCTGGCCGAACCACCCGGGGGTTCAGGGGCTGCACCCGTGGGTGCGCTCGCGCGCACCCGCCGACACAACAGAAAAACCTCCCCTGCAGACAACACAGAAAACCCCCCAGCTGGTTCTACCCGAACCGCCCGGGGGCTCGGGGGCTACACTCGCGGGCGCGCTCGTGCGCACCCGCCATCAAGACAAAAGTCCCCCGGATGATTCTACTCAATTCATCCGGGGGATCAAGGGCTCCTGTCGGGTTCATAAACCTGGGGTCCCTCGGGGACCGGCTTCCGCGCTGGGGCTTGGCCTAGGAAAACAGCACGTAGTTCATGGGCTGGCCCAAGAGTCTAAAACACAACGGGCCGGAAGGACAGTCCGGTCGTCGATCGAAAGGTCTACTCAAAAGGACGAGCGCCCGTCAACTTCTTCGGCCCACCTCTCCGACCGGAGCACTCGCTTCAAACGGCAGCCGCCTCCAGGCAGTCTCTCCAAACGGAAGGCCTAGCCCAAAATGCTGCTTCCTACACCGACCCCGCATCTTCGACCGGGGACTCATGGGAAGCCTGCTTGCTGCTCTTCTCCGACTGGCGTAGCCAGGGCCGACCGGGGCCATCCGACCGGGGACACCCGCTCAGAAGGGACCAGGGGCGAACGGAGAAGGCAGCGCACAAGTCAAATCATGATACCAGGACCATACCCTGTACACCTGCAGGAACAGTGCTCCACAACCACCCTGACACAAACAGTATTGTAGGCGCCGACATTTGCGGCTACAGTTTTGTAGGCGCCGTTGAACTCCCATACGGCAAAAAGCCCCTCACGTGCGTCGTGGCATCAATAGTGTTGTAGGCGGCGGGATTCACAATGCCTGGTAAACATGGTAAGGCTCCTCACATGCCTCTGGGCAAGCCGTATTTTTGTAGGTACCGACATCAACCCTTCCTGGAGAAGACAACGCAACCTCCCATGTGCACCTAACATTCTATAGTGACATCAACAGTGTTGTGGGCACCTACCATCATCACTGTCCTCATCGGCGAGGGCAACAAGACTTAGTAACATCTGTACTCTCTCCCTCTGTCGGTGCGGGACCCACAGGATACCCCACAAGGAAGAGAGAAGATCTAGTCTAACTAGGATTCTCCCCATGTAATCTTAGTAGTAGTATTATCCTGTAATCCTACTAGGAACTCTCATTGTAAACCGACTAGGATTCTGACCTCCTGACTATATAAAGGAGGGCAGGGTTCCTAGAGACGAGAGAACACAACTTCTACAACACAACAACACACAATCAATCCAACGCAAGGGCTAACGCCAACTGGACGTAGGGCTATTACTCGACCACAGTCGAGGGCCTGAACCAGGATAAATCGACTGTCTCTTGCATTCACTGTCGAGTTCCGCATACGCTGAAGCCCGAACAATACTGCCCCAGGGACCCCCGTGGCAGGCTATCGGTGGTCAAACATCGACAGCTGGCGCGCCAGTTAGGGGCTTTCGGCGAATTTGCATCCGAGAGCTCGATGGACCTCGACAGCATGATCTTCTCGATGGGATCAACTTTCATCTTCGGCTCATGGATATGTGAGGCGGACGACAATGGCAAGCTCCAAAGCCATCTCCTCGAAGATTCGAATCACCATGAAGACTATTCTATTTCGGTGACTACGATAGATCAAATCTCCAGAAGATTCGCGTAGCTCATGATGTCCGATTCAACTCAGGTTTCGTGGCTTTGTGCATCCGACTCGAATTCAGGTTCTGCATCCGAAATAGAGTCTTATCCGAGTTCTTTCGGGAAACTGAGTTCTTTTCTGATGGGGCTTAAGAACGCGGCCCTAACCTATAAAGAATACAACTCGGAGTACACGCATAATCTTTTCAAGAAGTTGGATCCTTTTCCGCTCGGACTCCACAACATGGTAACATCTTATTAGACACAGCCCGAAGGATTCCTTGATCCGGTGCTTAGAATGCCACTGAAGGGAGCTCAGGAAGGTCTCGTACTAACTATAACATCTCAAGACTGCATCGTCCACTAGCCGGGCTATGTTCCTGAGGATAGCAGTACCCGACTGGATGACACAACGACAACAGCAATTCTACCCTACCAAGAAGGAGACTCGATCTGCGACCTCGAGGCCTCTACTAAAGTTATCAGCAACTTCGATAGTGTGGAAACTAACGCCAATAATAGAACAGTTCACGCATAGGAAGTACTCATGGTTCGCCATCCTCGATCACCATTGGTCCCCCCAGAAGCACCCGATGTCAGGTCATCGGATGAATCAGAATCCAACATATCACCCTTTGCCCAAGGCTACGATGGTGAGATCGAGAATCAGAAACAAGCTAGAGAAAGAAAAAACAAGTTGAAGCAAGGATGCCAACACCGTGCTAGGCAGTGCAAGGAAGCTTGGATCAGATATGAGTCAGAGTTGGCCGAGTATGATAGAAGAAAATCACAACGAGAAGTTGAAGAAAGACGCACGGCAAGTATGCCCTACGATAAGATCCAAGAAGCATTAGAAGAACTCAGAGCGACCTCACATCCCAGTGAAAAACATGAACAGCTCTGGGACTTTCTCCGGTCAGCAGCCCTGAGGACGCATGAAGAAAGGACCCACTCAAGACTACCCGTCAGATCAACGACCCAGAGGCAAGAAGATCAAAATCAAAGAAAGTCCACTTTCGAGAGACTTGGACCAAGTGGAAGTCATAACAGAGAAAGTAGAAGGGACCATAGTCAGAGCCTCCGAGTTGAACAACCAAGAAAGACCAGAAGTAGGGCGCCTGCCCAGACGGTCTCGTAGAATTACTCTCATCAAAACAACAGTTGGCCAGAAGAAGGTGCTGAATCGGAATTCAAAGAAGTCGGAACGCACGATAGATTCCCCTGTTTTGCAAACAGACTTGTGTCAATACGACTACCTCACAAGTTCAAACCATCCAACCACTCTAAGTATGATGGCAAAACTGAACCAAGGCAGTGGCTCAGGATATATTCGCAATTAATTGAACTAGCCAGAGGAGACGATGATATCAAGACCCTATTCTTTCCCATGGCCCTAGAAACCATGCCTCTCCAATGGTTCAACAAATTGAATCCAGGATCAATCAGAAATTGGGAGGACTTGCAAAGAGCTTTCTGTGAAAATTTTGCTGGGATCATTACACACCCGATCACCCACGCAGAGTTAAAAGGACTCAAGCAGAAGGGAGGTGAAAGTCTCAAAGATTACTATCGACGATTCGGCGAACTATGAGCTCAAGTGCATGACATCACCGAACGAGAAGTGATTGAAGCTTTCTCTCACGGAATCATGGTTAGGTGGCAATTTCAAGACTTCTACAAAGAAAATCCGAGAAACAACGAAGAATTCAGATGAACAGTAGAAAAGATGATTACTGCAGACACGAGAGAGGTTCCTGGATAGAAGCAACCGAGACAACCTGGACAAGCAAAATCATCGAAATAGCAGACATCAGGAAAGAAAACGTAGACCAGACAACACCGTGGCAATGACTGACAAATCAAAGAAGTTTTCCAAACCCAAAAGATATGACGACATCAAAAACATACGTTGCCCATTACACCCTAATGGGAAGCACACCATCAGAAATTGCTACACCTTCAATGATCGATACACAAGAAAAGATAGTAAGGAGAACACTAAAGAAGACAATCAGAAAAAAGATGAGGACAACCACGAAGACAAGGGATTCCAAAAATCCAGGGGGATGGTAGCAGTGATCTTCTCCGGGGCCCCAGATTGCAGAAGCAAACATCAAAAAAAATTAGCACTACGAACTATCATGGCAGCAGAATCGGCTACTCCAAGATATCTCAATTGGTCACAGTATCCAATCCAATTTTCCAGAGAAGACCAATGGACTAGCGTGGGAAACACAGGCCATTACCCACTGGTTCTAGATTCAACTATTGCTAGTATGACTATCACCAAAGTACTAATCGATGGGGGAGCCGGACTCAACATCATCTTTTTAGAAACGCTAAGGAAGATGGGACTGCAACTCGCCGGGATGATTACACCAACAAGTACACCTTTTTATGGCATAGTACCCAGCAAGGCAGCCATGCCACTTGGACAAATTACTCTACCCATTATTTTTTGAACTCCCTCGAACTACTGTATAGAGTTCATCAAGTTTGAGGTTGCGGACTTCGATTCATCATACCATGCAATCCTCGGGCGCCCAGCGCTAGCAAAATTCATGGCAATACCACATTATCCGTACCTACTGCTTAAGATGCTAGGACCTAACGGTGTCCTTTCTCTTCGAAGTGATTTGAAGCGCGCTTTTGACTGCGATGTTCAGGCAATCCAAATCGCAGCCAAAGCACAAGCTGATAATGGAAGAAAAGAAATAGCCACTATTGCCGCAGAAATAAGCTAAGAAGAACTAGAGATATCGGCTAAAAAGCCCAGCATCCTCATACCACCAAAAGAAGCCGACGTCAAGCAAATTGACCTGGGCACTGGTGATCCCTCCAAGACAGCAACCATCAGCGCCAACCTCTCGGCAAAATAGGAACTCGCACTCACCAACTTTCTTCGGGACAACAAAGATATCTTCGCTTGGAAGCCGGTCGACATGCCAGGTGTCCCAAGAGAGTTGGCTGAGCACAGAATTGATATTAATGAAAGCTCCAAGCTTGTAAAGCAACGGCTACGACGATTCTCACCTGACAAGAAGGCAGCGATTAAAAAAGAAATCACAAAGCTAATGGCGGCTGGATTCATCAGAGAAATCCTTCATCCAGATTAGCTAGCAAACCTAGTTCTAGTACAGAAAAAGAACACGGACAAATGGCGCATGTGTGTCGACTACACAGATCTCAACAAGCACTGCCCGAAAGATCTGTTCGGACTACCACGCATTGATCAGATAGTTGATTCAACAGCAGGATCCGCCCTATTATCCTTTCTTGATTGCTATTCAGGTATCACCAGATCGCATTAAAAGAGCAAGACCAGAGCAAGACATCTTTCATCACTCCGTTCGGTGCCTACTGCTACAAGACCATGTCGTTCGGACTCAAGAATGCTGGAGCCACTTACCAAAGAGCTATCCAAATGTGCCTTGGAGATCAGATTGGCAAGAACATAGAAGCATACGTGGACGACGTGGTAGTAAAAACAAAGAACCCGAATACACTAATTGAAGACTTAAAACAAACTTTCGAGAACTTGAAAAGATGGAGGTGGAAATTGAAGCCAAACAAGTGTGTATTCGGAGTCCCTTCAGGACAACTACTCGGTTTCCTGGTCAGTCATCGCGGAATCAAAGCAAGCGCCAAGCAAATTCGAGCCATAACAGAGATGGGCCCACCTCGAAACATCAAAGATGTGCAAAAGCTAACAGGGTGCTTGGTGGCACTCAATCATTTCATTTCAAGGCTCAGCGAAAAAGGGTTACCTTTCTTTAAACTACTAAAGAAGACAGACAAGTTCGAGTGGACAGAAGAAGCCAATGAAGCTTTCAAGAAACTTAAGGCATACCTCACATCCTCACCAGTTCTCACACCTCCAAAGAAAGACGAAGACATGATGCTATATATTTCGGCAACTTCTACTATGGTCAGCACGACGATAGTCGTGGAAAGAGAAGAAGAAGCGTGCGTATATAAAGTACAACGACCCGTATACTACATCAGCGAAGTACTGTCAGAATAAAAAATCTGGTACCCGCATGTGCAAAAACTACTCTACGCCCTATTGATCACTTCACGCAAGCTCCGCCACTATTTTGAAAGCCACAAGATTACCGTGGTGATAGATTTCCCACTCATAGACATCTTACACAACAGAGATGCAACAGGGCCCATATCAAAGTGGGCAGTTGAACTCGGTGCTCTCAACATCGATTTCACCCCGCGGAAAGCAATCAAATCTCAAGCCCTTGCCGATTTTGTTGCCGAGTGGACAGAGATTCAACAACCTATGTCAAATACAATCCTTGACCACTAGAAGATGTACTTTGATGGATCACTCAAGCTTGGCGGAGCCGGTGCGGGCGTTCTCCTAATCTCCCCAGACGGAAAACAACTCAAGTATGTCCTTTAGATATTATGGCAAGCTACAAACAATGAAGCAGAGTACGAAGCTCTCATTCACGGGCTACGAGTGGCAATTACCCTCGGGATCAAGCGATTACTCGTATACGGTGATTCGGCAGTAGTCATCAACCAAGTCAACAAAGATTGGGACTGCACTAAAGAAAACATGGGTGCTTACTGCGCTAAAATCCAAAAACTCGAAAAACATTTCCAAGGATTAGAAATTCTACATGTCCTGCGTGATTCCAACATTGCAGCAGATGTCCTCGCCAAGCTCGAATCAGACAGGGCAAAGGTCCCACCCAACGTATTCATAGAGGAGTTATCAACTCCTATCAAACAACCCGGTGATACAACCCCATAACTCACAGCCAAAGGCAACCAGATTCTGGTAATCAACACTTCATGGACACAAGCTTTTATTGATTATATCAAAGAGAATAAGTTGCCAGCAGATAAAGAGGCAAAGAAATCCTAGACGAAATACACTCAGGTTGCTGCGGAAATCATGCCGCTTCAAGAACACTAGTTGGCAAAGCTTTCCGCACCAGATTCTACTGGCCAACAGCTTTGAAAGACGCAGAAGAACTTGTCAGAAAATGCAAAGGTTGCCAAATGTTCACAAGACAAGCTCATGTGCCAGCTCACAATCTCATCTGCATCTCACCCGCTTGGCCTTTCTCCTGCTGGGGGCTGGATCAAGTAGGACCCCTTAAGAAAGCAAAGGGCGGTTTCGAGTACATCTTCGTGGCAATTGACAAGTTCACCAAGTGGATCGAATACAAACCACTCGCAAAATACAGCGCAGCCAAAGCAGTCGAGTTCATCCAAGACATTATACACCGCTTCGGCATGCCCAATCGAATCATCACAGATTTAGGCTCTCCCTTTACAGCTACAGAGTTCAAAAGTTGGGCACAGGATTGTGGCTTCGGCATATATGACACATCAGTCGCACATCCAGAAGCCAACAGACAAGTAGAAAGGGCCAATGGACTCATACTAGCCGGGTTGAAACCAAGACTGTATGAAGAGCTAGCAGACTATGGATCAAAATGGATTGAAGAATTACCCAAAGTAGTATGGGGGTGTGGGGGTATTAACCCCTATACCCTTACGGCTAAGATTGGGCCGGCCCGGATCAGTGGGTCCGGTCCACCAAAAGACGACGCGCGGCCTGGCCATCCTGTTCAGAGTCCCGCGCAAGGAGTCAAGATAGATTTGGCGATCAAGCAAGATCTCGGTCGATTAGAATAGGAATCCTTATCCGGTCACCTATGGCAATTGTAACTGACTAGGATTAGTTTCTAGATCTGTAACCCTGCCCCTCGGACTATATAAGGGGGGTAGGGGACCCCTCTAAAAAACATCTCTCATTGACATACAACAATACAATCAGACGCAGGACGTAGGTATTACGCCTTCTTGGCGGCCGAACCTAGATAAAACCTCGTGTGTCTTGCGTCACCATCTTGTTTGTGGCTTGCGCATCTGTCTGCCAACAATCTACTACCTTGGGCATACCCCTAGGTAGACTGCCGACCATATTTCGTCGATAGTGGCGCGCCAGGTAGGGGGTGTGCGTACTGCTCTCCAAGCGAACAAGATGGTCATCATCCCCGGCTTCATGGCTACGCCGAACGGCCTCACGTTCACCATCGGTCAGACCACCTAGACCACTGGCTCCGACGACTTCATCGCCACGATCACGGAGGAGGCACAGATTCAATCTGCGTTGACCGCTGCTTCACCTGCATCGGCTATGGCTCCGACCATGGTGGATACGGCTCCGACCACAAAGGATCTGGCTTCGACCACGGTGGATCTGGCTCCGACCATGGTGGATCTGGCTCCGACCACGCCCGCATCGCTTTTAGCCACGCCGACAATCCGTCATTCGCTTCCCCACTACAAAGGGAGGCAGATCGACAACACCGACCTGCTCGACTCCATCGGTCGGGTCGACACCAAGCTCGCTGAAACCCTAGCTCTAGTAAGTTCAATTCAAAGTGGACCTAATGAGCAGGTAACCGCTTCCCACAACAGATCTACCCGACTGGCTTGGGCCAGTCGTCCTACACGACTTGGTACAGATCTCGTGGCACTACTAGGAATTGACCCTTAGAGCACCATTTTTTTCGCAACACCACACATTTGGTTGCAATATTTTGTTTTATAGCAACCAACATATTAATGGGTTGCGATATCTGGATCTTATGGCCACAAAAAATGTGGGTTGCGTCAGTTAAAACATTCGTTGCAATAAGTTGGTGTTAATGCCACAGTGAACAAGGTGGTTGCCTTTTTGGGTACCTATTGCCACAACTAATTGTGCATTGCGATAATATTGATTTAGTGTTGCGATAGATTTGTGTTTGTTGCCATGAATATTTAGTTGGTTGCGATTATGCCTGCTTGTGGCCACGATGAAATAGCGTTGTCTAAAACTTAACCTTTGTTGCGATAGCTTATGTGCCTGTTGCATCCAGAAAACAATTCGTTGCGTTTGATTTGTGTTTGTTGCCATGATTATTTAGTTGGTTGCGATTATGCCTGGTTGTGGCCACGATGAAATAACGTTGTCTAAAACTTAACCTTTGTTGCGATAGCTCATGTGCCTGTTGCATCCAGAAAACAATTCGTTGCGTTTGATTTGTGTTTGTTGCCATGAATATTTAGTTGGTTGCGATTATGCCTGGTTGTGGCCACGATGAAATAACGTTGTCTAAAACTTAACCTTTGTTGCGATAGCTCATGTACTGTTGCATCCGTAAAACAATTCGCTATGCGTTTGATTTGTGTTTGTTGCCATGAATATTTAGTTGGTTGCGATTATGCCTGGTTGTGGCCACGATGAAATAACGTTGTCTAAAACTTAACCTTTGTTTCGATAGCTCATGTGCCTGTTGCATCTAGAAAACAATTTATAGTTTAAAAACAATTTATTTGCTTTAGTTTGAATTGCCTAATCATCAAAACAATTTAAAGTTTAAAAACTTTAGAGACTATAGAGCTCTAATTACTAGAATCAAACGCTCAATTTTAGAACTTCATTTATTATTTATTAGAAAAAAATAGAGAAAAAACTGCATATTTATTAGAAAAAAATAGAGAAAAAAAACTGCATGTAAAAACATGCAAATAGAGGAGTCGAACTTCGAACCCACCTCCATTTCTACTTGAAATGGTCCTTACCACTGCGCTTACAAATCACTTTTTGCTCGTAGTCCTTGCATTCAACTTTTTTGTATCAGATTTTGCACACGCCGCCATGTCACTTTGGACACCTGGGACCTCGGACTACAAAGCAAAGTGCTATGACCATCACACCACATCGTTGCTCGTGAAAGGGCTCCTTGGCTCCTTGGTTCTCACAAGAAAATGCACAAATCAACACCAAAGAAAATGCACAAGAAGGTGCTGTTCATTTGTACAGAAGTGACTACTATTGCTTCACTTTTAGAATGAGCATCTAAAATACAATTGCAAAAGGCAACGAATTGCATTTTCAGCTTGCAAAATTGAAGTAACACTGACGACATCCAAGACAAATTTACGCACCACTTAAATTGCGAATTCAAGTAAAATCATAATTTAAGCTCAACACACGGTCTAAATTAAACAAAAGTTTGCATACTAGATACCAATTAAAAGAAACAAATATCACATTAATACATATAGTATCACAATTATGTAAAAGCTCATCTTCCTCTCCCTGGCCTAAAGTGTTGACAGTGCAACATGCCCGTCGTTGATGTAGGTGTCATCATTCTCATCATCATCATCGTGTATGTCATCTTGATCCGGTTTCGCACGTGTATAGCACTTTGAATAATTTGGCATCTCCAAATACTCCATCGAGGTCATTCCTTGTCCAATTTCTCAACTCTCTAAGTCGGATACAAATGTCCATGTCCTCCACACCTACATCGATCGAGTCAATATCAATCATCCCTGTTGTTCGGTTTCTCCTTGTTCGGCATGGAAAACAAGGTCCTAGGCTTCATTCTAACAACACTACTCCATTTGGATTTATTTGCACATTTAACGTAAAAAACCTGCTCCACTTGAGTCCCCGTAACGTAAGGATCATTCATATATCGACGACGAGTTGTATCAATATCTATAATCCCATATTGATCCTTCATTGAACCCTTTACTTTTACTCTTGGATGCGGCAGAACATCAAACCAATCACACTCAAACAATATGACTTCTTTTTCACCGTGGGAAATCTAGTGCGATTACCTTATTAAGGACACCGTACCAATCCATATTGCTCGTACTATCATCACCCTTCACTAGAACTCCTGAATTTTGTGTATTGAAGCTAGCCTCTATAGCAGCGGTTCGGAAAAAAAATCATTAATTACGCATCTGTTGAAAACCCGAGCCACATAATGAGGACCCTGTGAAAGATCATATAGCTCTTCACCGATCTTCCGCTCTTCATAAAGTTCCTTGGCCTACACGCAAGAAAAAAAATATAAGGACTGCTGTATTTTAAAAGTGACACTATATATATATATCAATGCATAAAGTACCTTGAACCACGACACTATATATCAATGCATTATTCTTAACTCTCCACCGATAATGAGATAACAAAAGATCACACCCAAACGCAGCAAAGAGATATTATTTTCTAGCAGTAAGAGAGATTACTTTGACCAACCACATAGCAGATTTCAGAAATGTAAAATTCTAGCAGAATTCTACTTTGACCAACCACATAGCAGAATTCTACTATATATTATTTTCATACAGATTTCAATATATTATTGAATAAATTAATTGATATATGCTCTTTTTTTTGTTGTGTGTAGTCTCGTTATTACAAGAACATTCAGATACAGATAATGATCATTTGTCTCAAGGTGAGGGAGGTGAGGGAAATCAGGAAAGGAGAACAACAAACAATAATAATAATCGGCCATCTCATGCAAGAAAACCAAAGGAAGGGAATGGTATATGCTTGTCTCTTATTTTTAAAATGTATGTTGTAAACTCTTTTGCTGACCATGCGTGTTATATTTGTCTCAAATGTGAATTAGGTGTATCCAAAACCCGTCGACGTGGATGTCTCAAAGGTTACAAAGCAGCTGCTAAAAGAATCAGGGGCGGAACTCAGAAATTAAAAGTTGAATTTGATGCCTTGACGGGAGGACCCTGTGGTGACAACAGTCGTACATTTGTGGATGAGATTGTAGTGTTCACTAGGAAAAAGACTCCACTTATAGGAGTGAAATCTTGGAAGAAAGTCAAGGAAATTGTAAAAGAATCAATAGTACAAGAGATGATGGTAAGTAAATTTTGAGCTTTAGCCTAATCTAATGATTTCAACGCCTCTACTTTACTCTTATATTGGTCATTACATTGAAACAGAAAATTTGGGACTTAGACACTGTTGAAGATGCTAGTGAAAAGATATTGGCAATTGCCAAAGAGAGGTACAAAGGATGGAGAACTTCATTCAGTTCTACATACAAGGCATACTCCACTGATGCTGAACGTATGAAGCATAAGCCTGAAGACTTAGACATCGTGGAGTGGTACTACTTGATCCAATACTTTGGATCCGAGCAATTCAGTTTGTTTGTGACCAAATTTGTTACTAATCCCGGTTTTGTAATGCAATTAACAGCACTATGCTCATTCACCTTTTGCGAAACTTAGCACAAAGAATTGAAAACCGAAAGAAACAAAAGACTAAGCATCTCATGGGAGCGAAACCATTTTCCCAGATTCGTTTTGAACAGTAATAACTACATTAAATAATATGTAGATTACTTTTCTGAAATATATGGCCATCACCTAATGCTACATTTTGGCACCTTAGACAAACCGTACTACTGGTGAACAACCTCTTGATCTGCAACTTTGGATGAAAACTCACACCAAGAATGGGGAATGGTCAACTGATGAAGCTAGGGATGTTTATGTGAGTTCTTTGTGTATGTTTGCATCATTAAAATTACAGCATGTTTACCTTAAAATTTGGAACTTCTTAATCTTACATGCTCCTAATTTGTTTGACATGTTACACTTAGGAAAAAGCTTGCATCGAAGTTACAAATGTAGAAAGAGGGAAGGATAGGCCTTTTCTTACAGGTGAGGAGGAAAACTTAGTTTTCCAACTCAACTACTCAAAAACTCTTGGAACAAAATCATACAAGTCTCATGGACGTGGCTACATGGCGAAATATCCAACACGAAGAGCTCTCATTGAAACAAAAAAGAAGAAGATGCATTTCGTCTTTGAATTGGATGCCCAAGAAGAAAGAATGCAGCACCAAGAAGAGGTTCGAGAACTAAAAGAACAGACTTGCAAATGAAGTTTCAAGCAAGGCAAAAGATAAGGAAGAAAGTAAGAAACAAATGGATGAAATGAGGGTAGAATTCCGTCACTTTTGCAACAGGTATCCCTTTGAAACATGTTTCAACTATTGTTTTAGCTCCGTATTCCTCTAATTTCCCTTGCCTTCATGGGCCCCTTGACAAAGCTATGTGCGGAACCATGATCCCCACACAGGTTTCAAATGGACCTACTAACAGAACTTCATCACACCACCACGCTTAGAGGTCGATCTTTGTCTGATGTAATCTGTTGTATGATCCCGACACATGCTTCCAAATGAAATGCATTTTGTTTACACCAAAGTTTCTTTGTGTGCATCACGCTTTGAACCACAAAGCGTAATGACTACTGAGAAAAGGAAGTTGTTGCACCTCACACCATAAAAGCAAAGAGTACTTCAGCTAGGAATATTTTTACAAAAACTAATGTCTGCTTCTTTGGATCAACGATGAGTTTTGTTAGTTCCGATCAGCTATTGAGGACTCGTAATCGTTAAAGAATCAAAGCAGGTATGAATAATGTTTTGATTTGAATCCTCATAACTTGATCTCGCACGTGATGTTTACCATGTCATTGCTAGATTTTTTCCTATGCCTTCTGTTGTTGTGTATGCCCAAAGTAAAGAAACAAGTGATGTTTACCATGTCTATTTAATAAACTTTTGCCATTCCAATTTCTTTTTACCGACTACGGTTGTTTTGCACTTGACATTTAAGATGATTCAAGAATCGATCGCTATTGCTTTTGTTTAACATGTGGGGATAAATAAACTACATTTGACAACTCTAGTGTCCCATTGGATTCTCACTGTAATTTATTTATAGATTGAATTGTTAAACATTTTTTCCTAGCAGTGACAAGACACAGTTGTTCTCCTTCTAGGGTTGATCTCAATTTCTCTTGTTCTATGATTGCTAATTACTCCTTTAATTTAATCATATATGTTTTCATGAATCGCAGAGAAACTCGGACAGCCAAAACAATTAGAGAAAGCTTCTATGGCTTAATGTTGATGGCCGGCCACAACAAGAATGACAAGTTACAAAGATGCTTATTTGTGGTTGTGTAGCTGATTGTCGATGGAGCAACCAGCGAACTCATTATTAGATCGATTTATTATATGCTAAACAATGTTGTGAACTAAGTTAAATATGGTTTCTTTATTTTGTTAGTTGTAGTCATGTTCTTTAAAGCACAATTCTGGTCATTGTGTGTTACTTTGGTTTGAGACAAAATTTGAATTAATGAATGTATCAGTTGGTTATATGTGATGTGCATGCTGAGAAAATAATCTAAAAACTGCTATTCAAATTCCCCTCGTTGCGATAGAATAATAGGCAACCATTGATTTTGGTTGCAATATGCATTATTGCGACGAACTTTATGTGTTGCATTACCATATCATCTATTGACACCAACAATTGTTTGTTGCATGTGCCCTCTATTACCACCAACACAAATTTGTTGCAACTTCCATATATTACCTCGAATACTAGTTTGTTGCATTATCATATCATCTATCGCCACCAACAATTGTTTGTTGCATGTGGCCTCTATTACCACCAACACAAATTCGTTGCAACTTCCATATATTACCTCGAATACTAGTTTGTTGCATTATGATATCATCTATCGCCACCAACAATTGTTTGTTGCATGTGGCCTCTATTACCACCAACACAAATTCGTTGCAACCTACATATATTACCTCGAAGACTAGTTCGTTGCATTACCATATCATCTATCGCAACCATATCTGATACGTTGCAAAAGCACTTTGATGCAATGGATCACACTTTGCAGTAATATGACCATACGGCCACGTAATTTTGGAGTGGCAATACTTTTCTATTGCAACACTTTCGTTCGTGGCAATCATGAAATATTGCGACCAAGTGTTTTCGTGGCTATAGAACCTTAGGCAACCAATCTAATCGTTGCAATATTTGTTCTTGCAACCAAGTATTGGTTGCGATGAGGCTTTTTTTTTTTACATTGCAATAGCAAAATCTGTTGCAACACCACATCTTCATGGTTGCTCGAGGCTATTGCACCGCTTCAACCGCAACCATCTATCGACCACCAGACTTAGATGCAATTGATTCCAGTTGCAACCAAAATAGCCATATTGCAACCAAATATAGGCGTTGGCCAAGGCCTGATTCCTAGTAGTGTGGTCATATCTACTCCTGAAGGGCGCTCTGCTCGTCGCCGGCCAGCCTCCGCGATGGGTCTCTAGCTCTCCGAGTACGAAGCCTTGACGGAGAACTACCGGGCCTAGCCCTACGGCCTACGAAACACTGCCTCCAACTACGCGTATAATATACAACGCCGCTTGGATCTGTGTCGACCTCAGTCGAAGCCACAAAATTTCATCAACATGGTCCAGATTGAGGATTCTCAAGAAGGATCCATCCACACAGTCCAAGAGGGTGACTCCATCTCCTCATCTGGCATCGCATCCAATGCCTCCGACCACACTGAGCTCCAGCATCACGATGATGAAGGCGTCGAATACGATCTAGATATCCCAGACCATGCCCCAGGTTTCCCACAATTCCCGTCCTTCCCACCAAGATGAGGGATTTGATCAATGTTGTCAGTAATGATGAACCACCAGCAGTCGGCGAAACAGAACAGGAAAGGATTGCACGCGAAGCACGTAATATGGACCGGTTTAATCGCCGACAAATCGAAGCTAAAGCAGAAGAGGAGGCACGACGCATAAGGGTCCAGCCACACGACCTCAACAATGCTTTCGACAGGGTGGGGGACAAACAGGTCTTTAGGACCCCAAGCGCCAACATAGCCATCGCTATGGCGACAATGCAACGGCTACCCAATACCCCGGAAACTCAGGCAGTTCATGATGAAATACAAGCCTATCTGACGGCTGCTATGGCCTAGACCGCAGAGATTGTAAATCAAGCCCGGGCTCCCTCTGTCTCAGTCGAGTCAAGCCACAGCCGCCAGTACTCAAGCCGCTCACAGCCACCCAACCTACGTGGCTCGCGCAACAACGACCCATCAGACAACTGTCAAGGTGGAAACGGTGGCCATGATGGTGGTCGAGATGACAACCGCCATCGACAGGACAATCGCCGCAACGTCCGAGACGACAACCACCGCGACAACCACGGTCGCAGGGCTAATCTGGATGGCAACCGAGATCGCCACGATGGCAATAACAATCTCCGCCACTACCTCGGAGGACGTGATCTGCGTGATCGCATCAACCAGAGAGCCAACGATTGTGCATCCCACGAAAGCTATCGCCGTATGGAATATGATACTGCCCATGGCCCACCGGGTTTGAAGCAGTTTACTCCGCACCTTCGCCAAGTCATATGGCCCAAGAACTTCAAGCTCAAAAAACATCAGAAGTATGACGGCAAGGAGAACCCTGAATTATGGGTCATGCTCTATGAAACCACGTGCAGATCAGCCATGGCTGACGAGCACGTCATGTCTAACTACTTTCTAGTAGCTATTGGTCATGTAGGTCACCAGTGGCTGGTCAGCTTGCCGGCAAACTACTTCGATTCCTGTCAAGAACTCAAGCAAGCTTTCATTGACAACTTCATTGCCACTTGCGAGCAACCCGGCAACAAATATGATCTACATCGGATTCGAGATCGGAAAGATGAGCCGCTGCGCGAGTACGTCCGGCGTTTCTCGGAGATGCGCATCAAGGTCCCATCAATCTCCGACAGTGAGGCAATCGAGGCTTTCATCATTGGCCTCCGCTTCCACGACGCTCTAAGGGACAAGCTCCTTCGCAAGAGGCCTGAGTCGGTCACAGCGCTCCTGGCCACCGCTAAGAAATATGCGGATGCCGACGACGCTAAAAAGATAATTATCGAAGAAGCAGCAAGGGTTCCGCGCTCCGACCACCCCCCACACCGTGATGACTACCGCGGCAATCGTCGTCGGAGTGACAATTTTGACCGCCCGTAACCAGCGCAACAACTCCCGCGACCACCGCGACCAACGTAATCAGCGGCGTAACCGCCGTGACGATTACAGGGGCAAGCGTGCTCAGGAAGACGATGGCGAAGTCAACACCGTCAAAAAAGGGGGCGGACATCGTAACTATGAAGAAGATTACGCCAAAGCATTGAAGGGGCCCTGCTAGCTCCATCCCAAGTCAAACCACACCATGGAGAACTATCACGTTCTCAAGTCTATCTACACGCGTCAACAGGCTCCGGATACGTAGGACAAGCCTAACGATGCAGGGGAACAGCGTAACGAGGACAACGATGATGATGACGCAGATCCCCGTCACAAGTATGTCAAGCCAACCGATCGCGTACACACCATCATTGGAGGCAAAGTGTCCATCGAGACCAAGCGAGAACGCAAGCTGCTCGCCCGTGCTTGCTTGAACGTGGCGAACACCGACAACCTTATCGCCGATCCATGGCTCCCTCCTTGGTCTCACCGCGAGATCTCCTTCAGCAGAAAAGACCAATGGGCCACAATACCCGAGCCAGGATGTTTTCCCCTAGTCCTTGATCCTTGTATCAACAAAGTTCAATTCGATAGAGTGCTGATTGATGGCGGCAGCTCCATCGATATACTGTTCAAGAACAGTCTGCCGGCCCTGAAGATAACCCAAGCGGATCTCAAGCCATATGAGGCATAGTTCTGGGGTGTTCTCCCCAGACAGAGCTCTACACCTCTCGGGCAGATCACGTTACCTATGTAGTTCGGGACCCCAGACCACTTCCGCACCGACTACGTCAACTTCGTGGTCGCTGACTTCGACGGTACTTACCATGCTATCCTGGGTCGACCATCGCTCACCAAGTTCATGGCCATACCTCATTACAGGTATCTGGTGCTGAAGCTGCCTACCGAGAAGGGAGTTCTAACTCTCAGGGGCAATGTATACGTAGCTTATACCTGTGAGGATGATAGCTTCAGAGTAGCAGAGGCTCACGATCTCTCTATTCGCATGGCCGCGACCATGCTCGACGCCAGGAAGACCTCGGCCGACCACCTGGAGATCCCAGAGCTCGAGGCTCCACGTAAGAACACTAAGTCCAAGGAGCATAAGGTGATCCAGCTGGTCGACGGCGATCCCAGCAAAACGACCCTTATCGGGGCCAACCTGGATCCTAAATAGGAAGACGCGCTCGTCAGGTTCTTGAGGAGCAACGTGGATGTGTTCGCATGGAAACCTGCTGACATGCCCGGTGTACCTCCGAACTTGATCGAGCACTCCTTGAATGTCAACGACAAGGCCAAACCTATCAAGCAGAAGCTACGATGGTTCGCTCACGACAAGAAGGAGGCGATTAGGGTAGAAGTTACACGGCTTTTGGTAGCTGGATTTATCAAAGAAGTGTATCATCCAGAGTGGTTAGCCAACCCGGTTCTTGTACACAAAAACAATAATGAATGGAGAATGTGCGTTGATTACACTGATCTCAACAAACACTGTCCTAAGGACCCCTTCGGCTTACCTCGCATAGACGAGGTCATAGATTCAACCGCCGGTTGCGAGCTGCTTTCCTTTCTCGATTGCTACTCTGGTTATCACCAGATTGCTCTAAAAAAGGACGAGTAGATCAAGACATCTTTTATCATGTCTTTCGGCGCCTACTGCTACACGACCATGTCGTTTGGGCTCAAGAACGCTGGGGCTACCTACCAACGCGCTATACAGGCCTGCCTCAAAGACGAAATAAAAGACGACCTCGTCGAGGCTTATGTTGATGATGTAGTTGTCAAAACCAAGGAAGCGCATGCCCTTGTTGACAACCTGGAATGCACCTTTGTAGCCCTTAACACATTCCAATGGAAATTAAACCCAAAGAAGTGTATCTTTGGTGTTCCTTTCGGCATACTACTTGGCAACGTCGTCAGTCACGACGACATACGCCCTAACTCGGAGAAAGTCAAAGCTGTCTTGGACATGAAGCCGCCCAAAAAGGAGAAGGATGTTCAGAAGCTTACCGGATGCATGGCCGCTCTCAGCCGTTTCATATCAAGATTAGGCAAAAAGGGATTACCGTTCTTTAAACTGCTCAAAGCATCCAAGAAGTATGAGTGGTCAGAGGAAGCAGACGCTGCCTTCACACAGCTGAAACAATACCTTACGTCACCTCCGGTCCTCACTGCTCCTAGAGAAGACGAAACACTCCTGCTTTACATTGCGGCAACTAATCGAGTGGTTTCCACTGCCATGGTGGTCGAACGCGATGAGCCTGACCATGTCTACAAGGTACAGCACCCAATCTATTTCATCAGTGAGGTGCTCAATGAATCCAAGACCAGGTACCCATAGATCCAGAAATTGATCTATGCCATACTGATAACATCCCAAAAGTTGAAACATTACTTCGATGGATATCGTGTGGTGGTCATGACTGAGTACCCTCTGCGAGACATAATTAGCAACAAGGATGCGAACGGACGCATTGTCAAGTGGGCAATGTAGCTATGCCCCTTTTCCCTGGAATTCGCAAGCCGTACTACGATCAAGTCTCAGGCACTCGTCGATTTCATCGTTGAGTGGACAGACTTAAGCATGCCTACCTCTTAGGGGCCCGATGAGTATTGGAAGATGTACTTCGACGGTTCCCTCAACATCGATGGCGTAGGAGCAGGAGTCCTTTTCGTGTCGCCATCCAAGGAGCAGCTCTGGTACGTCCTCAGGATTCATTTCCCAGCATCTAATAATGCCGCTGAATACGAAGCATGCCTACATGGTTTGCGCATTGCGGTCGAGCTCGGTGTTAAACGTCTCTATGTCTACGGAGACTCGGCTCTGGTCATCAACCAACTCAACAAGGACTGGGGCATGACCAGTGAAAGGATGGATGCATACTGCAAGTCGATCAGAAAGCTGGAAGGCAGGTTTTATGGCATCGAGTACACACACGTGGTCTGGGACAAAAATCAAGCAGCAGATGCGCTGTCCAAGTTAGGATCATCCTGAGCCAAAGTCCCACATGGCGTATTCGTCCAAGACCTGCTCACGCCTTCCATTGAGGAGGAAGATCCCACGGTCGACAAGCCTCTAGACAAGCAATTGGTGGCTACGGTTCTGGTGTCGAGCACCGTTGAGCCATCTCCGACCACGCATGAGCCCGACTAGAGAGAACCTTTCATCAAGTACTTGACAGATGGCAGCAGTTACACTGATCGGACAGAAAATGAGCGCCTGATGCGTCGCAGTAAGCAGTATCTGCTCGTCGATGGCAAGTTATGGCACAAGAACACAAAGGAGGAAATCTTGATGAAGTGTATAACCCGGGAGGATGGCGAACGTCTCTTGGACCAAATCCACTCCGGCTCCTGCGGCAACCATGCAGCCTCGAGAACGCTGGTCGGTGAGGCTTTTCGAGCAGGGTTCTATTGGCCATCAGCAGTAGCCGACGCAGAGAAGCTAGTCCGCCACTGTGAGGGTTGTCAGTTCTTCACCAAGAGAATCCATGTACCAGCACATGAGATCCAGACAATACCAGCCTCTTGGCCCTTCGCATGCTGGGGACTGGATATGATCAGGCCCTTCAAACCGGCTCCTGGGAAATTTACATGCGTCTTTGTGCTGATTGATAAATTTTCTAAGTGGATAGAATACATGCCTCTGGTACAGGCATCCTCAGAAAAGGCTGTCACATTCCTCGACCAGGTCATCCACCGCTTCGGCATACCCAATAGCATCATCATTGATCTAGGCACTCAGTTCACCGGGAACGCTTTTTGGGACTTCTGCGATGAAAGGAGCATAGTAGTAAAATACGTCTCGGTGGCGCACCCTAGAGCTAATGGACAAGTCAAGCGGGCAAATGGAATGATTTTGGACGCATTGAAGAAGAGGATGTACAGAGAAAATGACAAAGCTCCCGGAAGATGGCTTAAAGAGTTACCAGCCGTGGTCTGGGGCCTCAGAACTCAGCCCAGTCGTAACACCGGCGTCTCACCGTACTTCATGGTTTACAGCGCTGAGGCAGTCCTCCCAGTAGATATAGCTTTTAGATCAGCATGGGTAGAGAACTTCGACAAAGGCAAGGTCAATGAAGTACGGGAGCTAGAAGTGAATAGCGCAGAAGAGAAGCGGCTCGATTCTTGTATACGTACGGCCAAATACCTTGCTGTTTTGCGCAGGTACAACAACAAGAATGTTAAAGAGCGGTTTTTCATGGTCGGGGACCTGGTCCTGAAGTGGAAGATGAACCAGGCTGGTGTCCATAAACTCGCAACCCCATGGGAGGGGCCCTTCATGATCAAGGAAGTCACACGACCAACGTCTTACAGGTTAGCTCACCTGGACGGTATGGATGTACCAAACTCATGGCACATCGACAAGCTTAGACGTTTGTATGCTTAACCACTGAGATATGTACTCCTTTTGTACTTTCGATTTACTTCAATAAAGCTATTATGATTTCTTCGACCACTCTAATGTGTCACTTCGAATTTTATGGTTGTTCTAACTTAGCCACTAAAAGCCGACCACCATTCCTTCTACGGTTTTCGGAGTAGGCCCTATCTCCGATTCCTCCCAACACGTGCATGGGATCCGTTCTCTACGTTATGGGTGATCGACAGGTCCCCCCTGGTTTGACTTGTCCACGTCTACGTGTGCACAGGTCATGCACCTCACACTACGACCACATGGCAAACTAGGGCCGTACAAACTTCTCGGGATGACGTGTCGAGCAAAATGGTACAACTAAACAGAACGTTAACATGTTCTCACTTAGTTACACCAACATGAGTATCAAGCTTAAATACGTTTTATACAAAGCAAACAAGCTTATGATGATATACAGTTACGTTATTACAAGCTTGCCTGAAGAGGCTCAAGTTTACAATAACACAACTATGTCCTCCTTCTACAGCTCTAAGCCTATTACATTGGCTGGTTGGGGCGCGCGGCACCTACTGCTCGCTGCTTCCGATATCCTACTCGAGTCTCGGGGACTCCTGTGCTGGTCGAGCTAAAGAGGATGGCCCCGTCGATGCCTGGCTGGTTGAGACCGCAGGCTTCATCGGTTGGCTTGCAACTGATGGCGTTTCTAGTTGACTTGTCGATGGCGTACCCTGTACAGGTGCTGTCCCACCTCCACACAGGTTAATATCGCCAATTATCTTTGACGACTGGTCCAGCTAGGCCATTCGAAGCTCCTTAGCCTTGTCTGGGTCTACCTCCTTCGGGTACCCAGCCTCCAGGCGCTTGAGATCGATCAGGGGGTAGTGGGCACGCACCATGCTTAGCACATGTGCACTCGTGTACTCACCCGCCTCCTTCACAAACTCTTGGAACCAACTCCATGCCTTTCGGCACCTCTCGACCAGTCCGAGCTCCAGCGTCCTTGGCGCTTCCTCTGTAAGCGCCGGATCAATAAGGTCGAGGACGGGCAAAATGCCAGTTGCCACTTCCTGGCACCGGTTCTTCCATGTGTCCCGATCCTCGGTGGTCTCTAGGCATCGCGCCTTCCAGCCGTCACGATCTTTAATCACATTTTCTAGATGTTTCCTGGCATTGATTTTTAAAACTACAAACCGTACAAGACATCAGAATGTAACGGCATGACAAGATAGGGCGGGCAATAGAATGAGCAAGGTGGTCTGGAACACTTACTTTTCAGTTCCTCCTTCATCTTAGTTGCACGGTCTCGGAGTTGAGACTGGTCGCGCGCCAGTTTCTCGTTGTCCTCCTTCAGGCGACCACACTCTGCGGTCACACGGATATTCTCCTCTTGGAGGTGGGTTACTTTGGCTTCTAATCCTGCGCTACAGCTGTCACTACCAACAATGGAACAACGCGTGTCATGCGCTTGCTGTGATAAAATGACAACTTACTTGTTTTTTCCTGCTCTTTGTTACTGAGCTGGACGACCATGTTCTGGTTTTTTGCATCTTGTTCCGTCCTCTCCCGGTCGGCGGCTTCAAGCTGGCGGCACAAGCGTTCCACCTCAGCTGCTAGTTCTCTATTGTTTGCCGTGATTCCCTCAATCTGGTCAAAGCACCTTTTTCGGTACCTTGCGGTCTTCATCAAGTCCTGCATATAAACAAGCTAAGTCAGACAGTTCAACTAAATGGCAGGATCAAGTGGTCAAGCCAAACATACCTAAACTTCTGTCACCAGACGTTTTGCCGCTCGTTCAACTTTTAGGGTCTCTTCGACCTCTGGGATTTCCTCATGCATAACCCACTCGTCGTTCCGCCAGCGCGACACATATACATGTTGTCGTTTGTCTTGGGGATGGCCCAGGATCTCTTCCACTTCGTCCTCTTTGGCCTCTTGTTCAGGAGGCGGCGCTGATCTGGAGTTCGTAGTCTCTGCGACCACTATGGATTTCCCACGAGCTGTAGCATCGGCAAGTGTGCTCTTTGCCACCTCCGGCTGCTGCTCCTTGGCTTGGTCCGGTCCTCTTGGCGCCGAGGTATCCCCCTCAGCAGGGGTAGTGCTCGGAGCACTAGTACTTGGCTCGGCTCTCTCCTCGACCAGCTGCTCGGGGACTGTTGTCTGGCCGCTCGTCTACTGAGGTTCTGGTGGATTTTCTTCTACAGGTTCCTCCACATCCGGCTGTTGGGCAGTTCTTTCCGTCATTGCTGGCCAAGCCGTGCCGCACCCGGCCAGCTGGTCGGGATTTTTGGTGGATGCCGACCTAATATATCAGAGATAAGTTCAGAAAACAATAGTATTCAATACAAATTGTAAGCTTACATCAAGGTTGCAAATACTTACAGCTTGGAAGCACGGAATCATGTGGCGAAGGAGCGTCTCTTCGACCGTGCTTGCTCCACATGCTCGGCGGGTTCCACTGGGTCTTTTTCCACGACCAGTACCTGTGTCGGGGCCTGGCGCTCGACCCCTTTGCCGGTTGTCATCTGTGTTGCAGTGGTCGGTGATGCGATCCCTGCTGGCACAGAGGAGCCACCCTGCTCCATCAACTCCAGTTGTCTCCTCCTCTTTCGAGGGACGAGTTAGAAGATGTCTGCATCCTCTGTTTCATCATCCGACAGAGGGAAGATGGCCTGACGACGTTTGTTGGCCGCTGGCCGCTTGCCAGCAGCCCTGGCCGTTGCCTCCTCTCCAACCCCAAAGTATGGCCCAGTCGATGTCTTCGGCCCTGGCACTGGTCTGGGGGGTTGGGCCGGCAACTTGCGGCCAATCCACACCAGGGGGTGGAGACACGAACACTGATGCCCTATCATGACCATTACTCTAGGAAACATAAAGGCGACAACACAGTCAATTTTTGTTACAACATAACTCTACAGGTACAAG
The DNA here is from genome assembly GCA_904845875.1 of Miscanthus lutarioriparius. Classification (NCBI taxonomy): domain Eukaryota; kingdom Viridiplantae; phylum Streptophyta; class Magnoliopsida; order Poales; family Poaceae; genus Miscanthus; species Miscanthus lutarioriparius. The sequence goes on from CAJGYO010000013.1 coordinate 67,010,744, forward strand.
GAAGCATAATTTACCTTTGGGGGAGGTCGAGCCAGCTTGAAGGCGTGCTCGATGTCAGTTAACCTGACATAATTGGGATTTGCTAAGTCGAATAGCTCCCCAATCCTGGCCTTGACTTTGATTTTGTCAAGCTTCTCTTTTCTGGTCCTCGTTGGATCTGTGCTTCCCTGGTATTCGTAACCAGGATGTACCCTCCTCTGGCAGGGCTGGATCCTTCGGCTGATGAAGTTTCCGACCATGCTTGGACCATCTAGCTTCCCCCATGGGATCATCCCGAGCAGTTCTGCAACCTGTTCCAAGTGCTCGGGCTTCTCCGACCAGCTGTTTTTCTTCTCCGGAATGAACCCCATGTCGCATACGGTGATCGTGTTTGGCTCTTCATGGACGTAGAACCACTTCTTGTACCATTCGTCTAGCGATGTGTTCCAAGGGCAATGCAAGTACTGAGCTTTCATCCCATCGCGCAGATTGAGATATACGCCTCCGGCTATCTTCGAGTCGCCACTCCCTTTCTTCCACAGACAGAACAGATGGCGAAAGAGGTCGAAATGGGGCTGGAAGCCACCATATGCTTCGCAAAGATGGATGAAGGTAAAGACAAGAAGAATCGAGTTCGGATGCAAATTGCAAATCCCAATCTCGTTGTACAAACAGAGCCCCTGGAGGAAAGGGTGCACTGGAACCCCAAAACCCCGCTTGAAGAAATCCTCGAAAACCACAATCTCACCTGGTTGTGGATCGGGGTAGCTTTCTCCTTCCGGCACGCGCCATCCCACGAGTGCCTTGTTATGGAGCACTCCCATGGTGACAAGGTCTTCGATGGTCTGATCATTGCTCCTTGACTTCCACCACTCCTTCGCCATGACTCCGGCTTTCTTCTAGGCGTTTTTCTTCGCCATTAATCTGTCCTTGCTAAAAGGGGTGGTTACGGTGGAGGGGTGATGGGCAATGATTTCGAAGGAATAGGGTTTGGCAAGAGGAAGAAGAAGGCTGCGGCGGCGAATGATAATGGGGGTTGGTAAAAAATAACTTACCAGTTCTATATTATAAATAACCAAGAGTTCCATCGTTTCATCCACCCAAAATTCTTGGGAGATGTGCGTGCGCGCTGCAGACGGTTGTTTTCACAACCTCGAGATTTACGCCAATAAATGTGCCCCTTCGTTACCAGTGTACGCGCCTCTTCGTTGCTAGTGTGAGAGGGCCCACACTGACGCACTCTCTACACAGTGCCAAACATTTATTTGCTAGAAAGGGCAAGGGCAACAAGATGACATGCTGTACCTATCTGCTTTTTTGACCAGACGTGTATGATTGGACTTGATAGAGTAAGAAGATAAATAAATATACCAAATAATAGTACAAGCGGTGTTCGTTTTTTCGCTGCATGTCTTGTGCTCAAGTATGGTTCAGACCACTGCCGTGCTCGGGGACTGCATAGACCACTGTCGTGCTCGGGGACTGCACAGACCACTGCCGTGCTCGGGGACTGCACAGACCACTGCCATGCTCGGGGACTGCACATACCACTACCGTGCTCGGGGACTGTTCCGACCACCAATGTGCTCGGGAACTATCCCGACCACTGCTCGGAGATCGTTCTCCTTGGTTACATGTGATTTGAACTCACATACAGTTGAGAGACATTTATTTAGACCTTGCTACAAGGCTTGTACTTCGCCTTCCAGCAAGCTCGGGGATTACATCGGTACTACGCACCTGCCGGTGCATCTCGTATCGCTTGTACGACGATTGGGTTCTCAACTTAACTGGGAATTCTTTTTAGACCCTGGCACCATGTGCCTACGTCACCTACTACCAGGCTCGGGGACTAAGTGGGCACACTTCACCTTGCGGTGAATGTGTTTGTTTTTCGACCCTTACGCCTCTGATGATCAAGGATGCTACGCCTCAGGATCCACTTACATTTATTTTCAGAAATACAAGTGGGCACACTTCATAGGATGGAAATCTTTTTCTTTTTTCTTAAGAGCACCATACATTCTTCGGACAGCCTACTTCTCCGGCAATAACGGTGGTCAGAAATGTCAAAAACTCAAGCTTTACTATTCGGAGAAGGTTAAAGTGGCGTGTCGCAGCCAAACACATGGTGCTCGGGGACTAGCTGTGGGGGTATTAACCCCTATACCCTTATGGCTAAGATTGGGCCAGCCCGGATCAGTGGGTCCGGTCCACCAAAAGACGATGCGCGGCCTGGCCAACCTGTTCGAAGTCCCGCGCAAGGAGTCAAGACAGATTTGGCGATCAAGCAAGATCTCGGTCGGTTAGAATAGGAATCCTTATCCTGTCACCTATGGCAATTGTAACTGACTAGGATTAGTTTCCAGATCTATAACCCTGCCCCTCGGACTATATAAGGGGGACAGGGGACCCCTCTAAAAAACATCTCTTATTGACATACAGCAATACAATCACACACAGGACATAGGTATTACGCCTTCTTGGCGGCCGAACCTGGATAAAACCTCGTGCGTCTTGCGTCACCATCTTGTTTGTGGCTTGCGCATCTGTCTGCCGACAATCTACTACCTTGGGCATACCCCTGGGTAGACTACCGACCATATTTCGTCAACAGGGGGCTACGAACTCAAATAAGCAGAGCTACCAGATACTCGCCTTTCTTCCTAGTTTATGGATCAGAAGCCGTACTACCTGCCGACTTGATTTGGACGTCACCAAGGATAGAACAGTATGATGAAGGAGAAGCAGAACACACCAGAAGATTAGAACTCGACACTACAGAAGAAGTCAGGGTAAACGCTACCCTTCAATCAGCAAGATACCTCCAAGGATTAAGATGCCACTACAACAAGAATACCCAGCCTTGATCACTACAAGTCGGAGACCTAGTGCTAAGAAGAATACAAAAAACTGACGGACGCCATAAACTACTCAATCCATGGGAAGGTCCTTTTATTGTCTCAAAAGTCACTGGACCAGGCACGTACAAGTTAGTAACTAAAGATGAGAAAGAAGTCAGCAATACATGGCACATCAGCCAACTAAGAAGATTCTACGCATGAAAACAGCTCAAGGGAGAATACATGTACAAACCACAAGAGATCAACATTCATGGCCAATAAAGATGGTGTTCCTCGACAAAATATGTATTATGGCTTATCAAACGATCATGATCAATAAAGATGGGTTTTCGGCAACATATGTCTTATGATGGCTAACCCCGAGTTGTTTCTAAAGAGCAAAATGGCTGAAACATGCCTGAGCCTACCGGCCGAGAGAAAAATAGCTGAAAAAACGCTTGAGCCTGCCGATGAGGGTAGCTAATAAGCTAACACCTGAACCAAAGAGCAAAATGGCTGAAACATGCCTGAGCCTACCGGCCGAGAGCAAAATAGCTAAAAAATGCTTGAGCCCGCCGATGAGGGTAGCTAATAAGCTAACACCCGAACCAAAGAGCAAAATGGCTGAAACATGCCTGAGCCTACCGGCCGAGAGCAAAATAGCTGAAAAGATGCTTGAGCCCACCGATGAGGGTAGCTAACAAGCTAACACCCGGACCAAAGAGCAAAATGGCTGAAACATGCCTGAGCTTACCGGCCGAGAGCAAAATAGCTGACGCTTGAGCCAGCTGATGAGGGTAGCTAATAAGCTAACACCCGAAACAAAAAATAAAACGACTAAGCCTGGACATGGATTAGAAAAAATTCAAGTCAAGACCCTCCAGCTCCTTGTTCCAAATAGCAAGAGGCTCAGGGGCTACATTGAAGACACTTGAGAGTCCACACCGAGTTGTTTATGCGGCGCAGACAGGAGCTAGGCAAGCATTCAACAGATCAAGAAAATTCGTCAAGACAACGGACTACACTAAGTTGTTTACATGGCAAAGACAAAGGCCAGACAAGCACTCAACAGATCAAGAAAGGTTGTCAACACAAAGATAACATGCAAAGTTGTTTACATGGCAAAGTCGAAAGCAAGACAAAGTACTCAGCAAGTCAAATAACTCTGATTGCTTGGACAACTCATCCAAAGAATAAACAAGGCATCCAGCCAGAGAAGACATCAACAAAAAATCTTCATTCAAAAAAGAGTATAACTATTCTGTTACAAAGGCCGGAGTACAGAGGTCAATTACATTCAAGCATTATCATCCGGAGTAGAAACATCAATATTGAGATTATCTACGATCTTCCTGGCTCAGTCATCGACCTCGGGCTCTAACCTCTCAACGACATCAAGGTACTCTTGGCTCTCGGCTTCATCGGCCACCTTGGACAAAGGAAAGTCCAGAGAAAGAACCCGGACCTGGGCGAGGACATTCCTGGTACACAGATGGGCACACCTCTTCACAAACCCCTGGAAACGAGTTGGCACTTGGGGAATAAATTGAGCCCAAGATTGAGCGTCATCCGTTGGAGTTCGGAGAAGGCTGACTACTGACCGGAAAGACTTCCATAAAGCATTCCAGTTATCAGTAGCCATTGCCAACCTACCAGTCAAATCCTGAATAGTCTTTTGGGCCTGCATAAGATCTCTGTCAGCTCCACACCTAATCAACTTAGCAAGCGCGAGTTCTTCTTCAGCTCGAGTAATTACCTCCTCAGCTTTGTTATGGTTAGTATGGACGAGCGTCTTCATCTCTTTGATACCCTCCGAGAGCTTCTGCTTTTCAACTCGGAGAGCTAGGTGAAGCAACAAAAACAAGACAGCAAAAAAGGAAGTCAAAATACGAAAAGAAACAAGCAGAACCCGCGATACCTTTGCATTCGTTCTTCATGGACTCCACCGCGGCATCCTTCTGCTTCTCCATCTCTACCACCCGGGCACGAAGGGCCTTCTCCTCCTTTTGGTGCATTTGGCGCTCAGTCTCCAACTCAGCCCGGAGGAGGTCAAGATCGGCTTTCAGGGCGCTCACCTCGGAAGACAACTTTTTCTCATTTTCAGATGAGAAAAAGAAGCCAGTATGGTCATGAGAGAAAGACTGAGCAAAAAGAGACAAAGAAAAACAAGACATAAGGACAGAAGAAAAACAAGCATCCAAAGAAGGAACGGTAGAAAAACTTACCTGAAGCTTTTCTCCAAAAGAAGTCGCAAGGGTCGATAAGCTTCCCCAGGCAGCAGTTAACTCCGATAGTCGATGAGTGACATCAAACTGCTGCACCACGTCATCAGCAAAAGGCAGACCACCGGAGGCAAGAGAAGGAGAAGGAGAAGCTGGCCGAGGTGAAGAAGGCACGACCAGAGCAATCTCCCGGGAAGCCAAGGCCAATCCCTCAGATGAACCCACTGCCATGGCCACGGTCACTTCAGGAGCTGGCAAATCAGTAGCTGCGGACTCCATCCCCCTCACAGCCACCTCGGTGCCCATACGTTCTGAGCCCTGAGACTCAACATGCAAGGGCGCACTAGAGGCTTGACAAGAAGTCTACTGGAGGGCCGGAGAAGATGAAATCCTGAAAGATAACAAGAGAACCCATCAAAAAAGAATAAGAAAAAAGAAGAATAGAAGCAGAGAAACAAAATCAGAATTCACTCACTCAGCTATCTTCTTCCTCATTAAACCAAAAGAAGACCTTGTTGGGGGAACCAAGGCAGCAAAAATGTCCCCGCCACTCGGCGGCAGGAGAGGCGTAGCAGGAACCGGAGCCCCAGAAGAACTCGGTACCGGAGCTTCAGAAGAACTCGGTACCGAAGCCACGGAAGAACCCGGAGCAGGAGCTTCAGAAAAACTGGTATCCGACAACCGCTTACTACAAAGAGATCAAGACCAATGTCAAAACAAAAAGAAGGTTTCAATTACAGGGAAATAAGACAACAACTCACTGCCGCATGATAAGGGGTGCATCATCGTCCTCTTCTTCCTCAGTCTCGACCAAGGTCACCATAACGCCAGCTGAAAAAAGAACAAAAGTACTCAGTTCAAGATAAAAACAAGAAGACAAAGGAACAGAGTGTATTAATATGCTCACCTAAGAGCATGCTAGCTACAACTGGAGTACCCTGATGAGTACTTGGTTGGAGAGACTTCTTGGAAGTAGGTAAACCAGATGAAGAACCATCCGCTCGCCCCCTCTTCGGGACACTACGAGGACCTCAAGGGACTGGACGAGGAACATATTCTTCATATACATCAACAACTCCGAAAGAAACTCCAGGAAATACTGTGGTGATTGGGAACTTACTGGTTACAGAAGCCCCAGCAAGGTTCTCCCCAGTATTCACCACGGCAGGGAGGACATCAAGGGGGATCGGGTCAACAAAATTGCGCCCCAATTCCTACAAAAAGAATAAAACAACAAGACAAGAAAAATTAAGCAAAAATGGATACAGCAAAAGAAATACAGGAAGTACCCGCACGAAGGGAAAACGACTTACAGTTGGAGGCGGGTTGTTGGTAGAGTACTCGGAGACAGTAAGCGAGACAACGCTCGCTCCTTTCAGCATCTTCTGGAGATGCTCGAGTACCTCCTCATCAGTCAACTCAAGGGCTGGGACCATGCGTGAAGGATCCTCAGCCCCAGAGTATTCGAAGCCAAGGTTCTCTCGCTCCTTTAGAGGCTGAACACGGCGACGAAGAAAGCTCGAGACAATACCGAAGCCGGTCAAGCCCTGCTGCTTTAGAGTGCTTATCCGCTCAAGGAATGGCTGGATCGCCTGGAGCTCGTTTGGCGTCAGGGAGTTCTTTTCCCATCGGTCATTAACCGAGGGACCAGACCCAGAATGTATGGCAAGAGAAGGAATCAAATTGGCGGCATAGAACCAATCAGCACACCAATCCCTCACAGAATCAACTAGGTCATAGTCAAAGAACTTACTTTTAAGACCCTGGCGAAACTGAATCCCACAGCCGCCAAGAACATTGGTGTCTTCACGGCGGGGTTGAGGCTTCAAACAAAAGAAGTGGCGGAAAAGAGAAAGAGAAGGAGGAATTCCAAGGAAAGCTTCACAGAGATGTACGAAAACAGAAAGATGGAGGACGGCATTAGGAGTTAGATGGTTCAGATTAACCCCAAAATAACCAAGAAATTGATGAAGGAAGGCGGAAGCAGGAAGGCAAAAGCTGGCACAAATAAAGGAGACAAAAAGGACAATCTCACCAGGACCTGGAGCAGGGACCCGATGCTCGCCTGGAACTCTCCATTCAGCAATGCCCTTGCTCTAGATCAGACCATCACCGGAATGCTCGCGAAGCTGGTCTTCAGTTGTTGTCGGAGCCGGCCAAGCTTTCGGGGCAGCCCTCATGGCCATGAACTCCTGGTTCTCAATCACGAAAAGTGATGATTCCTCGTCCATGAAGGTTTCCTGGGACTTGCTCGCGGCTTTCTTCCTACCCATTAACTAGCGGAAGTAAAAAGGCACTAGAGAAAGACGAAGCTAGGACGGCGGCGCTTGGGTGACAGCGACAATGGCGGTGGTGGATTTCTGAAAGCTAGGGTTTCAAGGCAAGAGCTGGGCAGTAAAGAAAAGGAAGATAAAAGGTCTTTAAATAGATTTTACAGTGATAAAAATGGCCCACCAGGCCCGTTAAAACACGGTGTGGGAATGCAACGGTCCATTTACTAACACAGCTAAAATGACGGACGGCACAAATCCACACAACGGTGTAGTTTAACGGGCAGATTTCAGACTTATCCATCCAGCACCATGGCAGGGTTATCAGATTACTACAAGAACAACCCGTCAACCATGAAGAAACGAAGGGCTACCTCACAAGGAACAAAAGAACCCGGTTATTACAGAAAGAACTCGGGAGTCTCATGAACAACCAGGATTACAGCAGAAAAATGAATGACAACTCAGAAGATAAGATTCTTTCCATTACAAGTGGCTTCAAAAAATAGAAGATTACACATCTTACAAGACCCAACAAACTCGGTACTACGACAATCAAGGTAGCAAAGAGGAACCCGGACACAGCTAGGCTCTAGAACGACTACGTGTCCCAAATCGCTACTTGGTAGAACAAACCGCACTCGGCTACACTATTTTCTTCAAAGGACGGACGCAGTGCATCCAAGGCAGAAATCAGCAGCACGGCGGGACAACATAGACCAGGGGAAGTCGGCAGGCATCTGTCTACCCAAGCCCGACGTAATGAAGGATCAGGTGTTGATCTGCACCGGACAGTCGCAGGGCGGGCAAGGAGGATCAACCCAGAACTACTGGATGAAGGAATGCATCCCACATCACAAGACTTCCTCCAACTACCACCACGTACTTCCAAGTACAATGCCGCTGCGAGATTAGTCTACCTCTAATCCCTATCACAAGACTTCCTCCAGCTACGACAAAACGCATAGGAACTACAAAATACACCCGGGGGCTGCTCTACTTCATAAACTACCATATTCATGACTACAAAGGTTTCAACAAAATGTTCAATGGATGAAAACAAGCACTCCGGGAGGGTATTTATAGATCAAAGGAGCGGCGCACATGGACTAGGAGTACCAACGAAACAAGCCTAACAAAGGACACAGTGAAAAGACAGGACTCAATAATGGAAGACTCAGGCGAGAAGGAACAGTACTCGAAGACGAGCATATTCGGAAGAATATGCCAACACTGTGCAATCCGTGAACAGGCAACATTTACACTCAACCACCACCATACAACTCCACCTGACAAAGAGCAGACTACCAGAGAATACGCCATGAACAATGTATCCGCGTTCTTTTTTCAAAGAACCCGGATAAATGCTCAGAGGCTACAACAGGGGAAGATTTCAGTTCTTCGAACAAATTAGACTCAAGACCCTCCAACTCTTTGTTCCAAACAGCAAGAGGCTCGGGGGCTACACTCAGTGAGTGCACTTTTTCTTCAAAAAAGTGCACATCACTCGAAAGACTTCTTCAAGACAGCAATTTTAAAACAACATAAGATTCAAGACCCTCTAGCTCCTTGTTCCAAATAGCAAGAGGCTCGGGGCTACACTCAGTGAGTGTACTTTTTTCTTCAAAAAAGCGCACGTTACCAAGAAGACTTCTTCAAGATAAAACTACTTCAAGGACTTATGACAAAAAGAAGCTGGACCGAGCTATATCCGAGTTCTTTTTGATAAAGAATCCGGGTACATGCTCGGGAACATTTCAACGAAGGATCAGAGCGATTTCAAGGAAAGACCCTCCCACTCCTTGTACCAAATAGCAAGAGGCTCGGGGGATACACCCAAAGGGGAGTACTTTTTTCTTCAAAAAGGTACGCTCCACGCGAAGATCTCACAGAGCGCTACACGGTTTCGCTCAAGAAAGCACTCGGACGACGCTTGTTTCTACTCGGCAAGGCCTGAAAGAACAAGACGAGGCTTCCAAAGCTCAACCATGAAGTGCTCGGGGGCTTGTCGGTGCGGGACCCATAGGATACCCCGCAAGGAAGAGAGAAGATCTAGTCTAACTAGGATTCTCCCCATATAATCTTAGTAGTAGTATTATCCTGTAATCCTACTAGGAACTCTCATTGTAAACCGACTAGGATTCTGACCTCCTGACTATATAAAGGAGGGCAGGGTTCCTAGAGACGAGATAACACAACTTCTACAACACAACAACACACAATCAATCCAACGCAAGGGCTAACGCCGACTGGACGTAGGGCTATTACTCGACCATAGTCGAGGGCCTGAACCAGGATAAATTGACTGTCTCTTGCGTTCACCGTCGAGTTCCGCATACGCTGAAGCCCGAACAATAGTGCCCCGGGGACCCCCGTGGCAGGCTATCGGTGGTCAAACATCGACACCCTCTCACCTGTAAAGTCATCCCCTTCTTCTATAAAAGGGGATGTGCTCCCTCCAACAAAGGGAGGCCGACTTCTTCAAGTTCAGATTCACTAGATCGATAACTCACAACCCCTCAAGCACACGCTTGGACACCTAGCTCATAGCAGAGCTCCGGTCGCCCTCGGCCCTTCCGGTCGGATCCGACCGGGTCTCTCGTACACCCCATCTTTCTCCTTCTCGTTTGTAACCCCACTACAGACTTCGAGCACCTGGGCTCAGAAATAAAGTCGCCGACCGACCCACACTGGACGTAGGGAACGTTGCCTGAACCATTATAAATTCTGTGTCATTGAGTGCTAGACCACCTCCGATCACAACGTACAGCAAAATTACAAATATTCACTAGTTGGTCACTTTCTGTACCGACACAAGGTGTGTGCAATGTTATAGAATTTTTGGAGCTTGTTTTAATTGATTTCAATTTTTTCTTGGAGAGGATTCTATTAAAAACAGTAGAAACCAGCCCAAGCCCGTTTTTGAACTTGCTGCGATTGAGCTGATTTTTTAGTGGAGTTGTTCTCTCTGATGTTATAAACGCGTCCACAAATTTTCTTGGTTTTTTGAGATAGCTTGATTAGGTTTTCAAAATTTGTTTTCCCTAAATTATTAAAACCAGCCTAGGTCGGTTTCAGCACTTCTCAGGCCAGCTTTTGCTGACTTCCAATGTCACTTGTTTTGACTTCACTTTGCTTCCGCATCCTTCGAACGTAGTTTCTAAGGTAAACAATCTTGTAAGGAGAGGGTGGCCGCATCACACTTCTTGTGATCTCTGTCATGGACGACTGACTAAAATGACGATGTCCACCAGAGTTCGTGTAATAATCGTACTGCATTGATCACCGACGACTGACTAGAGTGCCTAATTGACGGCGATTTGGTGACAGATTGGTCACCGACGACTGCCAACTTACGTCGTGTCTGGCCAGTAGCAATACCCTCCACGCTACGGCATGCAGCACTGTCTGCCTTAACTGCCCGATAGCAGCAGTGTCGTTGGATACGGATGAGCATTTGGTAGCACAGCACGTTTGATTTGGATAGAGCGATATGCGCATGACTTGGGTCAAGTGGGCTGTACTATGGAGTAAGAAGGCAACTCTTCCCCTGAGCGATATATCTATATTTATTTATGTCTAATATTAAAGAACTAAAATTTTATCATATTTTTTCGTGCACCTCCTCTAACCATTTGGGCAGTGGAGAGTTTCTAATGTCCTGCTTTTTTACTTGACCCATACTTATGATCCATACTCGTACGAGTTAGAACAGCTCGCGTCTAGTGATAATAGATATATGGTCCCATTCCAAATATGTATTAGATCATGCCTATGTATCTCGTAGGCGATCTGGACTCATGACCCGTGTTCATACATGTTAGGACAACTTGCGTCTAGCGATAATATAGAATCCAATTCCTATATGTATTGAGTATCATTACAACACATGGGCACATTTGCTGTATTTTTTTATATTAAAAGCGAAATTTGGTTCGTCCAATCATCCATCAAAATCAGCGCCACATTTTCTTCGTCCGTTCTTGGCCTTGTCACATCCTACGATTACTCAACCCGTCTTCTGATTCAGTTACGTGGGACCCTTAAACTAATGAAACCGTATAAAACTCAAATTTAGTGTAAAGATCCAAACCAATCTGACCATGAATCCAAGCCAGATTAAGATACAAATCCGTCCCATGACGAAGAACACAAACTCAATAAAATAAAATAAAATAACGTGGATTCTAAATAATATATATATATATATAATAATAATAATAATAATAATAATAATAATAACAACAACAAATAATATTAAAGAGTCAAAATTTTGCCGCCTTCACTTTTTTCGTCTGGCTACTTTCTTTAATCCCATATTCACTTCTTTACTCTCGATTCAGTCCGTATCAATATACCACACGTTCGCTGTTAGACTTGTCAGTTTACTTTGGATATGACACAACGGACTCCAAGACATGTTCCGGCTCCTATGTCTAGGTGTTGCATGCTACTTTGTTGTCTATTTTACATGAGCTTTAGCTGCAGCAGATGTCCGATTTCTGGATATAACTGGGTCTCCCAAATGTTTGATCCAAATAAATCTTATTCACATCTGATTGGTTTTCGCCAAGTTCACTAGGCTTATTCATGGTTTCGGCAATCGTCATGTCAACGCAAACGAAAGGTTTTCTTGTGGCTTCTTTTAAAAGACCGAGTAAATACTAGGGAGCTCTTGTGCGAACACAAGGTTGACAAGTACCCTTGTGTGTTCGTTTTGTGATGAGTGATTGTCAATGTGATCCACGGAATAGGTTGAGTCGGTTACTAACTCTACCATGGCGAAAGCTATGTGTGCATGTCTCTTGGCTCGTGGTGTGTAGGTGTGGAGCACGGAGGCGGTAGTTGACGGCGAGGTGAAGGTCAAGGAGGACGTGCCGTGCCGACGGACCGAGAGCGGTGAAGGACAGACGTGAGGCTTGGACCGAGGGACCGTGAGGCCGGACGACTAGCCGCGGTGGCTGACACTTGGAACATCAACAAGTGCAAGAAGACATGGAGTGACGGTGTTGACCGGGTCAAGACGGCGGACGCGTGAGTCGAGCGAGGCTCAGGAGGACTTGGCGGGCCGGCCGGTCGAGGACGGTGGTGACACACGTCGGATGGCGGGGAACGCGTATGAAGTACGCTACCCGCGGACGGTTTACGGGTTTGGGCCTCAAAACCCGGGCGGAGGTTCCGAGGAGGGACGGACGGCACGTGGCGGCATCGGGGAGTTCGCGTCGAGGCGAAGCTACCGGTGAGTAGGCGTGGTGGCCGTCGGATCAAGATTACACCGGGTTGGACAACAACGCCATTGGGCTTAGCGGTTCAACTCATTTGTATCCAGGGGCAAAACTGGGAATGTGTAATAGCCCTGTTAAATAGGATGAGGGAGCCCCATCTCCCTTACCTCTCTTTCATTTTCTTTTTCTCCTTTTAGACTTAGGGTTTCTTACTCTTGAGAGAGGTCCAAGAGCTGAGAAATTCGTGGGTGGTTTTTGCTTGGTTTTAGTTTGGGAATGGAGGCCCAAATCCTCCTCGTGTCCTCTGGGATTCATCTATTTTGACTGTGATTCTTCGTGTTCATGTAGTGCTATTTTTCCCATTTTCGTTCATGGCCGCGATCTTATATTTCCGGAGTTTGGGTTGGTCCCAGGAGATGATTCTTTGGGAATTTGTTCGTAGCTAGTTCAATTTGGTCTGTGCAAAATTTGGGGTCGAGTTGTTTTGATTTGATCCGTTTTTCGTCGGATTTTTGGTTGTCCGTCTTTCTGTTCTTGCTGTTGTTCTTCTCTGTTCGTCGCGTGGAAGCAGGTGCAAGGGAGGTACCAGCAGAGTTCAGCAGCAGCACAATCCACGCCGACACTCTGGTGTGCGTCTTGCGCACTCACCAGAGTTGTGCTCGCCTATAATCTCCGGTGATCCATTTCGTTCCCATCGCGAGGAACTGCTTTCCTGCTCAGGCTGTGCATCAATTTCTGGTGTCAAGTTCAGTCGCTCTTTTTCTATTTTGCGATACCGGTGGCGAGCAGACCCACCGCCGGCTGTTCTCTTCGTTGTTCCGTTTCCCAGGTCGAGTGGTCAGGACTCCAGGGGCAGCAGATCCGATTCTCAGCTGCCTGGTCAAGCTCTGATTTCTCTCTTGTCAAGCAATTGGTTCTCTGGCAGCAGCAGGATCGTTCAGCGCAGCTGCAGTAGCATTTGCGATCATTCATTGTCGTTTGACAGCAGCAGGTAATTCATTGCTACACCAAGTACTAGACACGAACGTGATTTGGTATCCAAATTTGTGAGTGGTCACTTTCAAGCTACAGTAGGCTAATGATTACTTGATTCTTTAGCTTGTTTAGTTCATGTGCGAATGATTTCTGTCGCTTAGCAAGTGCAGTTCCTTGCTACAATGTTCTCATCGTGAACTAAGGTGATCCACTGGTATAGGACTACAGAGAGCATGTGCTCGGTCCTGATCTAGAAAGGGTTCAGTGCTGGTGCTGCTGATTAGTCTATTTGCCGAGCACACGTTTTGGTCCGTAACTTGTTCGTTCGAGCTCCGATTGAATTTCTATTTGTTGTGTTGGCTTTGTGATGTCCCGCTGTGTTCCTAGGGAACATCCACCCACTTATTTGGGTCGTGGACATCACGGTGTTTGATTTGTAAGTTGGGCGGTGATTTTGGGACAGTGGTCGAGAAAGTTTCGAAAGAAATTTTGTGGCTCCCATTCACCCCCCCCTCTGGTCGCCGCTTTCGGTCCTTCAATTGGTATCAGAGCCAGTTAAGGATCATTCCACCTTAATCGGTCCGTGATCCACGAAGGCGACATGGAGCGTGGTTCTGGCAAACCACCGCACTTCGATGGGTCCAACTATCCTTATTGGAAGATCCGCATGTCTGCGTATCTCCAGGGGATTGATTGGCTCGTCTGGGAAATTTTGAGGATGCTACTTACGTTGTGCTCCTCTGTCGCGCCCGTACCACCCAGATCACAAGGATCGGCACAATGCAAATAGCAAAGCTCGCGATGTGCTTTTCTCGAGTCTTTCGCTTTACGAGTTCGAGCGTGTCTCCGATTGTACTACAAACTCGAGAGATCCGGGTGAGGCTTTGAGCTATCATGAGGGGACCGCAGGTCAAGACCAGACTCTATGAGACGTACAGCGCGCGAGTCACGAGAACTTCTCTCGACTTGATGGCGAGTCCATCGATGCCATGTTTTCCGCTTTCGGACTATCGTCAACAAAATGAAAGCGAACAAGGCCAACCTACCTTATAGTGATCATGAGAGAGCGCTCAAGCTTCTCTATGCCCTTGATCGAAAGGTATGGGATGTGAAGGTGTCGGCGATCATCGAGTCCGCCAACCACGACACCCTCACCGTCGACGAGCTTTTCAAAGAAGCTCAAGTCCACAGAGATCGACTACCAAACTCAAGCCAAGCTCAAGAATCCTTCCGCACCAACCATGGCTTTGGTCTCGTGTAGTGGTTCAAGTTCTTTGACTAACCCTTCACAAGCTTCTTTCTCTTTGTCGTGCTTGATGTCGATCCACGGAAGAGCATTTGGAGTCTCTTGGAGATGATGAGTTGGCACTCGTCATCGATCACCGGTTCTCTCGGTTTCACAACAACCGTTTGAACCGGCGACGATGGTGGTGCCCGAAGGAGGGATGCTATGGATGTGGAGATCCGGACCACTTCGTCGCAAGACCGCCCCAAGAAGAAGACCTTCGCCAACAAGTACGACTCCGCAAGCGCAAGGATAAGCGTGACTACACCTCCGGCAAGCACAAGGCCAAGGGCGGCTTCGACAAGGAGGCGATCAAGAAGCGCATCGCGCAGAAGGCCAAAGCTCAAGAACGCGCCTTCCTCGCCTCCTCGGCGACCTCGACGACGACTCGACGATGATCACTCTTCTTCTTCCTCGACCGACGATGAGTCCGAGAAGAAGCGCGAGGACAAGCTCAACGGTCTCTGCTTTGTCGCCGGTGCAAACCGTGGTGGGTTTTGCACTATGGCGATTGACGGTGGAGCAAAGCTCAAAAAGGACGTCGACAACGACGAAAACGAGGTACCGCCCACACTTGACTCACTCATGCTTGAGCTTGATACTATGAATGATACATTGATGAGTCAAGATAAGTTGCTTAAGCGTGCTGCCCGTGAGAGAAAAGAGTTTAAGGACCAGCTAGAGGTTGCTTTGAAGGAGTTGGAGCTTGCCAAGAGTGGTGTAGTGGTGTCAGAGGAGGAGGAGTGCGATGAGTGCGCTATACACATGTCTAACCTCTCTGACTTGCAATCCAAGTATGCTATTTTGCTTGATGAATGTGATGAGCTGAAGTCTCGTTCTGGGTTGCTCGGTGCATGCAAGTCCTGCTCAGGCTTGCAATCTGAGTTGGCAGAGAAGGTTGCCAAACTTGCTGAGTTTGAGAAGGCCAACTCAGATAGCACCACCACTACATGTGTTCGATGTGAAGCTTTGGTGTTGGAGCTTGAGTCCTGCAGGCACGACAAGATGGGAACCGAGGAAGAAAACACACAACTTCGGTCCATCTTGAGCTGGGTGTCGTGCAGTGAGCCCCAGTTGGGCATGATGGTGAGCCGATTCAAAGGAGGCTGACTCATCGGGAGTAGGCTTTGCTATAGGTGGGAAGGGTGAGCATGTCTATGGCAAGGTTGGTGAACATAGTGGTTTGAACCCAAATGAGAAACCCACCAACACTCCCAAATTGATCAAGATCCCCTCACCAGAGCCTACCAAGCCTATGATCAAAGATGGTGTGTTTGAAGAACCACCAAAAGCTCCACCATCCAAACAAGTTTGGGTTCCCAAACCGAACCACTTTCGGAACTCACTCGATACTCTACCCAACATCTCTAGTGCACCCCTTCCTAAAGCCAAAAAGCCTCAGAGAGTGAGTCAACCACCACCCAAGAGAGAGGTGAGGTACCACTGTGACTATTGCCATAGAGATGGTCATTTGGCTGAGTTTTGCTTTAGGAGGAAGAGAGATGAGCGGCGCGAGTATGAGTTGAACAACCGGAACATGTACCGTCCTCCACATGGCGTACATGTACCACCTGTTCAGAGGCACAGTGTTAGGCCTAGAGGTGCAATGCCTCAAGGTGCTAGGCCTCAGGTGGCGAGACCACGAGGTGGTCGTGCGTGCGGCGTGGCCCAAGTCATGATCGATATGACTTTGGACCTCGCGACCGTGGCTTTCAGTCCCACACTCCTAGCGGACCACGTTTTCCCCCACGTGGTGATCGCTTCTCTCCAATGGGACATGGCATGTATGGTGTTTTTCCTAACACTTTTCCAGGGCAAATGACTCAACACTGGTATTCTCCTCATTTCACTAACCCCAGTGTTGTGCCATTTGCTCACCCCTTGTCTTTCTATTGATGCAGAGCGGAGGCCTGGAGAACACGTGGCTTGTTGATTCCGGCTGTTCGCGCCACATGACCGGAAGTTCCAAATGGTTCTCCAGCCTCGACCCCATGCAATACAAGGAGTACATCACATTTGGGGACAATAGCAAAGGTAAGGTGCTGTCTCGTGGGACCATTCGGGTCAATGAGTCTTTTATCTTGAAGGACGTTGCTTTGGTTTCAAGCCTGCATTTCAATTTGCTCTCTGTTTCGCAACTCCTTCAAGATGGGTTTGAGGTGCGCTTTAAGATGGACTTTCTCGTGTGCTCGATTCTCGGGACATCTAGTTTGTCGATCGTTCCTTTCGGCCGAGTTTTTGAGCTGATTTCTCTCGGTCTTTCGGTTCTTCTCGCTGTTTGGTTGCCGGATCTTCTTCTGATTTGTGGAAGTGGCATAGGAGACTTGGTCACTTGAGCTTCGATCTCCTAGTGAGATTGAGTTCTCTTGACATGATCCGAGGATTGCCCAAACTTAAGTTTGAGAAGGATCGGTATGCCATCCCCATCGCCATGGGAAGATGGTGGTCGCTTCCCATCCTCCAGTGACTCAGGTCATGACCACGAGACCCGGTGAGCTACTTCATATGGACACTGTTGGTCCGGCTCGGGTTCGGTCAGAGGGAGGGAAGTGGTACGTTCTTGTGATCGTGGATGATTTTTCTCGCTATTCTTGGGTGTTTTTCATGGAGGGCAAGGACGAAGCATTTTCTCATGCTCGTGACTTGATCTTGAGGTTGCAAACTGAGTTACCAAAGAATGCCATACGAGCTATCCGCAGTGACAATGGCACTGAGTTCAAAAACTCTCAGTTTGACACCTTCTGTGCTTCTTTGGGTCTTGAACATCAGTTCTCTTCGCCCTATGTTCCTCAGCAGAATGGTGTTGTTGAGCGCAAAAATCGGACTTTGGTTGAAATGGCCAGGACGATGCTCGATGAGCATAGGACTCCTAGGCGTTACTGGGCCGAAGCCATCAACACCGCCTGCCATGTTTCAAACCGCATTTTCCTTCGTGCTTTCTTGAAGAAGACATCCTACGAGTTGCGGTTTGGGCGTCCACCCAAGGTGAGTCATTTTCGAGTCTTCGGTTGCAGGTGCTTCATTCTTAAGCAAGGTAATCTTGATAAGTTTGAATCTAGATCTTCGGACGGTATATTTCTCGGTTACGCTTCTCATTCACATGCGTACCGTGTGCTTAATCTTGAGACTAACCGTGTCGTGGAGACTTGTGAAGTCACCTTCGACGAAACCATGCCCTCTTCTGTTTCTGTCTTTGAACATGCAGGTGATGAAGAGGTGGGCGACAGCATTTTCGTTGAGGACGACGACGACGCTGATTGGGATGATCCCAAGCCATCTCAACCGGCTGCCCCGATTGAGCCAGCTTCGACCACCTCGGCTCACGGCCCCGAGCCCTCCACCTCTACTTTATGGGGTCCGTGCGAGCCGCTTCCTCAATCGACTGAGGAGGCCCCAGCTGTGGATGAAGGGGAGGCAACTTCGTCTTTGGGTGCACCTCGACACATCCAGCGACGCCATCCTCCTCAGACCATGATTGGCGACATCGACGAAAGGGTAACGCGTTCCAAGTCTTATCATATTTCCCATTTCGCTCATTCTGCTTTTGTAGCTTCTTTTGAGCCTCGAGATATTGGACACGCACTATCTAATGCCGATTGGGTTAATGCTATGCATGAGGAGTTAGAGAACTTTGAGCGGAACCAAGTGTGGGTTTTAGTTCCACCTCCACCAGAGTGCCACCCCATAGGTACAAAGTGGGTTTACAAGAACAAGCAGAGTGAGGATGGGGTGGTGGTGAGAAACAAGGCGAGATTAGTGGCTCAGGGTTTTTGCCAAAAAGAGGGAATAGACTATGAAGAAACCTTTGCTCCTGTTGCCCGTCTAGAAGCCATTAGGATTCTTTTAGCATTTGCAGCTTCGAAAGGGTTCAAGCTGTATCAGATGGATGTGAAGAGTGCCTTCTTGAATGGGTACATAGAGGAAGAGGTTTATGTGAGGCAACCCCCTGGCTTTGAAAATCCAAAGTACCCCAACCATGTTTTTAAACTTCACAAAGCCTTGTATGGTTTGAAACAAGCCCCAAGAGCCTGGTATGAGCGTTTGAAAGCTTTCCTGCTTGATAAGGGTTTTAGGATGGGTTCCGTAGATAAGACTTTGTTCCTCCTCAAGCAAGGCACAGACATCCTTTTGGTTCAGATATACGTGGATGATATAATCTTTGGTGGCTCTTCTCATGCTCTTGTTGCCAAGTTTTCAGATACTATGAGCAGGGAATTTGAGATGAGCATGATGGGCGAATTGACTTTCTTCCTCGGGCTGCAAATCAAGCAAACTCGTGAGGGGACGTTCGTGCACCAAGGCAAGTACACCAAGGACGTGCTCAAGAAATTTGATATGGGTGAGGCCAAGCCTCTTTCAACGCCCATGTCAACCACGACGGCCCTGGATGAGGACAAGGAGGGAGAAGCCGTGGACCAGAAGGAATACCGAAGCATGATCGGGTCCCTGCTGTACCTAACGGCGACGAGACCAGACATCCAGTTCGTAGTCTGCTTGTGTGCGCGATTTCAGTCTTCGCCGCGCACGTCTCATCGTCAAGCCATCAAGCGGATCCTCAGGTACCTTCGTTTCACACCCGAGTTTGGTCTTTGGTTTTCGGCCTCCTCCTCTCTTTCTCTTTTGCGGGTATTCGATGCGGATTATCTTTGGTTGTCGTGTTGAGAGGAAGTCCACTTCGGGGACTTGTCAGTTTCTTGGATCTTCTCTTGTGTCTTGGTCTTCTCGCAAGCAGTCTAGCGTCGCCCAATCCACCACAGAAGCTGAGTATATTGCGGCTGCTGCTTGTTGTTCCCAGTTGCTTTGGATGATAGCTACTCTGAGAGACTTTGGGTTAGAGTTTAGGCGAGCGCCTTTGTTTTGTGACAGCACCAGTGCTATAAGTGTAGCCAAAAACCCAGTCCTTCACTCAAAGACAAAGCACATAGAAGTTCGCTTTCACTTCTTGCGTGACCACTATGAGAAAGGTGATATTGATCTGCACCACATTGATACCCAAAACCAGCTCGCAGATATCTTCACCAAACCACTTGACCAAGCCCAGTTTGCTCGCTTGCGAGGGGAGCTTGGAGTTTGTTTCCCTTTTTAGAGGAGGGGAACTTTGGTTGTTGTATTCTAGTTTTGCTTTTCTTTGTAGTTTAGCTTTTGTTTTTTATTTTTACATCATACTTGCATATCATATCATCATGTATCATACTGCATCCTGAGCTTCATCCTTATAGTAGCTAGATTGACACTATGCTCTTGTTGGGGATGGTATGGATATACATGATGTGCTATTGACTTAGGCTCCTTTTGATCAATTGATGCATGTTATGAGCTAAGCTTGTTTTCCAAACTGTGAACTTGATTAAAACTTGTTAAAACATGAAATGTGTTCACCACTACTTGTGGCAACTAGCATGTGTAGAATGTGTCGAGATCTTCTTTGCTTCATATATATGCTTAGTTGCTACGGCTCATACCTTGAGTTACACACTTGCTTGAGAAACTTGAATTTGTGCTAAAACTTGAAAAACAAACTAAGTGAATTGAAAAGATCGGGATGGGTCTGTACTATCCTATGTCAGAGTATCGAGACAGCTTCAAATTGCACTTATTGGTGAACTTGAGCTCTGTAATGGATACCGAGATCATTGTCTTAAGCTTCTGATTGTCTTTGGCATAGGCTTGACATGGTCGCTAAGTCAGGTTTTGATGGTACAGATAACCTCCCGCACACACTTGTCTGACAAACTTGGGTAATAAGCTGCATGACTCCGATAAATTTCAATTGGTATCTAAAATCTGATCAAACCACAAGTTTGTTTCATGACATGATGTGTGAACTTTGTTTGGGGTAGTTCACTTTGCATACATGTGTAGCACAAGGTCGATCTCCTGTCTATTTTTGCTATGTGCTCTTTTGGTGGTGAACCCTCTTTTAAAATTGCTCAAACTTGATCAAAACTTGCTTAAATGCCATATTTCGTCTCATTTGGTCACTTTGAGCATTTGCTAGCACTTGTATGTGTTGCTATATATACATGACAGCATCAACTAGAGCCTCTTTTCAATCTATTTACTATAATCTTGAAGCTTCTGCATTCGTGCATTTCTGCATTCATAGCATGATTTGAGGGGGAGATGCAATCTTTGGGGTCTAGCTTGATAAGTGCATGTGTCAACAAGGGGGAGAAGTTTTCCACACTCACAATGACACAAGGGGAAGAAACTTCCAATTTCACTTAAAGTTGAGAGAGATTGCACTTGTTCAGGGGGAGTTGCATTTGAGGTGTTTTGCTAGATGTGTTGAGCCTTTGCCTCTTCTGGAGGGTCTAGCAGTTTTTCGGTTTTTCGGGCTTTGCTAGTGGTGTTGAGCCCGTTGCCTCTTCTTGAGGGCTAGCTTTGTTTTACTTGGTTGCGTCGAGCCGTTGCCCATGTCTTTGGGGACCAAGTTTTGCTCACTTTCAAATGACCCAGTTCTTGGCTTTTCTTTGGCTTTTGGTCATTTGGGTGAGTTCTTTCTTTCTCTTCTTTTTTCTTTTTCTATTGCTCAAGTGTTAGTAGATTGGTGTTGACAATGCACTCATCAAGGGAGATTGCGAACACAAGGTTGACAAGTACCCTTGTGTGTTCGTTTTGTGATGAGTGATTGTCAATGTGATCCACGGAATAGGTTGAGTCGGTTACTAACTCTACCATGGCGAAAGCTATGTGTGCATGTCTCTTGGCTCGTGGTGTGTAGGTGTGGAGCACGGAGGCGGTAGTTGTGGCGAGGTGAAGGTCAAGGAGGACGTCGTGCGTGCCGACGGACCGAGAGCGGTGAAGGACAGACGTGAGGCTTGGACCGAGGGACCGTGAGGCGGACGACTAGCATCATGGGTCGACACTTGGAACATCAACAAGTGCAAGAAGACATGGAGTGACGGTGTTGACCGGGTCAAGACGGCGGACGCGTGAGTCGAGCGAGGCTCAGGAGGACTTGGCGGGCCGGCCGGTCGAGGACGGTGGTGACACACGTCGGATGGCGGGGAACGCAGCGTGAAGTACGCTACCATGCAGACGGTTTCTGAGTTTGGGCCTCAAAACCCGGAGGAGGTTCCGAGGAGGGACGGACGACGCGTGGCGGCATCGGGAGTTCGCGTCGAGGCGAAGCTACCCGGTGAGTAGGCGTGGTGGCCGTCGGATCAAGATTACACGGGTTGGACAACAACGCCATTGGGCTTAGCGGTTCAACTCATTTGTATCCAGGGCAAAGCGGGAATGTGTAATAGCCCCTGTTAAATAGGATGAGGGAGCCCCATCTCCTTACCTCTCTTTCATTTTCTTTTTCTCCTTTTAGACTTAGGGTTTCTTACTCTTGAGAGAGGTCCAAGAGCTGAGAAATTCGTGGGTGGTTTTGCTTGGTTTTAGTTTGGGAATGGAGGCCCAAATCCTCCTCGTGTCCTCTGGGATTCATCTATTTTGACTGTGATTCTTCGTGTTCATGTAGTGCTATTTTTCCCATTTTCGTTCATGGCGCGATCTTATATTTCCGGAGTTTGGGTTGGTCCCAGGAGATGATTCTTTGGGAATTTGTTCGTAGCTAGTTCAATTTGGTCTGTGCAAAATTTGGGGTCGAGTTGTTTTGATTTGATCCGTTTTTCGTCGGATTTTGGTTGTCCGCTCTTCTGTTCTTCTGTTGTTGTTCTTCTCATTGCTCGTCAGCGTGGAAGCAGGTGCAAGGGAGGTACCAGCAGAGTTCAGCAGCAGCACAATCCACGCCGACACTCTGGTGCCGTGCGCACTCACCAGAGTTGTGCTCGCCTATAATCTCCGGTGATCCATTTCGTTCCCATCGCGAGGAACTGCTTTCCTGCTCAGGCTGTGCATCAATTTCTGGTGTCAAGTTCAGTCGCTCTTTTTCTATTTTGCGATACCGGTGGCGAGCAGACCCACCGCCGGCTGTTCTCTTCGTTGTTCCGTTTCCCAGGTCGAGTGGTCAGGACTCAGGGGCAGCAGATCCGATTCTCAGCTGCCCTGGTCAAGCTCGATTCTCTCTTGTCAAGCAATTGGTTCTCTGGCAGCAGCAGGATCGTTCAAGCGCAGCTGCTGTAGCATTTGCGATCATTCATTGTTGTTTGACAGCAGCAGGTAATTCATTGCTACACCAAGTACTAGACACGAACGTGATTTGGTATCCAAATTTGTGAGTGGTCACTTTCAAGCTACAGTAGGCTAATGATTACTTGATTCTTTAGCTTGTTTAGTTCATGTGCGAATGATTTACGCCGCTTAGCAAGTGCAGTTCCTTGCTACAATGTTCTCATCGTGAACTAAGGTGATCCTTTGGTATAGGACTACAGAGAGCATGTGCTCGGTCCTGATCTAGAAAGGGTTCAGTGCTGGTGCTGCTGATTAGTCTATTTGCCGAGCACACGTTTTGGTCCGTAACTTGTTCGTTCGAGCTCCGATTGAATTTCTATTTGTTGTGTTGGCTTTGTGATGTCCCGCTGTGTTCCTAGGGAACATCCACCCACTTATTTGGGTCGTGGACATCACGGTGTTTGATTTGTAAGTTGGGCGGTGATTTTGGGACAGTGGTCGAGAAAGTTTCGAAAGAAATTTTGTGGCTCCCATTCACCCCCCCCCCCTCTGGTCGCCGCTTTCGGTCCTTCATCTTGAAACGGAAAAAATATGCCCCTCGATGACTACAACTACGTTCTTTGCAACTCAGCTAATGAACATCGGTGATATAGATCCAGGGTACCTCAACGCAGCAGGATGGGCCAAAGACGTCGGATATGAGGCCCAACAGAGATAGGGTATGCCATCAGACTAGGTGGACAAGCAACGAGGCTTATGGAGGTTGAAGACCGAAACCTACTACAGGAACAGCCGATTCCATACGTATATTTCCTTATAACAAAGTAGGAAACCTCTTTGTAAACCAAGTGGGACTTTTTTTAACTCTATCCCCTCGACTATATAAGGTGGGAGCCCCCGATCGGGACTTGAATACAAGTTGATAGCAACCCTAGGCAACTAGACATCAGCACCCTGTAAACACAGAGCATATGAGATAAGAGATCTATTCTCATCTGAATGTAGGGTATCCATACCTGAACCGGTATAAATCTGTGTCTCGTATGTTATCCATCTGATTTCGTGTGCATGATTTTCTATATATATTGCCGGAGCCAATACCTCCGACAAGCCTAGTGCATCTCTTTTTTATCTGTCCTTTTTTGTGGGCTGTTGGAACACCCTACGGTTCACAATACATCACCACAGTGACCCATTTTGCCACCCTCTCTTCTTTCAGGGATGATCTACATTTATTCTTCCTTGTGGAAATTTTGATCACCATGTGCCTGTCGATTTGGTCCATCCGGAATGATAAAATCTTCAGAAGTATATCCAGCCCTCAGGGCTTCGGTGCAAGGACATTTTCAGGAAGGAGATTGCTCAATTTATAATGAGAGCAAAGTAAAAAAAAAAATACAAGTCCTGAATTAGTCAATGGCTAGAAGCTTATGTGTAATCTTGTTTACTTTCTTTCTTTTTTTGTTTCTTGAGCTGTTGTTTGTTTGTACTCTTTGTTTTAATAAAATTCTAGTAGAGGGCAACCCCTCCTATTCCCTTCAAGAAAACTTCAAGCGCCAAGTCATTCAAGTGACTATGCAACAAGCTATGTCCCGTTGCAGCGCAAAAATATGTTTGCGAATCTAACAAAAAAAACTCTGGGTCAACTTCTAGGCAAGTGCGTTAACTAAAAAAAATCAAGCCATGTATAGAAAAAAAAAGGCAACCGCTGAATGGGATTGAGCGTTACATACGAGAGGATAAGATTCCATGGGCCAGGCAGTGGAGTCGTGGTGGTTGGTATCATGAGTCCACTGCCATATTTTATTTATTTATTTTTGCCAATTGAATACTCTATTCAGTACTCGGTAACCAACTACTACCGTTCTAGTATTCTACCAACTACTGCCGTTGTGTCTATATACACCAAGGCACGGTAAGGGCCGAAAAACTCACAGGCCACAGCAAAAGTAGAAGGAGCCAAGGCTAAAACCCAAAACGAGCTGCCACCATGGCCGATCACGGGCCACACAAAGCAGTGTTCCTTCGGCTCCTAGAAATCCTCTCGATAGTCGTCCTATTCTCGCTTCACGCTTCGTCAGCAACCACACGCACGGTGGCTACGCCTCCGGTCTCATGCCGTCCCGACCAGGCATCGGCGCTGCTCCAGCTCAAAAGATCCTTCACCACCACCGGTTACTCCACCATTGCGTTCCGGACATGGAGGACCGGCACGGACTGCTGCCGCTGGGCGGGCATTAGGTGTGCCCAAGCCAACGGCCTCGTCACTTCCCTGGACTTGGGAGAGCGCGGTTTGGAGAGCGGAGGTTTGGACTCCGCACTCTTTGCTTTGACCTCTCTCGAGTACCTTAACCTTGCCTACAATGACTTCAATGGGTCACTGCTACCATCCAGTGGGTTTGAGCGCCTCACGAAGCTCACCTACCTTAACTTATCTAGTTCTAGCTTCTCGGGTCAGTTGCCAACAACGGGCATAGGGAGCCTGACAAATCTTATATCCCTTGACCTCTCTACTAGCTATGAAATCCTTGACCTATTCTATGATGGTTACTATC
This sequence comes from Miscanthus lutarioriparius, assembly GCA_904845875.1. Lineage (NCBI taxonomy): Eukaryota > Viridiplantae > Streptophyta > Magnoliopsida > Poales > Poaceae > Miscanthus > Miscanthus lutarioriparius. Next base: position 67,036,162 of record CAJGYO010000013.1, read on the forward strand.
CCACCTTCCATACGAGTTCAGATTCTATACGGCTTGTAGTGCAAAACTTTGAAGGCCTAATCCATAACCTTAGTAATTTAAGGGAGCTACACCTTGGCTTTGTGGACCTGTCCAGCAGCGGGACGCGATGGTGCAAGGCCGTAGCCATAAACTGTCCTCAACTTTTGGTGCTTAGCTTACCATATTGTCGACTCTCAGGTCCCGTATGTGGCTTACTTTCTAGCACCTTGCACTCAATTTCTGTTATCAATCTAGAGCGTAATCGTTTATCTGGCCCATCCCAAGATTTCTTTACCAACTTATCCACCAACTTATCCAATCTGACTGCTCTCCAACTTAGACAAAACAATCTTCAAGGATGGATACCTCCTGCAACCTTTCAACATAAGAAACTACTGAGTATCGATCTTTATGGCAACCGTCAAATTTCTGGTTACTTACCAAACTTCTTAAACGGTTCTAGTTTGGAGAACTTGAATGTTGGCAGAACGAATTTCTCTGGTACAATACAAGGTTCGATTGGCAACCTCGTACATTTGAAGAAGTTGGGGCTTGGTGCAAAGCGCTTTTCGGGAGAGCTACCCTCATCAATTGGAAAAATCAAATCCTTGATTGCATTAGAGATTGCTGGACTGGGAATAGTAGGTTCCATGCCACCGTGGGTTGCAAACCTGACATCTTTGATTTCGCTTCGGATCTACCACTGTGGCTTATCGGGGCCTATACCTTCTTTCATTGGTGACTTGAGGAATTTGAAAGATTTCGTGTTGTATGACTGTGGATTTTCAGGTGAAATACCATCTCATCATATCGCAAACCTGACTCAAATGGAAGTGCTCATGCTTTATTCAAACAACTTCACAGGCATCCTGGATCTCAACTTTATTACGAATCTGCCCAATCTTAAGGCGTTGGAACTCTCTGACAATAACCTTGTTGTGATCGATGGAGAAGACAATTCTACATTAGCATCCTTTCCCAAGATCCTACTCTTAGGTCTAGAGAGTTGCAGCCTTTCTAAATTCCCCAGTTTCTTGAGGCACCAAGATGAGCTCATGTGGGTTGACCTTTCGGATAACAATATCCGCGGTGCTATACCATCCTGGGTATGGGACACATGGAACTACTCTCTTTTCGCTTTGGACCTCTCAAACAACGAACTAACTAGTGTTGGCTATACCTCTTATCTTCTTCCTGTACAGGTAGAAATATTCCAACTTAACAACAACATGTTTGAGGGGTACATACCTATACCTCGAGACTATGCACACATTCTGGATTACTCAACCAACATGTTCTCATCTGTACCTCCCAATTTCAGCTCCCATCTTACTGATGTAACCCTCTTTTGGGCCACGAGCAATAACTTGTCTGGAAAAATTCCATCATCCTTTTGTGGAGGCACCAGTATACAAATCCTCGATCTATCTTACAACAACTTTAGTGGATCAATCCCTTCTTGTTTGATGGAAAATGTCAAAGGGATGGAGTCATTGTCTTTAAATGAAAATAAACTAACTGGGATGCTTCCAGACACCATCAAGGAAGGCTGCTCATTTGTGTCAATAGATTTCAGTGGTAACTGCATTGATGGGCAGCTGCCCAGATCTCTTATTGCTTGTGCAAACTTGGAGATCCTTGATGTTGGTAATAATCAGATTACCGACACATTTCCATGTTGGATGAGTAGACTTCGTGGACTCAGAGTCCTTGTCCTGAAATCCAACAAACTCTTCGGACAGCTTGCGCAATCTATTGAAGACGACAAGACTTATTGTGCATTCCCAAGTGCAACAATAATTGATATATCATCAAACAACTTCACTGGTACATTACCCCAGGGAAAATGGTTTCAGGAGTTGAAGTCGATGATATTTATAGAACCAAATAAATCAGTGGTCATGGAACACGAACTTCCAAATCCATTCACATATAGAGGACAGGACACGAGATATCATGAGAGACTAAGAACACAGGTATTTATTGATTTCTCCAATAATACATTCCATGGTAGCATCCCTGCAGCTATCGGGAAACTTGGTTTGCTACATGGCCTCTACATTTCACATAACTCTCTCACCGGTCCGATTCCATCTCAGCTCGGTCATTTGAGGCAGTTGGAAGCTTTGGATCTGTCTTTCAATGAGCTATCTGGTGAAATTCCACAAGAGCTAGCATGGATGGACTTCCTCACGACATTGGATCTGTCTGACAACAAGTTGGTGGGAAGTATACCATAATCGCCTCATTTCTTCACATTTACTAACAGCTCATTTCTAGGAAATGACGGCTTATGTGGGGCTCCGTTATCTAAAGAGTGCATCAGCAAAATAACAGCAACGTCACATGTTTCCAAGAAGAAATCTGTAGACATTGTGTTATGCCTCTTTGCTGGACTAGGATTTGGTATTGGGATTGCAATTGCAATTGCAATTGTTGTGGCATGGGGGATCCCCATTAGAAAACGCCGAACTTAAAGAAAGGCAGGAAACACTACTTGTTATGGATCAAATGGTTAATTAATTTCCTGTATCTGGATCACTTTTGATACATGTGGACTCAATGATACAATATTTTTCTGATGTTGGAAGTTTGTGGTGTTAACTGATTGACTTTGATTTGTGCTTCCTCAAACAGCAACCTGGTATTGCCTAAGGCACACCAAGTTACTCTCGCGTAATAGCCACACGCAACACTGCCATGGACGTCATATAGCCCCAGCATCTCAACTGAGAGACCATATTGAGATGTATATAGGTCTTCTTGATGTGATGAGTCACTAGTGCAGATAGGGGCTACAGTCTGTTGGAAAACCCCTTCAGTCCTGGTTTTCCAACCGAGACTGCGAATCCGAAACTAATGGTTCCCCTTTAGTCCTGGATCAGGGAATCGGGGCTGATAGGGGCCCTTTAGTCCCGGTGGGTAGTACCAACCGGCACTAGTAGAGAAAGCAGTTGTAATCCCGGTTACCAACCCCGGGGGTGTGGAGATTCGAACTCAAGACCTCCCACTTCGGCCCTTGCGCGAGTTGCCATCTCAACCTCACCACACATCTGACTTAGATAAGACACTACCGGATACAGGAGCTTTGCCGAGTGCCAGGAGCACTCGGCGAAGCCCCAAAAACACTCGGCAAAGGATTTGCCGAGTGTTACACTCGGCAAATAACACTCGGCAAACCCTTTAACGGCAAACGCTAGTTTGCCAAGTGTTTTTTGTCGGGCACTCGGCAAAGACGTTGCCGAGTGCCCAAAAACACTCGGCAAACTTTTTTTTCAAAAAAAATAAATAAAAAAAGACACGCCGACACCACGCCCGCACCACCAGCACCGCCGCCGCCACCACCATCTGCGCCACCGTCCCCTCCGCCGCCTGGGGTGCGCCGGATCTAGAGCTCAAGGTGGCGGAGCTCGCCGGATCCGCCACCCGCCCGCCGGATCTGGAGCTCAAGGTAGTGGAGCTCGTCGGATCCACGCTGCCAGGCCAGAGGGAGAGAGGAGAGAGGGCATGCCGGAGATGACGTAGAGCTGAGATGGAGAAGGAACGCCGCATCGCCGGCCCGACACCGGTGGAGGAGCGCTGCCACCTCGTTCGCGCCTGCCGGATCCGAGCTGCTCCACGCCGGATCTGGGCTGCTCCTCACTAGGGCGCGCTAGATCCACCGTCGGAGCGCCGTCGGAGCAGACCTCTGCCCCGCTCGCCGGCTGCCGCCTCCATCTCGAGAGAGAGAGATAGATAGAGAGAGAGAGAGAGAGAGGTGTGAGAGAGGCTCGGTGAGGAGAGGGAGAGGGAGACGGCCGCTACTTGAGGGAGAGGAGTGAGAGGGGCGCTCGGTGAGGAGAGGGAGGGGGCACTGGCGAGGCGAGGCGAGGGGAGGGGAGGGAGGAGGTGCGTCGGCGAGGGCCGGCCGCCGGCGGGGAGGGCAGGGAGAGGGAGCTGGTGCTCGTGTGCGGGGGGAGGGAGGGGGCAGTGTGCGGCGGGGTTTTATTTCCAGAAAAAAAATTAATTCTTTGCCGAGTGTTCTAGATCTAAGCACTCGGCAAAGTTTTTTTTTTATTTTTTTTTCTTCTCCTTTATTTCTAGAAAAAAATTTAATTCTTTGCCGAGTGTTCTAGATCTGAGCACTCGGCAAAGTTTTTTTTTCATTTTTTTTCTTCTCCTTCTTTTCCAGAAAAAAGATTTTATTTCTTTGCCAAGTGTTTTTTAACACTCGGCAAATCCTCTCTTTGCCGAGTGTTTTTTTTACACTCGGCAAACCCCCTCTTTTGCCGAGTGTTTTTTTTTGTCAAGTGTTTTTAGCGCAGCACTCGGCAAATAACTTAGTCGCCGAGTGTCCGAGGGAATACACTCGGCAAACATAAAAACACTCGGCAAATTTGAGGACTCCGGTAGTGAGATATGGTTTTCTTTTAAATTCACTCTAGAGGCACCTTTAGTCTGGGTTTGAGATACTAATTGGGACTAAAGGATTCTTTAATCCGGGTTCGTGTCTAAAACCGAGAATAAAAGTCACACTTTTAGTCCGGGTTCGTTGTTTGACGAGATTTTGTGCAAAATTTTCTAGTATGCGTGTATATCTATATGTGCTTTTGAAAATAACATGAATCAGGTCGCATATGCGCTAATGCATAGTGCGCATGTCTGTTTACGCGTGCTGAAAAAGAGAAAGCTAACAGGCTAGTCACGTGATCGAGTTTGCATGTATGTTCATTCATCGTGAAAGCACGTACGTATCTTTGCTTAAAATGCTTGTCAAGCAATTTGGGCCAGTATTGGACAGCCACCGTACAGGCATGGCGTCCGAGGCCGGAGGCCATATCCATTTAAAACAAGTATACGGTGTGGAGTTTTGGTTTGCTGTTTGCCTACTAGAAAATGAGCATCATGAGCTAACTAGTTTAGCCATTGATCCTGTGCTCTAAAAAAGTTTAAGGAACATGTGCATGTTTGTTCAGTACGTGTGCAGGAAAGAAGCTTGCTTAGCAGTGGCTTGCATGTACATTCACGTACGTGCTTGTGATGAGCTCAAGTGTCCACATTCACGTACGCGCAGGAAGTACTTCTCCGCGCTGCGGATACATACGTTTGCGGCATATTCGGAGGTCTCGTACCGTTTCGAGATCTTCTAGAAGGTGCCTCAGGAGATACGGATATATATGTACGCCAAGGGAGAGTCTGGCCGCTAAGTAAGGAAGCGCGATACCCTGCAGCGCCCTAGTCTCTTTTGCCTAAAAAAAGAGTCCCTGGCCTTCACGAAGGGGCTAAGGAGAGGCTCGGAGCGGATCGGCGGAAGGAGGCAGCCGGCTGCGCCGTGTGAGATGCCCGCACGGCTGCGCCGTCGCCCAAGGAGCGCTGCAGCGACGCAGCCTCTATTCATCTATTACGTGCCGCCGAACGGAGGGCTGCGTCACGAGGAAGCCGGAGGTGCACCAAGGCAACCGCCACCACACGGTGCCCGTTTCCACGCGGCCATCTATCAAGCAAACACGTGCATGCTACGTACAAGCAAGGTGCCACAAGCAACCAAGAAGGCCATGCGGGCAACCAGGAGCGCCGCTCTGTGATGATGACCAACTACTTCAACGCGCCGACCCGTTGCCGGACGACTGTGCCGAGCCGGGAGCGACGCCGGAAGACTGCACCGAGCTACGGGTGACGCCCCGACGCCGGGAGGCTGCGCGAGCCAGATGAGATGCCGCGATCGACAACATCGCCACACCACAAGAGGCGAGTCCGGACGGTGTCGACAATGGCTCCGCACCTACACCACCAACAACGCCGCCGTACCAGAGAGGGGCGAGCCTGGACGCCGTCAGCAACGGCTCCACATCTACACCGCTGCTGCCGCCGCCGCACCGGAGGCGAGCCCGGACGCCGTCAGCAACGGCTCTACATCTACATCGATGAGGCGAACCCTGCGGAGAAGCTGATGTCCCAGCGCGGTCCTGCTCTGGCTCCATCTACTGCACCAACTACGCGTTGGTCGACACCGACGAGGTGAGCGACGCTACACCGACATCGTGCTGGTTGATATCGACGAGGCGGGCGACGCTACACCGACGACACGTGCTGGTTAACATCGACGAGGCGGACGGCGTCGTGGCCAGCCGCATCTACACCGACAACACCTTCACGCGAAGGAGGCAAGTCCGGAGGCCATCTAGAGTGGCTCCGCACCTACACCGACACTACGCGCCGATCGATATCGACATAGGACGACGCGGGCGGTCAAGCTGATGTTCCAACCGCGCTTCGACGACTACCTCTACATCGACAAGCACGCACCACTCGATGCCGACGAGGCCTCTACTTCAATGACTTCTACGACCAAGCTCTTCAGCGTACCCTGAAGATGCAGCCGAGGACGTCCAAGATGGTTTAGCTACACCGTCTTCATGCACTACGGGATACAGTAGTTTTGCCGAGTGCCAGGGGCACTCGGCAAAGTCTCAAAAACACTTGGTAAATGCTTTGCCGAGTGTAACACTCGGCATACAACACACGTCATCTGTGTGTTGGCAAATAGTAGTAAACCCTCGGCAAAAATAAACTCTCGGCAAAAAATGTTAACGGGATGGCACGGTGACGGCGATTTTGCCGAGTGCACGACGAAAAAACACTCGGCAAAGTTTCTCAAGTTTGCCTAGTGTTAAGCCCAAAACACTCAAACTTTGCCGAGTGTCAATTCGAAAACACTCGGTAACATTTATAAAGTTTACCGAGTGTCAAGACCAAAACACTCGGTAACGTTTATAAAGTTTGCCGAGTGTCAAGACCAAAGCACTCGGCAAAGTTTACACACTTTGCCGAGTGTCAAGCCCAATACACTCGGCAAACAAGCGCGCAACGGGCAGATTTTATGGTCACTTTACGGAGTGTCCATTAGAATCACTTAGCAAAGAGAAAACACTCGGCAAAAAAGGTTCCCAGAATAACAGAAATTGGTCACTTCGCCGAGTGTTTTGGCTTGACACTCGGTAACGCCTCGCTTTGCCGAGTGTTACCCCCCCTTTTTAGTAATCTGTCCCGTATGACGGACCCCTCTCAATTCACAATAAACCATCACAATTCACAATAAAGCATCATCACAGGCATAATTATATGTCACAGGCATAATAAACCATCATCACAATAAACCATCATCACAATTCACAATAAATCATCATCACAAGTCACAACTAAGTCACAAATGCAAATGCAATCACTGTGGAGGCCCTTGGAACCACTGTGACAAATCCGGGTCTTGAGACTGATTATTTGACGCCGCCGATTGATTCTGCACAAAAGAGAAGTATTCGAAATAGTTTTAGCTTCCTTTTGTTAAATTCAACATGATAATAGATTCAATTTGACCCATACTTTAGCTTCATCTAGTGTCCGGGTCAACTATAAATATAAAAGCTATAAACAGAATGTGAAACATGTTTTAACTTGGCAGCTTTGTTTCACTATCAAACAAAGACAACTAGCTGCTGGCCAATTATTTTTGCTAACTGTGTATTCAAAACCAGTTTTGTCCATTTGTCCACTACACTGACAAAGGACAGTCGTCCACGCGTAGGTGGTCAATGACAACAGTATTTAGACTATTTCTGATGTTCTTGTTGATAATAATCTTTTAAATCACTTGACAGAATGGAGCAAGAAATTCGCAAGTTATGTTCAAAAACAAAATAAAAGTTGCAGGAGGTAGCCATGGCTTGCTATCTTCATTCTGTAAGTAGCTCTAACGTTGCTTTCAACCAAAATAGGCTGCTATGACAAAGTGCTGTGAGTGTTCAGACAGAGAAGTGGCCAAGGGGAGGTGCAGCAGCAGAGAGTTGCAGTAGCATAATGTGGGCACTTAGCAAGATGATTCAGTAAAGGGGAGCTTAATCTCCATGAGAAGCAAATATACGAAGCAGTAAAGAGAAGAATGTAAATTGGCAAAGCAGATATGTCCAGTGCCAGTGTGTGCGTGCATCGGTTTAGCCCTGCTGAAGTTTGAGATGGGGAAGCAAAGTCTGTAAAGGAAAATGGTTCAGGCGTTTGAAGAGCAGTAATGAGCCGGTATGGCATGAGTAGTGATTAGTTGACAGTAGATATGCATGGAGTAGCTATCCTGAAATGTGCAGAAGTGCAGGAGCAGAGGCCTACTATGTGCAGTGTGCAGCAACAGTAAGTGGTGTTGTTAAAACAAGTAGGCTTGCTGCTGCTGCTGATGATTGCGAAACAGGGACTTAACGGTGTCCAGCGATGCAAATTATTATGAGATACAGAGGAGATGCCAAGGTTGATTAGCAAAGTTTTGATGCAAGACAAGTCAGAGAGGACTGTGGCTAGTTGTTTATTCAGTAGTTATTCTCTGAAGAACATGGCTGGCCCAGCTATGGTGAAATTCAAGGAGAGGAAGCATCAGGATTGCTCTGCCTACTGCCCTACTCAAAATATAAGCAACAATGCTGTTTGAAACCACAATTATGAATTTCTCACATCTAAAGTTCTCTAAGTCATTTTGAGTTAACATCTAAAGTTCTCTAAGTCAAAGTATTCAATCTGCAGTATAAGGTGTCAAGTGACTCACATGAGTAGTTGTGGGTGGCTGACGTGGATGGAATAGCATCAGTGGCGGTGGCAAAGGTTGACCCATACTCATGCAAAATTCTGCATGTATTGGAACATTTGGTCCATCCTCAACCGATTTTCTTCCTCCATCCTCTGCCGCTCGACCTCTATCCTCTGCTGAATCATCTCCTCCATCCTCGCCTCCATCTCCTCCCGTTGCTTCTTTTCTGCTTTCACCCGGGCCTATAACATTTCATCCCAATGTTACAATGCAAAGCTAAAGTACGTAACAATCAACGAACGATGAATAAAACAGAAATAACCTAGAGAGCCTCCATCTGGAACTGTATAGCGGTTGGCCGTGGGCATATCGCCGAGCTCGCGCTCGTGCTCCTTGGTCGGATCTGGGAGAGAGTGGGAGTAGAGGCCGTGTCGATTGTACTGTCGCCAATCCAGTACCGGCCATGCTTCTTGCCTCCTCCCACCCTCATCACGATTTCTCCATCAAGATCCTGGGTGCTCAGATCGAACTGTGGCCCATGAACCTGCCTTGCCATTGCTGTGTACTCACTGACGTGGCTGTGGATGCTGGGATCGCTGTACGCCTCGGGCGGGTCCTCCGGGTTGAAGTCGATGTTTGCCGTCGCCTTGCCCTTTTTGGACAGAACCCATGCCTTGAACTGGGAGCAAGGCTGGCCATCATGTGACGACGACTGTGGCAAAAATGCAAAATAATTAGAAATTATGCAAAATTGAGGGTTAGAATAAATAAATGAATTTGCGTACCCATTTTTCCCTGTATTCGTCGAGGCTCAGGCTACCTTGATGGTGTGATGCACGTGGCATCAGCAAACGCCGGTCCCGGCAAGCGTTGTGCGTCTCCACCCACCCGGGCTCCAACCACTTATCCACCATGTATTCCCAGCACTAGGTATGCTGGGTGCACCAGTACGGAGGCACCTACGTCATCAATTGTATGACATATGAAAAAATGAAATTAAGCGTAATTAATCTCATAAAAAGTAAGTAGTATTAATGTTCTATATTTACCTTCAAGAATTGTTCCCGGGTCAGGTTCATTATTCTTGCCTCTTCTTTTTTAACCTTCATCCCTCTGTGTTGAGCATAGTAGTCGATGATGGCCTAGACGCACGCCTCGTAGTGTATGTCCTTCACGAGCTTCTTGGTGGCTTCTTCAGAGATGGAGGCCGCCTTGGCCTCATACCCCTCCTGGCATGGCATCTGTAGAAGTCTTACGTATAGACGCGATGTATACAGTCATTACTTCAAGAATGTCCAGTGAATGTGATGTATTGAGCAATGTAGTGCGAGAAATACTTACCCACAGCTCGCCCTTCACCCGCTCCGCCTTGTTGGGGAATACCCAGCCGTCACGATCAGCGGCGTCGAGGGCGGCGTCGAGGGCATTTTAACTGAGGTCATGACTGACTTGCTTTTTGTCCATGCAATGCTTCAGAAAATTCTTAAAATAAATCAGAGATATTCTTAAGTTGCAATACTGATGAAACCATTCATTGCAAAGAATTATAACATAAATGTGAAATTTCTTAGTATCCGGAGTTCCCTTACAACAGTTTCCTTGATTGGCTTGGAATATTTTTTTTGTCCGATGTCACGTTCAAATCAGTTTCCTCACTGCAGCAGCCTTTGTCACTGATTGATAAGGTCTAAAGCTTGGGCTTAGTGGGGGGACCGATGTTTCTTAAGCTAAAGTTTGGCTCAGAGCTGGAAATAATAACTAGTTCAGTGAGACTCCACCACCATTGCTTCCATAAGCCAAACACTGGTGTGCCGTTTCTACCATGCCGTGTGAAATCATTGGTGAAAATGGTTTTAGACTAGGGAAACTTATTCCTTTTAGAGAGTGAAAAAGCAAGAAATGCGGATGCTATCATATGACGTTAAATGACGAATATATATCAAGTAGTTCTTTTTGATAATAGGCCAATCAGCGTTTTTCATTAGTTATTATGCAAGAGAAGTTCTCTTGTTCTTAGACTGAGCAGGAGCCTAACTATATTATTGTTGTTCATGGCAGTGTATACGAACTAAAAAATCTTACCGGGGCAGAGGGATACTGCCGGGAGCCGGAGGCCGGGGGTGGGACGCGCCGGGGGCGGGACGCACCGGGGCGGGGCGCGGTGGGGCAGGGAGGCGGCGGGGGGTGGCGGCGTGTGTGTGAAGGGTGTGTTGTGTGCGCGAGGGTGAGGGCCGGGGGTGCGGGCCGCTGGGGGCATATGAAGGAGTATGCCGAGTGCGAAGATTGGCGGCACTCGGCAAAGTATAGATATGCCGAGTGCCAAGATCTTGGGCACTCGGCATTGTTTTTTTATTTTCATTACGGCCCGATTCTGTGCAGTGGGGCCGGGTCGACGAAGTTGCCGAGTGTCCCCTATATGACACTCGGCAACTATTCTTTTCGCCGAGTGTCAGGTAGAAAACACTCGGCACCGTCCTCCTTCTTCATGGTGTGTTCTACTAAATTTGTTATGATGGAATTTGAAAGTACCTTGTCAAATTCACTCAACAATGCATATTTGATTTTTCTACGAATATTATTCGATTATTTCATGCAGTTATAGCTCAAATTCAATTTATATCAATTAAAATTCTATAATTGCAGTTAATAAATTAAAATTATCAAACTGATCCGAAAAATTCCCAAAATTTGACATGGACCAATCTATGTTGTCTATTGCCTATACAAAAAGTTTTGAAGTGAAACCCAAATTCGACCATCACTTTGACTCTAAATCTTAACAGAACCTTCTCAACACCTTGATTCTTCTTCAGAGATGCCTTGGTTTGTAAGCGTCGTACGTGACAAATTGTGTCAAACCTTCTCAATTTTTCCACAGTCTCCACATATGATATCATGAGATCTTGACAAATCTCATGATTTTCAGACTTCGTTTGTTTTTTTTTCGAAATATTCGAAATTTCTTTTCATGTCCCGAGTAAGGCCCCAAAATGGACTCAATAACATGAATATGATTCCTCCACTCAATTTATTCCATTATTTGAAACACTTGCAGTTCAAATTTGACTTTAACCAAAAAATTCCTCTAAATGCAATAAATTAATTAAATATAGCAAATAGATAAAGAAATATACCAAATTTTAACATGTAGTACCACATGTGTATGTGGAGAGTAGAAAAAGTTTGGAGGGTAGGAGAGGAAAAAAATTATTATTTTGCCGAGTGCCTTTAAAAAACACTCAGCAAAAACATTATTTTGCCGAGTGTCAATAAAAAACACTTGGCAAAAATATCAGTTTGCCGAGGGTCAATAAAAAACACTCGGCAAACCTTATCTTTGCCGAGTGTCTCTAACGGACACTCGGTAAAGTTATAACGGCAGGGCGACGCACCCAACGGCCATCACATGACCGCCGCACGCCCAACGCACGTGCCTCTACTTTGTCGAGTGTCCGTGTTTGCTGAGTGTTTCCTTGTATTTTGCTGAGTGTTTTGTATTAGACACTCGGCAAAGTTGGGTTTTGCCGAGTGCTATATGTTTGCCGAGTGTTGAATTAAAAACACTCGGTAAATAGCATGTTTGCCGAGTGCCCGATGGAATGCACTCTGCAAACCCTCAGGCACTCGACAATTCTACTATTTCCGGTAGTGATGCATGACCTTATAATACTATTAGATTGATCTCTAATCCCAAACTGGGCCCAACAGCCTAGTTAGGCCTTTGATCCGTATCCTGATCGGGGGCGCCCAGCCCACTATGGCTGGAGGGCCCCTGTCACATTGCGCTATATATATAGGTGGGGGACGGCGGCTCTGAGTATGAGGTTTACCATGAGCTGAGCTCCCCACCAAAACCAAAACCCTAATCCCGATCAGAGAGGGGCACAACCAGTGATGGGAAGCCACCAGCCACACTGCCCCGCTCCACCGACGTCGACAACTTCATTGACCTCTTTCCCGAACGTCGCTGCCCGTGCGCAGACTTCACCGACGAACGAGATGGCGGCTTCTGGACCATCTCCCTCTGCGGTGTCAGGTTCGACACGTTCTTCTTCTATTCCTCTCTATCTCTCTACTCTCGATATCGCATTCATAGTAAAGAGAACCCGCTAGACCTAACCCTAGATGAACTTTTTGATCTCAACAATGGTACCAGAGCCAGGTCTTCTAGGGCTTTTAGATCTAGATCGGGTGAATGAAAAACACAGTGAAATCGAATCCCTAACCCTAGTTTTGATCCAAAATTTGTAACCCTAACCGGGTAAAAGAAAATGAAAAGAGACCGGGGGGGGTGGCGGGCGTCACTCAACTGCCGGTCACCATCGCCACCGTGCGGGGAAAGGTGTCGCACCGCCGTCTTCGTCGGCGCGCGGCAAGAAAAGAACAGAGCCACCGCTCGTCTTCTCGTCACCTAGACGCGTGCGCGCGGGCTCAGGGCACCGACACGGGGCCGCTCGACGGCGGCGCGCTCTCCCTCCGGGGAGCGTGTGCGCCAGCAAGAGGGCCCATGGTGGCGCCGCCACCTCCTCCTCCGTCCGGCCATGGAGCCATTCGCTGCTTCTCTGTGTTTTGGCACAAGAGAGATAGGAGGAGGGGAAGAGAAAGAGAGGAGGGAGGAGACCCGACGCGGGGGCGAGCTTTGGCTCACCAGACCAGCGGCGTCCTCCTCACCGGCACCGATGGCCACTTTGGCTGCCTCCATGCAGCGTGCGGCGCGGCAGAGAAAGCAAGAGAAAGGGAAATGGGGTTAGGTTTTTGGGGAGGCCGTCATCGCCGTTTTGTTCACACGAGATGGACGGACGACCGTCGGATCGAGTTGGACGGCTCAGATTGACGTGGGGCGCGGCGGGGTGCCGAGATGGGCTGCTTTCCGGGCCTAGGCCCAGGTTGCGGCCTGGGCGCGGGGAGCGAGCTGCGCGTTGACTCGGCCATGAGCCGTTGCTGGACCACGCGCTGAGCTGGGCCGCGCTGTGCTACTGGGCTGCGCGCTGGTGCAGCCAGCTGGGACGCGGGCCGCACTCCACTGGCCGGGCCAAAATGAATAAAAGAGTAATTTTTGTTTTATTATTTTTTAGAAGTGAATTTGATGAATTTTGTTTTAATTCTCTGTTAAATTTTGAACCATCAGGATAAATTTTCAGAGAATAGAGAAATTACAGAGAAATGCTTCTGAAAAATAGATAATTTTTTACGTTTGCAGCTGCTAAAGAAATAGTTTATTCTCTAGTTATTTTAAACCAACGTGATATTTAATTAGAGAAAAAGAGATTTTGACATGATTATGATGTTGTTATTTTCTAACCAACGTTGTTAATAACAATTTCGTAATTTTAATGATTTTATGCATTATTTTTATTTCTGCCCAACGGTGATGTAGATTTAATGTATAAACAGTTGTATGTTTTAATTTTGACCAACGTTGGAATCAAGGCATGCAATTGTTGTTATTATTTATGTTCTCACTCTATATGAATTGTGTTTTCAGGCAGATACAACTTGATGGGTTGTATTAAAGAGATCCCCACTCTCAAAGGTGACAACTACACAGAGTGGAAGAAAAAGATTGACCTGGCCTTCATCTTGGCTGAGGTGGACTGGGTAGTCACCTCACTATATCCCACTAAGCCTGTGGCACCGGTGAGGGAGACAAATGAGGCTGATGCCGCTTGGGCAACTAGAGAGGGATTTTGAATCCCAAAAGATGTCCTATGACCTTGAGCATAGGAAGTGGGTCACTGCCAACAAGAAATGTTTGGCTGTGATAAAGAACACGATTGAGCCTACAATTGTGGGCTCAATCTCAGAGTGTGACACGGTTATCGAGTACCTCGATAGAATAAAGAGTCAGTTCACTGGCTCTTCAAAGACATATGCTACCCAGCTGATAAAGCAGCTGGTGACAGAGAGGTACTCTAGAAATAGTGGTATAAGAGAGCACATACTAAGGATGAGCAATTTGGCATCCAAGCTAAAACCAATGGATCTGTCTCTTAAAGAAGAGTTCCTTATCCATCTGATTTTGCTTCCTTGCCAAAGGAATTTGACACTTTTGTTGTCAACTACAACATACAGCTCGAGAAGTGGGACTTAGAGAGGCTCATGGCTATGTGTGTGCAAGAGGAGGAGAGAATGAAAGCTGCCAATGGTGGCACTATCAATTATGTGAAAGACAACAAGAAAAAGAATAATAATGCTAACTCCTCAAAGTCAAAGGGAAAGGGTCCCATGCTGCATCAGCCTCAGCAGAACAAGTTCATAGTAGAGAAAGACTAGTGTCTCTATTGCAAGAAGATGAGAAATTATAAGAAAGATTGTCCCGATTACTTAAAGATGATCATGGTAAAGAAAGGTGAGAACATTATTACGTTCATAAATGAATCCCTGTATGTACAGTATTCAAAATCTACTTGGTGGATTACTCATGTGCAACTGTTCATGTTGCTAATTCTTTACAGAGATTCCGTTCGACGAGGACTACGCAAAGAAGAGAAAGACACGTTAAAGTGGCAAATGGAGTCCGAGCAGATATTGAAGCCATTGGCAATCTTTCTCTAGAGCTTGCTGATGGCTTCACACTTTTACTTAGAGATGTACTTTATGTTCCCTCTTTACAGAGAAACTTGATTAGTGTTTCATGCTTGGACAATGATGGATATGATTGCCATTTTGGAAATGGCAAATGTAAGATAACATTTAATAATGCATGTGTTGGTCTTGCTATCTTACAAAATGAGCTTTATTTGTTATCACTACATGATGATGTGAATGTTGTATGCGATGATGGGAACGTTGTGTGCGACAATGAGAATGTATCCTCGTTTGCGGATGTAAACAGAAAACGAAAGAGAGCTCACGATGCGTCGTCGAAATTATGACACTGTCGTTTAGGCCATATTTTGAGGGGGAGAATAGAAAGACTAGTTAAGAATGATATTCTTCCTCCATTAGAGTTCTCAGATTTAGAATAATGCAGAGAATGCATAAAGGAAAGTATGTAAAGAAAATTAAGAAAGATGTCAAACAAAGCACAGGAATTTTATAGATTATTCACATAGACATCTGTGGTCCGTTTCTTGTAAAGAGTGTGGATGGTTATGATTCGTTCATAACATTCACAGATGATTACTCCCGTTATGGCTACATTTATCTAATCAAAGAAAGAATAGAAGTATTGCATAAATTTAAGATATTTAAGGCAGAAGTTGAAAACCAACACAATTTAAAGATTAAGATAGTCAGGTCCGACTGTGGGGGGAGTACTACGGTCGGCATACCCCATATGGCCAAGTTCCTAGACCTTTTGCAAGGTTCTTACAGGAGAATGGCATAGTAGCCCAGTATTCTACACCGGGCGAACCTCAGCAGAATGGAGTAGCTGAAATACGTAATCGTACCCTGATGGATATGGTGCGCAGTATGATAAGTTACTCCACCTTACCGTTGAGCCTGTGAATGGAGGCGTTAAAAACCGCTATTCATATTCTCAATAGAGTATCAAGTAAGTCGGTGCCTAAAACACCATATGAGTTGTGGACAGGAAGAGTACCCTCACTAAATCACTTACGTGTGTGGGGGAGTCTTGTTGAGGCTAAAGTATTTAATCCAAACATTGGGAAGCTAGATCACAAAATAGTAAGTTGCCATTTCATTGGCTACCAAGAAAAGTTAAAAGGTTTTCGTTTCTACTGTCCAGACAGACATACAAAGTTTGTGGAAATGAGACACACTGTCTTCCTAGAGGATGAAATGATGAGGGGGAGCATGGTAGCTCGAGAAATTGACCTTGAAGGGAAGTGGGTGTATGCGTCCACTCCAATGATTCATGAGCCATTTTTCTCACTACCTGCTGTCGCTGCACTGATAGTACAAGATACTATGGTGCCAGCACCTGTTGTTATTCCGCCTGTGGCAACAATGAATGACGATGATGATCCTATTCTTCAGGATCCTATAGAACCTATTGCCACACATGAGGGGGAGCAACAACAGAAGATGTGCCAAATGTGGAGGCCCCTAGAAGGTCTCAAAGTGTTAGAAAATCAGCTATTCCTGCTGACTATGAAGTATACAACACTAAGGAATTTCAAATGGAGGATGATCCCACCTCATTTGAAGAAGCCATGAGAAGTGATCATTCATCAAAGTCGCTTGAGGCCATGAAAGATGAAATGAAATCTATGAATGCCAATAAAGTTTGGGACTCGGAAATAATTCCTAAAGGAGCAAAAACAGTAGGCTGTAAATGGGTCTACAAAACAAAACTTTACTCTCAAGGGAATATAGAGAGATATAAAGTGCGACTTATGGCAAAAGGCTTTACGCAAAGAGAAGGGATTGATTACAATGAGACCTTTTCTCCAGTCTCATATAAGGATTCCTTCAGAATCATAATGGCATTAGTGGCACATTACGATTTAGAATTACATTAGATGGATGTAAAGACGACATTTCTCAACAGGGACTTAGCGGAAAATGTTTACATGGCACAACTGAAAGGTTTTGTCATAGAAGGAAAAGAACGAATGGCATGCCACCTAAAGAAATCCATTTATGGATTAAAACAAGCTTCAAGACAGTGGTACTTGAAGTTTGATCAGACAATAAGGAATTTTGGGTTTAAAGAGAATGTAGAGGACAATTATGTCTATGTAAAGTTTAAGAATGGGAAGTTTATCTTCCTTGTCTTGTATGTGGATGATATCTTACTTGCTAGTAGTGATGTCAGTCTACTACTGGAGACAGAAGTTTTTGTCCTCAAAATTTGATATGAAAGATCTTGGTGAAGCTTCGTTCGTTCTAGGGATCGAGATTAACCAAGATAGAAGTAAAGGGGTATTAGGACTGTCACAAAAGGCATACATAGAAAAGATCTTAAAGAAATTCAATATGCACAAATGTAGTCCCTCACCTGCTCCTATAGTCAAGGGCGACAGATATGGGGATTTTCATTGCCCCAGGAATCAGTATGAGATCGATCAAATGAAAACGGTTCCATATGCTTCAGCTGTAGGAAGCTTGCAATATGCTCAAGTATGTACGCGCCCTGACTTGGCAATTGTTACCGGGTTACTTGGCAGATTCCAGAGCAATCCTGGAACAGAACACTGGAAATTAGTAAAGAAAGTCTTGCGTTATTTGCAAGGAACGAAAAGCCTCATGATGACGTATAGAAGATCAGATTCACTCCATATAGCGGGATATTCAGATTTTGATTATGCGGGAGATGATAGAAAATCCACGTACGGATATGTATTCACTCTCGCAGGGGGAGCTATTTCATGGAAAAGCTCAAAGCAAACTATCACTACATCATCCACAATGTATGCCGAGTTTGTAGCGTGTTATGAGGCAACAGAGCAGGTGAACTGGCTAAAGAAGTTCATACCCGGTTTGAAGGTGGTTGACGACATCTATAGACCGCTTAAGTTATACTGCGATAATAATCAGGCAGTACAATATGCTCACAACAATAAGTCAAGTAGTGCTGCTAAACACATTAACATAAAGTATTATGTTGTGAAAGATAAAGTCCAAGATCTTGTCATAAGTCTTGAGCATAACATGTAGCCGGCATGGGTTTAAGGGAAAGCCTATAATTCTTGGACAAAAGAAGGCCCAAAGTTAAGTATCTATTTCAGAACAGAGTGGTGTGTTGTAGTTGTTAAATCTATCGGCAACTGACCGTGATGATGAAACATGCTCTATGCGCTAATCTGTAATGGAATGAACAAAAGTAAATGATATAAAATTAAAAGATGGTAGGAGATCAAGGGGGAGATTGTTAGATTGATCTCTAATCCCAAACTGGGCCCAACAGCCCAGTTGGGCCTTTGATCCGCGCCCTGATCGGGGGTGCCCAGCCCACTATGGCTGGAGGGCCCCTGTCACACTGCGCTATATATAGAGGTGGGGGCCGGCGGCTCTGAGTACGAGGTTTACTGTGAGCTGAGCTCCCCACCAAAACCTAAACCCTAATCCCGATCTGAGAGGGGAACAGCCAGTGACGGGAAGCCACCAGCCGCACCGCCCCGCTCCACCAATGTCGATGACTTCATTGACCTCTTCCCCGAACGTCGCTGCTCGTGCGCAGACTTCACCGACGAACGAGATGGTGGCTTCTGGACCATCTCCCTCTACGGTGTCAGGTTCGACACGTTCTTCTTCTATTCCTCTTCGTCTCTCTACTCTCCATATCGCATTCACAGTAAAGAGAACCCGCTAGACCTAACCCTAGATGATCTTTTCGATCTCAACAACTACAACTCCATTAAGGCGAACGACGCAGGCGGACATGGTTGATGTTCTAGTCTTGTTGTACTAGCCCATGGACTAACGAGGCCATGGATCCTACCGACCCTACCTACAACCACACCAACACCACATGCATGGAGAACATGAAGCGAAGACCAGAGACGACGACCACGGTAGCTTAATCGGAGGTACTCTGTGAGCCTGACTCGCAGAGGTAACTAACCATGAGCCTTCCGAAGCAGAAGACCACGTCGTCAAAGTTAGATCGCCGCCGGCAGGCTATGGAGCGCGCACTTGTGTCAGGGGAACCTGTATTTGTATTGTCCATAAATATGAATAAAGTCTGTGTTCTCTTATCTTTATTTTTCTTGTGCACTTTTGTACACTGGTACGCTCGCGTTTTATTTTATGCACAGAGAGATCCCCTCTGTCGAGTGTGATTTTTTTGTTCAAACATTCGTGTCTCAAACCGGGACTAAAAGTCTGCCGCACTGGCACGTCTTGGCAATAGTTACAACCAGGACTAAAGGGTGGAATTGGTCATAGTTTGTATTACGAGACAAGACTAAAGGTCCCAGTCCTCCCTTTAGTCACAGTAGCAATTTTGTACCGTGACTACATAATTTTTGGCCATGGATGAAAGGTCATTTCTCTGCTAGTGCGGGACTAAAGGGGCCGTAGCCCTTGGCTCGGGGCTCACGCGTTTAGTCCCGGTTGGTGTTGACAACCGGTACTAAAGGTATATTTGTAGGCTCAACTGGAACAAGAAATGAGGCTCCAGGAGGAGCTAGAGGCGAGGATGGAGGTAGAGCGGCAGAGGATGGAGGCAGAGCGGCTGCAGATGTTTAAAATGATGAGGGGTGTTTACGCTGCAATCGGTCATCCTCCACCACCGATGCCAGTCCCTCCTCCTCAACCTGCTCTAAATACTATTTCTGGCACTGTGAGTCACTTCACAATCTTATAATCACCGTTTCTTATTTATGCAGAATCAATCTTTTTTCCTTTGCGATATGTGTATGTTTCTAGTTTCTAGTTTATTTCTAGTTTGTAGTTAACCTTGTAATCACTATTTCATTCTCGATCACTGTAACTTAGCTACTTTTAGTTTCCATAGAATTAATCACTCTTTCTAATTGCTAGTTTATTTCTAATACTTGTATGTTTCATTCTCAATCACTGTGAATGATTTATCTCGTCTCCTTTGTGCAGAATCAATCTGCGGCATCGAATGAGCCTTATAACCGACCGTGGTCACAGTGGTCACCGTGGTCACGGTGACTACATTTATTTGCATTTCTAATGAGCCCGGAGAGCGACTGTGAACAAACTTACTTGTGAATCTGAATTTTATTTGCATTTGTGACTGAATGAACCTACTTGTGATTCTGAAGTTTATTTGCATTTATGTGTTGTCGATATATCTATATGAACTGCCTGTGATGCTTATTGTGAACTATGTGTGATGGATATAATGTTTTTTGAGTGTGGTACGTTATATGTGATTGAACCAAAGAGGCCAAATTCTGGCCTAGAATAGCCTGTCTTTGCTGAGTGTCCAGGATGTGACACTCGGCAAAGAAGCCATATTTGCCGAGTGTCAGGGCCGGGACACTCTGCAAACCACGCCATCTTTGCCGAGTGCTCGTGTCGTTAGACATTCGGCAAACGCGTCGCCGTCTTTTCGCTGTCACGTTACTTTTTTTTACCGAGCGTCGGTTTTAGCACTCGGCACCCGATAAAAAACACTCGACAAAGAGACATTTGCCGACACTATGTACGTTGTGTACTGTTTGCCGAGTGTAACACTCGGCAAAGGCTTTGCCGAATATTTTTTTGGGTTTCGCCATGTGCCGTGGACACATGGCAAACCTGGGCATTCTGGTAGTGTAGAGACAATCGAGCAAGGAGGAAAAACATATTAGTAGGGTAAAAATAAAGGTACCAACTTGTATTCAGTACTCCCTCTATCCCAAATTACAAGTCATTACAAGAATATTGGAGAATCAAAATATCTCAAGTTCGACCAAATTTATATGGTAAGATAATAACATTTATGCCAACTAAGTATCGTTAAATTCTTCATTAATTATATTTTCATAGTATACCTATTTTATGTCACAAATCTTTGTAATTCTATCTATAATTTCGGTCAAACTTAAGATGCTTTGACCCTTCAAGATTTTTAGAATGACTTATAATTTAGAACAGAGAAAGTACATTTATATTCTTCAACTTTTCAACTCTCGACGTCTGATCTTTATATTTATTATTTTTTTACAAACACTACCCTAGATAATCTCATAAAAATCAGAAACATCTTACCATCAATTTGGTATAACCTAATCACCATTGATATAAATAGCTATCAGAATTATTTTATTTTATAAATAATTACCCACATTTTCTATTGTGTAAAACAATATAAAGTAACCAATAAATCTATCTTTAAATTACCCACTTATGCCATTAACAAATATGATCTAAAGTAGACCAAAATGTGCATTAATTGCCCATGTCCTCCTATTAAAATAGATAGTTCACGTAACCCAATTTTCTTCTCATTAGAAATATTAAAAATCCCCTTAAATCTATATCTAAATTGTCAACATCTTCTATTAAAAAATTGTTTAAATAAGCATATATATACATATGTTTCTATATTACCCACTTCTATTAATATTAATATATTAAGATTTGATTAAAGTAAGCATAAGCATCGTGTCCGCATACATGAGCGATAAATATATATGTTATGTTTCATCATATAAAAAATATTTCCTTAACAATTCATATACTAATGATACTAACAAATTGTTTAAAACCATATTAGTAACTATGGCATATAATTTATCTAGGTTGTTACTTTAGATTATAACAAAAATGACTGACACGTCTATATTGATATTATAACTATAACTGCACATATAATTCCTCAATAGAAAAATTCAACCACATTGAGAAGTGTGGGAGATCACTGGTGACTATATCTTTTAGGCCTTTAAGATTACTTTAGAGTCAAAAGTTGATTATTATAAGACATAAGTATTAAAATTATGGTGAGGTTAGCACTACTACAACCCCTATCCAAGATCTTCCATCAAGCTCTATCACTTATGTTGAGCGACATGGTGCATGTTTCAAATGATTGCTTATGATATTGTAGTATTTAAGAACATACTCTACGACCTAAAATCCTTATTGTACAAACTAGAAAAACCAGAGTTAATAAAACATACAATAAGCACAAGAGTTTTAACTTAACTTGAGGATAAAAAGAATTTGTACCACTCAATAAGAATAAAATTTGAATCAAAGTTGACTCATGACTTCATAGGATATATGATGCAACAAGAGCCATCATAGTTAGTGGTAAGGTTTCAAACTAATTGCATATTTAAAGTATACAAAGGTGCCATACAAAGCAAAAATGGGAATATTATTGAAAAAATGTATAGATCAATCTCTTAAAAAACACTAATAAGTTTATGATACTGGATATAGACTACGAGCATCTATTGTGTCTATTATGTTTAAAAAACAAACAAAGAAAAATATATAATTTAATACAAGTAATTCTTTATTAGTCATATGTATTAAACAATAACTAATATTGCACGGGCTGATGGACTAGTATCCGATATAATGAAAAATGAAAAAGGAAGAGCTGGTGGGGATGTATTCTAAAAGTCTATACAGGTCCAAACATGGGTACGCCGCGTTACTACGGTAGCAACGCGCCAACGCCAATGTCACACGTACGGTACTCTCGGGTCAGTCCAAGTCGAATAAAAATCCACGCGTCAGGAATCATATCCTGGACATGCCGGCCGTCCAACTTCAATTCTTGGTCCTTTACTCACTCTTCTTTACCCCACCAAATTCGACATCAGGCATCTACGTTGTATATATACCCATCCACATCCATCTCTAGCTTTTGTAACTCTTAAGCTAATCTAGCGAGCTAGCTGTCAACACAAGCTAGGCATATATCCTTCCACGAATTTAATAAAAAAAGGACACTGCATTCCATCCATATATCTGATACAATGCGTGTGCTCTTGCGTGGCGCATGTGTGTGTATATATACTTGTGTTCTGCATCCTTATTCTCTCATACTAGATACAAGATATGGTTTTGCAGTTCCAAACCTAGTTCCTGGAGGCAGTGACGTCGTCTCCGTCCATCTCCAAATTAAAGCAAGCTAAGCCTGCGGCCATGGTAATCACTACAACACCAAGAACATCGATTTACTTTTGTTGTCTACCAAGAACATCGTCTCCTTTTGTCATTGTTCGATTCAGCTACAATATTTTATCAGTTGGAGCCTTTCGTTTTGGGAGGTGTGGTCTGGCGATTACTATATACTGGAGATCGATGCATATATATATATATATATATATATATATATATATATATATATATATGTATGTATGTATATGTTACATTATAATTATTGTAGGATCTAGCAGAGAAGTCCATGTATATATATATATATATATATGTATGTGTGTGTATATATATATATATATATATGTATGTATATACATATACATATATATATGTATATGTTACATTATAATTATTGTAGGATCTAGCAGAGAAGTCCCAGCTTGCAACCTTCTTGTTCGTCGAGGAGGAGGAGGAAGAGCAGCAACAGCAACAGCAACAGCAAACCAAGGAGGGAGAGCAGCAACCAAAAGGCAAGGACAACCCAAAGGCCCAAACGACGCATCCGAAACGGCCAGCCACTCGTTCCATTTCCGGCAGCAGCAGTGGGGAAGAAAGGACCAGGTGGTGCACCATACTGTAGTGCAGCCGCCAGCCACCTGTATCTGTATTGGCACTATAATCGTCAAGTAATATTACTGTACTGTGTACCTTGCTTGCGTGCACGTACCACGTTGATCCATGCATGCCCCTGAGGCCATGATCAGGATTTGGCTGAGATGCATGTCGGATCGGATCTGTTATCTGTGACGACCCTGGTGCTCATCAGTGTTTAATCTTGGGAATTCAGAGTCAAGCCGACAACAACTGTGTATATAACGGTAATATGTCGCTCGCGGGGTCGTACCATACGTGCTGCTCGCTACCTCTCTGTCGTTGCCTCCGCCGCCAAAGGCGTGGCCACTGGACCGATCGAGACAAGTCGTCGTCTGGCCTCGGTGGTGGCTCACTGCACCCTCCGACCCACGTCGATCTGCTGGATGGGGCTATGAAGGTGGTGGCCTCCGACCCTCCGACCCACGTCGATCTGCTGGTGGTGGCCTCGGTGGTGGCTCAGTGCGACGGCAGCTGGACGGAGATCAAGAGTCGTCGGCGTTGGCGTCGCCAGACCTTGTGTTTGTGGGGCTATGCTTCAACTGCCTTGTGCCGACCATGTGTGTTGAGCACAACACCTTTCGCTAGGGCTCCCTCCCACTCACCGTCGTTAAGTAGTCAAAGTCCGCCTATTTTGGATCCTTTCTCGCAGGGAACAGATGTTTTCGCCAGCAGAGAAGAGACGCGGAGTGGTTGGCGAAGAGGACCGCAAAGCAAGCTCGCAACTAGATGAAGCTCCGACGCGAAGGATCCGGACAAAGGCTGTGAAGGGGGAGCGCTCCGGTGAGGATCCAAGGGGCCCAAGCACACGGGAGCATGCAAATACCATTTGTATTCTGATGGAAATTGAACCGTAATCCCCCTGTCAAAAGAAATATTCTTGGTATCTAGGGTAGACACGGGGTATTATGGTCCTCGTGTTGTAAAAAGACCCTACAAATAGCGACTCGAGGAAATCAAAAGTGAGGAGGACCTCAATATTTCTAAAATGAGCGTTTCTATTCCTATCTTTTATTTCACTATTGTGAGCTCGATGACCCACTGTCCGAGACTTTGGACGAGGACAACATTTGGCACCCACCTGTGGTTGTCGCTCAAACTTTCCAATGGACCCTAGCAAGAGCATCAGAATACCAACGAAAGCTCTGGAATAATCAAAGGTTATCAGCCAGAGACGAAAACAACAAGAGACCTCATGAATTGTGTCCAACGGGGCGACGACCTCCTTAGCTGACTACCCAAAAAGATTCATCCAACTAAAAGCCCAAGCAGAATGTACCTAAAGCTGCAGTGATAGTAGCAGAAGAAGGACTTTATTTGTAGCACCCGGTTTTAAGAACAAAACCAGATACGCACCATATATAAGTCCAGGAAGTCAAATCTCATATATAGCTACAAATAAGGGTAATATCGAAAGAGCATGCTCAATATATAACGTACTTAGTATAAAGGATATAATCTTAGACAGCAAACGGTGGAAAGATAACTCCGATCTTCGGGTGAAGACTTCAATTCCACAGGGACAACTGACTGGTTGATCACAAGCCTAATTCCTCCAAACTCTAGCAATCTGGTACCTATCCGGGATTTTTCCAAAGATTTAAAAAGTAAAGCTATCGTAAGTACATATCGTACTCAACAAATATAACATGAGGTTCATGAGGCTCAAAAGGCTGACACTGGTTTAACTGCAATTAACTTTTAATGAGTCATCTTTTAGTAATTGGGTGGCAACAAGTTTATTCACAAGCTCATATAAACACATGATTAGGTAAACATGAATAATGAATAGCATAAACAGTAATTATTAGTGATCATCTTCATCATCAGTATCATCAGTGTTCATCATTTATTCCGTAAGGGTCCAAGGCCGCTCGTGACCGTGAGCACGGCTGATATACTAGTTTTACACTCTGTAGAGGTTGTACACTTTCACTGTGAGTCGTGATTTACCCTTTCCCCCGAGACGGCCAACCACTTAATCGCCCTGTCAAAGGTTCACTATGAAGCCTTTCAAAGATTCGTCTAACAAGTTAGGGCCATTAAATTCACTCGGCAAATAGATATATGAACCCCCTGTCGAATGGCACAATTCCATCACGGCTATACACATAAGAGTAGATGCTGTCCTATACCCGATTCGTCAAGCCATTCTTACACCATAAAGATAACCACTAACAAGCTAGAAAAGGTCCTCATACTGAGCTAAAGCCAGAACCATGTAGCCCTCATAGATGTACTGTAAGTCCCGGATAATCACTTACCGATAAGTCCTTAGGGAGAGGAATCTAGAGCACCATAAAACAGCCCAGTGCTCTAGCCCCCTTATTCCATGTTGCTAAAAAGCATCTTTTAATGTTTATTACATATACCATTAGTCAAATTACAAGATCATGGCTTTTGTTGAGCACTAGCATCATACTACCCAATGCAATAATCCATAGGAATCAAGGAATCCAGGATATCAAATAGCTAGGAAAATTACTACGGTTGCCAAGATAGACACATGCATATGATTAAAATGATATTAAGGTGAATATGACAACAAGGAAGATCCCATGCTATACTTTCCTTAAAACTTATATCCTCCTTCTATTGGTTCGTAGCCTCTAAAGAACTGCTTCTTGATCACCACGTAAAACTCACCGACTGGACATGATCATAAAGCACCACACAAGCATCCATGCAATCATACACGAAGCAAACAATAGATCTAAATTAGAATAGTAAACCAAACATAATAAATAGTTGGTAAAAATGTTTTAAAGATGTTCAACACGTCGCTACGAACACACAGACGTGAAAAACACGCTAATCGGAGCTATGGTGAAAAAGATACATCTGCCGATAGATTTGCTTTATACGTGGAAAAGAAAACTATTGGCTTCATTTATTTTAATTATAAAACATACATAAGAATATCTAAGTTTTAAGCCAAATTATATTTGTATTAGAAAACCAACATAAGATTAATCTTATTTTATTTACAAAAGACAGAGGTGAAAAACTCTAAGTTACTTTTAATTATAAAAATCCAATTGCATAATCATTATTCAAGTTAGGATTTAAACGATGAAATTCTAGAAATAGTGACATGATAAACATTGTTACTAACGTGTAGGTCTCGTCATAATAAATCTAACGCAACTTGAACGGGTCAAATCAGAGCTAACACGTAGAAGATATGAATTAAATAAGATTTCCTTTAATAAAATAACAGATTAAATCTAACCTTAAATTTTATATGTTGAAAACATATCTAATAGTAGAATGAACATGTAGATCACGGAATTACGAACCTAATGCAAGTTGAACGGATCAAAACAGAGTTAAAACAGAGAAACTACGCATAAAATAAAATCAATGGCATTTTTGTAAATATTTGAAAATCAATTTTGTATTTAAATTAAAAGAAAACTGAAATAAAAGATTAACCGGACCGGGCCTCATTTTAATAAAAACCAAGGGGCTAAAACAGAAGATCTAAGGGCATATGTTGAAATACTTTCAACAGAGGGTGGACCACGGGTTCTATTGCTGGAAAAGGGAGGGTCTCTTTGAAAGAGTGCCGGAGCTGACCGGTTGACCGGTATTGGCCACGGTCAGACGTGATCTGAGCCGTAGATCCAAGATCGGATGGCCATGAGTGAAAGGGAGATGAGGTCACCGGCGTGCTGTTTCCTGACGGCGGCGCCATGGCCGATCTTCATCTGTGAGGCTCGAAAACACCCTACTGGGCTCTATTGCTTAAACAGAGTTCACTAGGAGGTAGAGGGGAACAAGGCGGATCCAACTAGGGTACCAGTTGAAGTAGGGGAGGGATGGTGACTGCAGTACATGCGATCTAGCGGCTTGGGTTCGACGGCGAGGCTATGGCGATGTCGCGGAGACAAAAGAGAGCGAAAGAGGGATCGAGGATAGTACCTACAGGTTCCTTACCTCTACGTGAAGCTCGGAAGGCATCCAATGGATGACAGAGAGGCTTGGAACGATGGCGCGGTGGCGGCAGAAAGCGGCGCTAGGGTTGCAGCGTGCGGCGAAGCTAGAGCGAGGCGGCTGCGGGATCTAGGGTATGAGGGATGCGGTGCGGCACGTTTGGGAGCTATTTAAGAGGGCTCGGCGTGGCTTGAGGCATACTCCAAGACGAGGACGGGGTGGAGAAGGACACAACGATGGAGTCCAGGTCGGCTATGCAAGGTGGAAGACGAAGCTGACCAGGTGTCCAGGCTATCGGTGAGAGAGAAGGCGGGGCTAGGGTGGCAGAGAGAGGGAGCAAGGGGCGCTGCGCGGCTATGGGCTCAGCTACGGCTGGGCTGGCCTGAGAGGGAAAAGGCAGGTGGGCTGCTGGCCATGCGAGGACGAGTGGGCCGAAGGGAGCTGGAGAGAGACCGGCTACGGCCTATGCTAGTAAGCTGAGGGGAGTGGCCCAAGCGAGGGATGAGAGGGAGGATAGGCAGGCCAGGCTAGCAGAGAGGAGGGCCAGGCTGACAGGCCATAAGGCCAAATCCAAGGAGAGAGAGAGAGGGAGGTTTACCCTTTTTTTCTATTTCCTTTTTTTAATTCAAAACAAATTCAAATATAAACCAAATGCAATTCAAATATAGCTTTAACTATACTTTTCATTTCAAATAAAAATAAGAAATTTTGGTAAGTTCTCAAAAATAAATTTTACAACCCTCTTAATTTCATTTATTTTCCAATTTCCTTTTTCCTTCTTTTTCTTTTACTTTAAAGCCATTTTCAAATTTATTTTTCAAAACCATTTTGAATCTTGATTCAAACCACTCAACCAATTAAATCAAATGCACCGGCATGTATGCACAACCATGTTGCAACTTCTTATGATGAATTTTAATATAATGAAAATATTTTTTTTCTTATATTTCATGAGCACAAAAATTCAAAATTAAACCAATTTAACTACATTTCCAAAGCAGCAAATTTTAGGGTGTTACAATTCTACCCCCTTAAGATGAATCTCATCCTTGAGATTCACGGAGATGGTAACAAAAGAGATACATACTCCCCGCGTTTGGATTCTTCTTTACCTTGCATACCTGTGGACCTTACTCCAAGTAACTTGCCCAACTGATTCCAAGATTCTGACAGATTCTCTAGACCATGCCTAGGTAACTTCAATCACTAGGCCATTTTTTTCTTTTTAGTCCATACTTATTAGACCTATTTCTTCATATGTTCACCTTCTAATGGAGCCTTTTCACTTTCTTGGTCAGAAGGGGATTCTACCACCAATCTTCAAAACATTAATGACTCCGGTTAAGTTGCTCGAACTCGAAATACAATTCTTAGTCCTTGGTGTCACTCGAACCTTCTCAACACAATTCTCCGTTGCTAAGGGCATCGGCCTTGACTTTGTTCCTCAAAGTGATAGCACTTTTCCAAGTCATAATCAATTTCATTCCAACGAGGATATTACAAGCTCAAGACCATCTTAGTGAAGATATCCTTCATATTCTTATGATCCACCTAAATATTACTTGTTATGCCCAAGTAGATAGTACCTCATGCTCCACAATGGATAACTCCAGATCATACGTCAGATGTTCCATCTCATGCTTTCTTGCATAGGGACACATCCCACACCTTTGATAGGGTGCATCATAATGGATATAAAGCTCTTGTCTGGATCTGGCAAAGCTAATACTTAGGTTTTACTTCAACCCTTTTCTTGGACTCCTTCAAACACTTAGCTGAGGTCTCTTGATCTAAACTAACTTAAAAGCTTCTTTAGTAGCTCTACCAAAATCTTGATGATCTTGGATAAACCTTCCTTGAACCTCTAACCAAACCTCATTGAAACTCTGAGTTTCTCACATCTTTGAGTGTGTTTCAATCACCTTACTAACTTTCTTGATACCTTTTCTCCCTAATAACATATCCACGTAGAGAACTCACTTGTCAAGATTGATGTCACATCGATATTTTCTGAGTCCACGTAGATCCAACTATAGATGTCTCATATCTCCTTCCAAAGGTGTTTGTTCCTCCAAAGGTTTCGATCCTAGAACTTGTGGGTTATGGGCCCACCACGCTTCTGCTGCGCAAACTAGAGCGTATGATATTTCATCTTACAAATCCTTCAACTTGGCTACCCCCCTTAAGAAAAGATCAAACAGGGTAGCTTGTGTCGCAGAACCAACCAATTTATAAGAGCACAAGTACAATGGCAGCCCGCAAGAGGTCGCACTGTTATACCTGAGCCCATATAAACCCGGTAGTCCGTTGAGTACCACGATAGGTCTTGATTAACGATCCATATACAACCAAGATCGTACATGATTCAACATACATGTCACATATTACATAAAGTTCACAGATACAGTTCATTCATCAAAGTGCGAAATAAGGTTATTACAAACCAAGTTCGGTAGATAGTAGCGGAAGCAAATTAAAGTTCGAAACTAGCATTTGCCAACATAGTTCAAATACAGTGCCAGCTCATGATCACAATCCACAAAAGCATATAAGAAGGATTATTAAAGATGCCTGCCCAGGTCTCCCTCCTCATCCACGGCGAGATAGAAGCAGTTCTTGCAATAACCGTGATAGACTGTACCATCTACAACAATGGAAATAAAACCCTAAGTACGAGAAGGTACTCAGCTAGACTTATTTGTCATAAACCAGAAATAAATTGACTCTAAGGATTATGCAAGGCTTTATAAGTGGAGGTAGCTTAACAACATTTTGCATAAAAAGCAATTAACTCAGTTATACAATTATACTTTGGTCATCAAGTTAATTATAGCTATTCATCTCTAGATTAGCAACTAGCCTATGCCAAACATATGGTATATCATTTAAGAGCATACAATAGTAACCATAGCCGGTGTAATAATTCCATATTTATCCGAACCATCACATTCCATAATACAATTACTACGATGTTGGAACTAGCCAAGTTTCTCACTATCCGGGAGAGGCGCCAATTCGAATCGATTTCAACCAGCTAGAAATTTATTCCTAACATAAACCCTGGTAGACCAGATCAACGGTCACCTTAGGTCACCTTTGGTACAACTCAAGTCCATATTTCGCGGGTTCGCCCAGCGCCGCACAATCAGGGACAACCAGCTGCCAGGACGTTCTGGCCTGACCTGCCCTTGAGCTCATGTCTGCCTCCCCGCACATCCTTACTACCATCCAGAGTACGCACTTTTATAGAATGGGGCCCGGCCTGAGTTGAGCTACTCGGCTTCACGGTCGAAACGAGTTATACGACCAGCTAAGTGATAGGCATGCGTTCAATCTTGTTAGAAGCGCCAACAATGGTACAATCCTTAATCGGCACAGATGGAATCACATAAGTCAATCTACACAAGACTATGCCTGGCCTCCATTTATATTACCCCATGGTTCTTTTCCATGATAGCAAATATAGCCAACCGTGCTTCGGTATCCACCTATATCTCGCAGGTGATAGGAAATCACCCAACTTCTATCGGTCTAAGCATGGCTAAGCATATATTCGATCCTAGACCTACCTAGGATTAAAGGTATATGTATCTAGACAAGGTAGTTCCATGCATCAAGTATTTCCAATCAAGTCTTATAACCTAATGCATCAATCATAAAGGACTCAAGTAGTATTTTATAAAACAGGGGAGACTTAGAATGCTCCGGGGCTTGTCTTTGAGGAAAGAGGTGGGCCAGTGATCTGGGCACTTAGGGAGCTCTTTGGGAATCTGCTCCTCTTCTCTTGGAGCTACAGTTTGAGGAGTCTCCTGCTGACTCTCCTCCTCTTCTTCCTTGAACTCCAACAACGTTATCTCTTCGGTCTATCCTATATGCATGAGCATGGAATAAGATATTGTGAATGCATATATGACGACACATACAAGATGATACAACGTGATGAATGCATCCTCATAAGTATTTTCAACAGCATGGTGTTAAAGTAATAACAAGTGCATCCTATTCTAATGAGTAGGTGTATATCTCTTCTCTATTACTTAAGCAAACACTTCTGTAAATTATTTTCTAGACTACAAGACAGCAGCTACTTGTTTTAACCCTAACTGGAGTTATATACATTGAAATAATATGGTTGTGGACATTATGAAAATCTTATGAAATTGTCTACAACTTTCTTTTAATACCCTTCATGTGATTAAACAATTATCTAGATCAAACAATTCAACTAATCAAATCTGTCTAGAGAGCAAGCATTTCGGACAGCAAACTTCTAATAGCCAAAACTCTTAAACCCTATGGCCTATGACTATGAAAATTTAACACAAGGTGGACTAGTAAGTTAACTACAACTTTGCTATTAACAAGATTTACAGAAAAGACCATTATCATCATGAAATTATCAACTCAACCAAAACTATGCATGCAGCCATCTAGTTGAATTATAAAGCAATAATTAATTAGTTGCGTACAACCAATTGCTTTTAAGCCTTATTACTAACATAAACAGTTCATATGTATCACATGCACCATATAAAACATTATGGTAAAGCACAATTTATTTATTTAAATGCCTTTATTAATTTAATTAGATAATTAGGTGAAATAACAAACATATACCAAATGTGCACAATAAATTCTCATAAAATTATAGTAGCTTTCAAGTGCTCCCAATAGACTACTCTAAAAATTTAATACCATTAGGACATGTATAACATCCTCTACAAAAATGACAAGCAAACAAGGTTTATTTTTGTAAAAATAGTTAACCCAATAGAAAAGTGTCAAGCAATAGATTCTATATTTTTTTAGCTTTATCCTAGTGCCATAATACTGTACAAAAATGTGCATGGCAATATGTTACTTATTTTTATCCCTACAAATTTCCTCAGAAAACATCATTTATTAATAGATAAATAGAAAGGCCCTATTTCAATTAAGTTTACTGCAAGTTTATTATTTTTACTAGCTAGAGCATGTCAACACAAGACCAACAAAATTGGAATCACAATTTTATCACTTTCCTAGCTCAAGTTATCCATTTTACAAGATTGTACACATTCAAAAAGCACTTATCTAGCTACATTTTATTCACCTAGAAAAATACTAGAAACAGTACATTTAATATTTTTATAAAATACTACACTTCATAAGGAATCCAACAAAATTTGGTTCACCAAAATTGGACATTCCTAGCTCTAGATATGATTTTCCAAAATTAGTACAAAAATCTAGAAAATAAATAGCAAAACCCTAAACTGTACTCGCTGACACAGGGGACCCATGGGTCAGCGGACCCCACATGTCAGTGACCCAAAACAGGGACGGTGGTTGACCAGCGTCATCTCGCCAACGGTGAGCTCTCTGGCGAAACCGACCCCACCTACGTGTTCTACTCTTCCATCCACATCGACTAGTACCGGTGGTGGCAGCGTGTACGCACCAGAGCTACCTCATCACCGGCCATGGTGACACGGCGGTGCTGTGCTAAGGTACGTCGGCCATTATAGGCCATGACAAGGCCCGACGAGAAGAGCACGAGTTCCGCGGTGACCAAGCGAGTCTACCGAGGCTACCTAGGTTAGTTGAGATGCGCCGACAAGATCTGTCCGCGTGTGCGGTGGCGTGGCGGCAAGAGCGCAGCGGCGCTGGACATCGTGTTCTATGCTGGCGAGACAACGATTCACCGCAAGGTCACGCTACAAGCTAGGACACACCCTAACCAAGCTCTAATGCGAATAAGACGAAGGAATGCGCAAGAGAGCTAAGCAGCGGCGAGCTCGCCGTGAAGGCGGCCATGGAAGCCAAGATTTTAGGTGAGGGCAAGAATGGCGATTTCGCCCTCACCGTAGCTCGCCTATCCCTGCTACTGCGTTGAGGAGGTAGAGGAGAAGATGGTGCATCTTCAAACTAGATGGAGACAGCAATGGTGGGGTGGCGTGGGCGCTAGGGTACGGCGGAGCAATGCTGTGGCTCGGCGGTGCTCGGTGCTTCCACGGTGAGTGCGAGAGAGAGCAACAGAGAGGGAGAGAATGCGAGCGCGTGAGTGAAACGAGCGGCGCGGTTTCTCCTTAAGCGCACGCCAACCCGCTGCGACGAGGGCCCACGTCAGCCAGCGGCAGCCACGCGGCAGCCAGGTTCTGTCCGTGGCTGGCCACAACGGCCAGGCCGAGTAGGCCATCAGAACGCCATTTTCATGTCTGAGAGCGCCAGAACGCCATTTTCATGTCTGATAGCGCCTAATCAAGCCTTCCAATCTCCTAAACCAAAGCGAATTAGTGTACGACACTAAAACAAAATTTGTAGAGCTACATACCAGGTCCAACTTCGCTTAAGTGTCTAGGTCTAATTCGCAAAGGTTAGAAAGTTGTATCATCCCAAAGTCAGGCATAAGAAACTGTAAACTCCACTTGACTTAGAAAAATTCCTAAGTTCCAAAAACAATGAAATGTTGATTCTTGTGAGCTCAAAATGACTAAGCTAGGCACTGAATTAGCTCATGACCCAAAAATAAAAGTTGTTGCTCTCATCAAGTACTACAACTTTGCTTAAGGGTGCACTGCCATGCAATTATTCTATGACATAGTTCAACCTAGGTCAAACTTACCAAAAATGATGACTTACACTATAACTATGACTTAGAGACCAAACTAGCCTTAGTCATGAATACCAAAGTTGTTCCTAGTGACATTCTAAATATGTTTAAGGTATTCCTAAGGTTCCACAATCATTTTATACATTGGTTACATGTAAACCCTAGCGTATGAAGGCATTTAATTGACAACATATGCAATATAAGCCAACATAGAGATAATACTTGATATGCTCATGCTCATGAATGATCAATAATGCTTATGCTCATGCAATGCAAAGGCTAAATGCAAGCTTAACACCTAGGGTGTTATAGCTTGCACCTTCTTGTAGATGGATTAACTATCATAAGGGCATCTTGACATCCCAAAGAAACTCATGTGCAAAGGTGTGAACAGACAACTCAATTTCACTCGCGGGACAAGAAAATAGTAGTGCAGTAAAACAGCCATAGTTCTCATTTTGTTAATCCAATGAAGTTGTAGCTTATATTGTTGGAAAGCTTATCAAATCCTACACAACTTCCTTATAGAACACTTTTCCAAATTCCACAGTTTAGATAGTCAAAAATAGTGCACAACAGAAACTGCTCTAGATTTTAGACAGCGCGGTTGCATCGTCTTGTGATTTTCGTAACTCCATAACCAAAACAGATATGAGGGCGGTTCTTGTGGTCACAGAAAGATTTTGAAGTCTACTGTTGTCTAAAATTTTTTCATGATTTCTGATCATCCAAAATTAGAGATATAAGCCGAAGAGGGCAAACTACTCCAAAAGGTAGGATAGGAAAAACAGAAGAAAACCAAAACCCAACTATTTAGTTCATTAATCCTTATACCTAAGGCCTATAAACTAAATAAAATTGTGGGGACACCCAACAAGATCATTGCAGTCATTATAAAGATGCAAAACAATCATAAGCATAAAGACAATTCAACAAAGCAGTAAAGGTGTGCAACTCAATCATCGACTCAACTTATGATACTATCGTTTTTATTACATAAAGGGCACAAACTCCTATTCCTTAACTAAGGATCTTGAGTAGTCTAACACGACTTCTTCATTTGTCACTCTCACCAAATGCTTCTTTCGGGTTGGGTATCACTGACACTTTCTGGTAGCAACCTTGTAGTGATCCGACTCTAGGCACTTCCATGGTACAATTGTTGATTCTTCTATGGGCAAAGTTTAACATAATGTCCTTCCTACTGGCAATGATAACACTTTCTCTTAGCTGGATCTTTTGTCATGTCATACTCCACAGAATTGTTGCTTAGTGTGTTTAACATAATGTCCTTCCTATTGGCAATGATAACACTTTCTCTTAGCTGGATCCTTTATCATGTCATACTCCATAGAATTGTTGCTTAACATAATGTCCTTCCTACTTGACTTGAAACTTAGATCCTTCTTCTATTGGTTCATAGCCTCCAAAGAACTGCTTCTTGATCACCACGTAAAACTCATCGACTGGACAAGATCATAAAGAACCACACAAGCATCCATGCAATCATACATGAAGCAAATAATAGATCTAAATTAGAACAATACACCAAACATAATAAACAACAAGTAAAAATGTTTTAAAGATGTTCAACACGTCGCTACGAACACACAGACGCGAAAAGCACGCTAATCGAAGCTACGGTGAAAAAGATACATCTACCGATAGATTTGCTTTATATGTGGAAAAGAAAACTATAGGCTTCATTTATTTTAATTATAAAACATACATAAGAATATCTAAATTGTTTTAAGCCATATTATATTTGTATTAGAAAACCAACATAAGATTAATCTTATTTTATTTACAAAAGACAGAGGTGAAAAACTCTATGTTACTTTTAATTATAAAAATCCAATTGCATAATCATTATTCAAGTTAGGATTTAAACCATGAAATTCCAAAAATAGTGACATGATAAACATTGTTACTAACGCGTAGATCTCGTCATAATAAATCTAACGCAATTTGAATGGGTCAAATCAGAGCTAACACATAGAAGATATGAATTAAACAAGATTTCCTTTAATAAAATAATAGATTAAATCTAACCTCAAATTATAAGTTGAAAACATATCTAATAGTAGGATGAACATATAGATTATGCAATTACGAACCTAACACAAGTTGAACGAATCAAAACGGAGTTAAAACGGAGAAACTACGCATAAAATAAGATCAATGGCATTTTGTAAATATTTGGAAATCAATTTCGTATTTAAATTAAAAGAAAACTGAAATAAAAGATTAACCAGACCGGGCCTCATTTTAATAAAAACTGAGGGGCTAAAACAAAAGATCTAAGGGCATATGTTGAAATGCTTTCAACGGAGGGTGGACCACGGGTTCTATTGCTGGAAAAGGGAGGGTCTCTTTGAAAGAGTGCCAGAGCTGACCGGTTGACCGCGGTCAGACGCGATCTGAGCCGTAGATCCAAGATCGAACGACCATGAGCAAAAGGGGGAAATGAGGTCACCGGCGTGCAGCTTCCAGACGGCGGCGCCATGGCTGATCTTCGTCAGTGAGGCTCGGAAACACCCTAAAGGGCTCTATTGCTTCAACGGAGTTCACTGGGAGGTAGGTGGGAACAAGGCGGATCCAACTAGGGTACCGTTTCAAGCAGGGGAGGGACGGTGACTGTGGTACGCGTGATCTTGTGGCTCGGGTTCAACGGTGAGGCTACAGCGACGTCGCATAGATAGGAGAGGGTGAAAGAGGGATCGAGGATAGTACCTACAGGTTCCTTACCTTTACGTGAAGCTCGGAAGGCATCCAATTGATGACAGATAGCCTTGGAATGATGGCGCGGTGGCGGCGGAAAGCGGCGCTAGGGTTGCGGCGCACGGCGAAGCTAGAGCGAGGCTGTTGAGGGCTCTAGGGTACGAGGGATGCGGTGTGGCGCGTTGGGGCGCTATTTAAGAGGGCTCTGCGTGGCTTGAGGCATACTCCAAGACGAGGACAAGGCGGAGAAGGACACAACGGTGGAGTTCGGGTCGGCTACGCGAGGTGGAAGACGAAGCTGACCAGTGGGTTCGGGCTGTCGGTGAGAGAGAAGGCGGGGCCAGGGTGGCAGAGAGAGCGAGCAAGGGGCGCTGGGCGGCCGAGCGGCTATGGGCTGAGCTGCGGCTGGGCTGGCCTGAGAGGGAAAAGGGAGGTGGGCTGCCGGCCTGCGAGGACGAGTGGGCCGAAGGGAGCTGGAGAGGGACCGGCTGCGGCCTGTGCTAGTAGGCCGAGGGGAGCGGCCCAAGCGGGGAATGAGAGGGAGGATAGGTAGGCCGGGCTAGCAGAGAGGAGGGCCAGGCTGAGCAGGCTCGAAGGCCGAATCCAAGGAGAGAGAGAGGGAGGTTTACCCTTTTTTCTATTTCCTTTTCTTAATTCAAAACCAATTCAAATATGAACCAAATGCAATTCAAATATAGCTTTAACTATACTTTTCATTTCAAATAAAAATATGAAATTTTGGTAAGTTCTCAAAAATAAATTTTACAACCCTCTTAATTTCTTTTATTTTCCAATTTCCTTTTCCTTCTTTTCTTTTACTTTAAAGCCATTTTCAAATTTATTTTTCAAAACCATTTTGAATCTTGATTCAAACCACTCAACCAATTAAATCAAATGCACCGGTATGTATGCACAACCATGTTGCTACTCCTTATGATGAATTTTAATATAATGAAAATGTTCTTTTTCTTATATTTTATGAGCACAAAAATTCAAAATTAAACCAATTTAACTACATTTCCAAAGCAGCAAATTTTAGGTTGCTACAGGGCAGTGCACATCATATTTTGGAAGATCACCACCCCAGTCTACAAGCAAAATTTTTGAGATAATGAATGGATAAGCTAAGTCCGACGTGGACTGCAGAAGTCACAAAGCAGCACGCAATTCTGCAACACAAGCACCAAAGATACCTAGGCCGCTGCCGCACCTCCCAACCAGTGAAATGTTCGACCTTTTCGCACAATCAACAACCTCAAATCCGACCCAAACTCCAGAGCAAAATCATCAGCGAAGCACAGAACAATCGGCACACGGTTGCCGAGGCTTTCACGGAGGTCGCAACAGTTTTGGAAGAGGCTGAGGATGCGTAGTTCCTTACTGGTTTATGTACGGCGAAAACGCAGGACATACCACCATAGACTGTTAGTACAGTAAGTTAGCAAAGGAACTCAAAGAAAAAGTGGAAACATCAAAGAAAGACAAGCCATCAAAACACATTTTCCACAAGAATCCCATGACCCCAACTTTGTCTAGCCTTATTGCCAAGTGTACCACTCAATGTGCAGCAACACGATGCACTCAGCGATGGTCATGGCAAGTTTCGGCCCATCCAGCAGCAAACACAATTCTTGCCAGCTCAAGTATTCACTCAGCATACTACCCGGTCAGCCGCATGTCTTCGCCTCAACCACAGCGAAAAGCAACACTCCAGTCAACCACCACCACCTAAACAGGAAAACCAGCAATACTTTTTTTTAAATTACACAGTACAACGTTGACGCCCACAACACGCACGCACACTCACCTCTATGAACACACGTACGTAAACCCTACCCCTATGAGCACCTCCGAATGACTGATCCGGCAGATTTCGAGATTCACGAAGTCACCACAGGTGCCTCGCTGTCGACCGGGACATCGTCTACTACTGAAAGCATAGCGCTGTTAAATCCTAGAATAAATCCAGGAAAGTACGAGCACCCATGCCAAATCGAAGACTTGAACCCGGGTGGGCAGGTTCCACCATAAGGAACCCAACCAACTGATCTATGATCAGTTCATGAAAACTAGCAATACTCCTCGCATGTGAACAACATCTTGCCATCTATCGGCCATATCTTCGCTATATCTGGACGCTCCAATCAAGAGCACGAAAGCAAACAAGCTCGTCAGGATTATGGCACAGAAGGGTGTTAACCATTTCGCCAAGATTACCCTTAAACAAGATTTTTATTTGTTATTCCAGCTAAATCCTATGTTTACATATACATTATCGGTGTTTCAAGTGTGCAGTGTAACTTGAATAATCTTGTATATCTGGTGTATCTAGTGCATTATAATTCTCTGATGTGTTATATACGTGGTTCATTATAATTGTCTGCAGCATTATGTATCTGGAGCCTTATAATACTCATTGCCAGGTGTGGTACCAAGCCGGCCATGATGTCATCAGTGTCACTGCCGGGCTAAAGCATGATCTAGAAATGTTATCATAAGTTTCACTGTCAGGTCATGTCCCAACCCGGCAGTGACACTCATTATATCACTGTCGATTCATGCATCAATCCGACAGTGACACTCAATATATCTCTACCAGTTCATGTGCTAACCAGGTAGTGATAGCTAGTGATATCATAAGTTTCACTACCAGGTCATGTCCCAACCCGGCAATGACACTCATTATATCACCACCGGTTAATGCGTCAACCCAACAGTGACACAAAATATATCACTGCTGGTTCATGCACCAACCCAGCAGTGATAGCTATGAATACCACTTATGGGTGATTCTTTGACCTGATAGTGATGATAGATTGTTATCACTACTGGGACGCCGTACCGGAAGTGATAGGCCACACCCATCACTGCTGATTATCCACTGCTCGGATGAATTCCGACACATGGGGGGCTTCCGACCAGACATTGATCCACTGTTCTAGCGTAGTGTATTGGTCCCTTCCAATGGCGTCCCTTGCCTCGCCTTATATATCCAGAGGGCTAGGGGAGTATAGAAAAGTGGCTTCGTGGTTTCCTTGGCGAGCAAAGAAGGCTTCTTGTCCGTCAAGATAGATCTAGGGCTTCGTAGTCTTGGCCTGTGCAGTGTAGAGAAAGTTAACTCGGCTGGAAGGGATGCGGCTAGGACTTTCAAGTCGTGATACATGCACTTAAAGATCAATTTAGGAAGGCTTTGCCTATTAAATATATATTACCCACATTTTCTTGTGCCTTTACCCAAAATTCCTTCCCCTTTTTATGCTGCAATTACTTCAAGTAGTAGTAACATGCTTCATGCATCATCTATGAATAATTATTTCTAATGTTTCGTAGAATCCAATCATACTTCTAGTATTCATTGATTCTGGCATGAAATTCACATATCAAGTGTACTATTCAATGTACAACAACATATTCAGGGTAGGACATAGACGTCTAGTTTTCGAGCTAAAGTATTAAAACCTAGTTTTCAGGATTATACTATTTTTTTGGCTAAATTGATCCTTCCAAGATCAGTTAATATATCAGTATAGTATAATTGTTCATGTGCTTCTAGAAATCCAGTTTCTCTACGTAGATGGTTGTAGTGCACAAAGGACTATAATCTTCATGGCTAATTGAGGCTTCTTAGTAGATAAAATCATTGTAAAAATTATTTAGATAGGCAAAAATAGACAATTATTTATATGAATATACAAAACATATAAAAATCTTATTTATTCTGTGCAAAGTTAACACATATTTTTGCAAGTAAGAATTGCAACTAAAAAAATTAAATACTTTATATCAGCCTTCAAGCTAATAAATTAACCATTAAATCTTCTATAAGTATACAAGAACCACTTAATTAACGGAAACTAAAACTTAAAGCACCATCACCACTATTATCAATACTTCTAGATAGTAAATTTAAAGACAACACAAGTCTATAAGCATATGTTTAAGCTTTTCTTCAAGAGAAATATTAAATGTTCTAGTTTCTATCCATTCTTACATGTCTTAGCTTCAATTCTTGACATTTAGCAGCTTCATGCATGCTCAAGCCTTATAGGAGTATAATACATGCAAGTCACATATGCTGGTTCGTAGAGCTGTCTAAAAATTCTAACTCAATTTCTACTTGATATTGAGTAATTCTGGATGATAAATTTAAATACTTCTAGTACTTCAATTCTCTAAGTTTTGTATTTTAAGAAACATTTTTTCTAGAATTAGACAAAATCTTGTTTATCATCTCGTCTTCATGACTTTTTAAGACAACGCTTTTAGCTAACTGTATTTGTTCATGGAGCAGCATTTATAACCCATAAGGTCATATAAGCTTGAAAATTTAATTTTTAATTTTTCTGACATTATACAATTATAATATAGGATATCTTCAAGAATTTCTCATATAGTGAGTCCTATAAGACCTTTGGGATTTATCATGGCCACATACTCATTCTTGAGAGTAATATGAGACCCACTCCACTTCAGTGGCAGTAGAGCATCCTACTAGGATTTAACAATGGCCATACTATACAATTCTATTATTCAGAACAAGTCTAGGACATTCCTTCTTCATGAATATATTATATTATTTTATATAAAATGAATCATGTGCGTATGTGTTTACTGCAGGTAAACAAGTAGCAATGTGCCAAAAAGGCAGTGGATGGTTATTCAAAATATTCTTAAAAGTATCCTAGTATTTTTTAGGATCTAATCATGGTACATACTAATTTTAAGAATTAATACCAACCATTCACTCATCCCAAAAAATCTTCATGCTAGTAAAAACAAATATGAGCCTCTCAAGAGTAATAAAGTCTAAGGTCTGCAGGATTTAGATAGCTCATGAACCTTATACCATGTTTCTAGTTTAATTATTCAATATTTTATTCTTACGAGTATATGGTATACAATTCATAACAAGGTTGTATTTTTTTCTAAATAACTAAATGCAAAACTTAGAAAATTTTAGGATTCATTCTACTATTTAATTCAGAAAATTAAATCTAGGAACAACAAACATTAAACTTCAGATTTAATATATATATATACACGCTCTTATACATGAGGAGTATAAGAATTTATAGTAAATCTGCATAACTAGAGTGTCTAGGGTTAATTCTTCAGAAAGCCAATTTTCAGAAAGTACTGGACCTATTCTGCAAGAATAGGGGACCTGTACATAAAATCTGTATGATTCAGATTAATATGGGTTTTTCTTATTTTTTTGGAATTTTCTCAATTTCTCCCGTAGCCCAATTCGTCAATTCATTACTAGCCTGCTTCTGCATTTACTATCATTAAGCCGGCGAGCCTCGGCCGTCGCTCGGACTGTCCACGTCGCCCCGAATTCCCTTGTTCGTTCGATCTTGGGTCCTGCGGTCCAGATCTCTTGAATCAGATTTTGTCTCAAGCGGCTCCTCGTGCTTCTCCTTACCATATTCGGCTTTTTCATCATTTCTACTCGGATTCGCCGGCTTCTCCACCGAATCCACAGAAGCAAATATATACTCCCCGTGCAGGACCCGTGGAGTACTCAGCTTCCCCTTCTGTTTCCCGAATCTTCTTGTCGCCCCCTCCTCTCTCTCCCCATCGCTCTCTCCTTCGCGTCTCCAACGCGACGACCGCCGCTGCCCCTTCCTCCCTCTCTGCTTCCCTCCTTGCCTCGCGGCATCACCGGCGGCGCAAGGCGCCACCCGCGCAACGGCCGGGGCCTCGCTGTACCCGTGCAGGACCCCACCGCACAGTCCACCGAAACCCTAGGTATCGCGGCCGCCCTGCTCAGGATCCCCTCACCTGTGGCCTTCCTGAGTTCGTGCCGGAGGTGGGATCCTTTGCCAGCTCCACGCGCCGGGGGCCAGGACCTGCGTTTGCTCCGTCTTGGTCTGCTGGTCCGTCTTTGAAGGTTCTCCGATCCAGCATCGCCCCTGCCTCGTGTTCCTCATTGCTGACCCCTGGTAGTTTCCCCACGCTTCTCATCTTTCGTTTTGATTCAGGCTTTATTCCATGCTGTACTCCCACGTATCTGTCCCTGTGGTCATCAGCTAGATTATACCGGCGGCGGCTGACGCTATGTGTTCTTCCTCTTTACTGTTCGTGCACACATCGTGTTTGATTACTACTAATAGTTTAGCATTTGGATATGTTACCAACTCGATTTAGGTTCTATGTATACCTGTTAAATTACTCAGTGCCCTCTCTATTATATACATAGATTGGATTGTTCTTAGATTTCTCATATTTTCTTTTTTTAGAGGATATATGTTCTTGCCGTGCTATGTAAATTGATACAGGTGCGCTTGCCTTTATGGGGATCCACGTAAATATGAGATATTTGGCTCAGTAAGCTAATGCTTAAATGTCGATGAGTTCTTACTATGCCACCACTTTGCAAGGGTATGAATGCTTCTCAAAATAAATAACCAGCATGGCCGCTGCAACTATGATTACCATGTCTTTTATTTTTTTCCTTACCTCCTCTCTTCTATTTTACAATGGATTTAATTTAGTTGCACATGATATATCATATTGAGCCATGATTCCCATTGTTTTTCTAACTGTATTTTACTTGGCCT
Organism: Miscanthus lutarioriparius; assembly: GCA_904845875.1. Lineage (NCBI taxonomy): Eukaryota > Viridiplantae > Streptophyta > Magnoliopsida > Poales > Poaceae > Miscanthus > Miscanthus lutarioriparius. The sequence goes on from CAJGYO010000013.1 coordinate 67,079,594, forward strand.
AATACTTCCGTTTGTTTTTATGGCCAGCATATGCGACTGGGAAAAGTATAATTGGAGTGCTTCAGTTCTCATTTAGCAGGCAAGGTAACATCCAATTCATATTCCTCCTCTATATCCCCATTATACTTTTCTCTTTATATTCACTCTTCAAGCACAAGATTAACTACTTGGTTCCGAGACCATTGCTGTCATAGGTGTTGTTACATTATCTTAGGGACTTCCTACATGTTTGTGTTGTGCTGTTGTTTATGCATGATAGCAGGGATGGTTTGTAATTTTTTTTTGGTTAGGTTCCTCACATGTTCTTAATGTCACTACTTACATTACAGGGCCAGAGAGCATGGGATTTGGAATTCTTCGTGCACTTCACTTTGAAATGAATGATCCAAAGTTACTTTATCAGATATTGTAGATAGTATAGGGCACATTTGTTTGAGATAGCGTGAGCACATTAGGTTAGTTGTATTCCTAAAAATTACAAGATTTTTGAAATTAATACAGGTTCCATACGTTGTCGGTAAATATGCGGTGCCTGGAGAAGCCGCCAAGAAAAGAAGAAATAGTCATATGCGTTGCCATGAATTTTGTCAACGTGTGCCACATCACAGTTGAAGACCTAGCTGTTTTATTCATCGGGTGCCCCTCTCCGCTCGACTGCTTCTTGCGTTCCTCATGGTAACCCGTGCAGGTTGGTCTCGGTCTGTACTCTGTCATTTTGTTTCTCCTGCTTCTTTCTATACAAGCTCGCTTGCTTGCTTCTCGTCGTTGCCATGTACGAGACCTCTGTCATGACATGTCTGCCATGGTGCTTCTGACCACTGAAAAATGATTTGGAAGAAGTGCCATCATATATGTTCAGTTGTCAAAACATGATATATGTGCATGGAAGCTTTGGAAACTTTTTTATTGCACGAAAAAAACAGATCCACTTAACTTACTTACATGTATGACTATCCTGTTCATAGCATGTTCTTACTGGAAGCAATTTGTTGGGATGTTGCATTAACATTTACTAACAGTAAAGCGTCCCTGCTTTTGTCAGCAACAACAATCTTAATGGTTTGGCAATAATGTATGCTTTGGCATAACTTACTGAAACAAAACAAAAGGTCAATGCATGATCCAGTAAAAATAATGTGGTGGTACCAAGCTATATGAGGGATCATGCGGCTTCTACATTGATGTGATCTTTGTGATTTGTTATGCTCATTATCACTTCAAACAACCCTTCTCTATCTCAATCGTCTGTTCGACCTTGATCCATTCTGCTCTCAGGTCTCAGGGGTGGAGGATGCCTGTGTGGTCCCTCGAATGGCGTGTGGCGCGGACCTACATCAGCCCCTTCATCACATCTCCTCCCCTCGAACGGCGCCGAGGGCCACCTATGCCGCCACCTCCTTTCCCTCTTGCCCTCGCCCTTTCTAGCTCAGGCAAATTCGGGTATGGTAACCATCCATGTGACCGACATTCGATTCCCTAATTTTACTCCCTTTTTTCGGGTGGGATAAGTGATTGATTGACAACCTCACTTGCTCCTATTGTGTGCAGGTCCAAGAACCCATAGAGGACCGCCTCACTGATCTTTTGGCTCATGAATGAATCTGAAACCTATTTGCACATGCAGGTTGAGTAGTTTGAGGTCTCGTTTTTTACCAAAGTATATATGCACATATAAAGTTTTGTAACCAATATCGTTCTTTGCATTCGTCTTGAATTGTATAGGCTGGTGCAAAACAACACCGTCATTGGGTGCGGTGCCACGACATGATCACGTCTTCCATAAAATTCAGGTCTCACCCTCCTCCATGTGTAACTCTCTATCCTTTTCCGTAAGCGCCAAATGATCCCCGCAGGTTGTGCCGCCGGCCTATTTAAATGTAGCTTATGTTTAGCGTTTGCACATTATCGCAGTCAGATAGTGAGGATCGATGCCGAGCTGGACCTTCTTGCCTCGCTTTTTTCCTTATCGGTTCAGATATGCATCCGCTCTTGTGTTAATTTTCAAACAACATTTGTGAGACCTCTTGACCTGTCCAATTTTGTAATGCCCTCTTTCTTGCTTAATCTAACAAGTCATGATGTGCTATGCATATTGTTGCCATCTACTTCCTGTCCTCTTTTTTTGTTTATTCGCGCGTTCTATTTTTTTAGAATAAAGACCAAGACGCATACAGCAGCTTATTCCTCCTTAGTCTGTAATCCATTTCACAATTCTATAGGTATTTTTAGGATGTGTAAAATAGATATGGCGTATGCATACATGCATTCAAGCTTGCATATGATACGCCTTACATCCCAAAGTTGTAAAAGCAGAAATGGAGGAAGTACGCCTCCATTTGACTGTAAATTCAGATGCTCTCTGAAAATCACATGTCAATCAATAGACGTTCTACGAGCTGGTATAACAGATGCATCCATTCGATGCTTTCAAAGACTCTCTTCGTTGGTTATCAAGAGTTTGTGCAACTTGACAACATCTAAATGGTCGTAAAGTTTTTTATCTCGCAAATTGATTGAAAAAAGAATAGGCATTAAAGTGATATTCAAAGAGGCTACAAAAGATCTTGCCTACTTCATGCATACATACTTAATTTACATTTTACCTGAAATTTATTATATATCTATCAACGCAACTTCTGCAAATTATCGGGACTACATGGCCGCCTAAATTTTAGGATCTAATCACCGCTATATCCTATGAGGTTTATGCAAAGATGACAACTTCTAGATGCTCCCTGGCTTCATCTCGGCTAAAAATTGTTCCAATCTAGTTCCTATTTCATCTCGCTTTGTGCATGCCTCTCCGGTGGTCTAAATGGTGGTGGTTCAATAATGGTGTTGCTGTCATTGGCTATCTTCGACATTTCTTGGCGAAATGAGATCTTGATCAAGTACCATCACAGCTTGAAGAGAGGTACATTATCCTGCTTTCAGTATTAAGGAAGGTGCATAATTAACAATTGCAACTACAAGTTCCTCAGCTATTTCAATTACCTGATGATCAGCACAAACAAATTTATGTTGCATCCATTCTTTGATATGTACGCACTGCATGCAAAGATTAAACATATTTTTTACCTGCGCCTGAACCAGGTGATTTGCCGGCGCACGCGATGGCGCGCGTAATGTACTAGTGAAGCATCAAGCGTCGGTGGCGAGACGCGATATTCAGTACGCGTGCTCATACTGGATGACGCAATGGGCTTATTGGCATTGAGGCCTTGGGTGATGGCATGGCAACGGGACAGACGGATAACGCTCGAGGGCACCGTGCAGCTGTAGGCTACAATGCTCGAGAGGATTTTGCGGTGTTGTGCGTGACACCGTGGGCCAGCCATGACATCACTGCTACAGAATAGCACTTCACTGCCAGCCTCATCACTGTCGAAATTAGGAGAATCAGTTGTGTTGACCCTTCACCGTCGGTTCTTTACCGTCGGTTCTTTGCTCTAAAAACAAGAAATTGATTTGGGATGTGACCGACCCGACAGTGATGACAACTATCACTATCGGTTCAAACCAAGAGCAGACAGTGATTGGGCTCTATTATTGTCGGTTCTATCTAAGAACCGACGGTGATAAGCCTACAACACAAAAAGGCTGCAGCCGTCTTCTCCTTCCTCCTCTCTTCCATTCCGAGAATAGAGGCGCGCGTTTGGGCCCTTCCCTTCATTGTTGCAGCTGCTCTTCACCATGAAGCTAGCGCTTGGATTTTAAAGAATGGCTTGATCTTTTTGCTTTAAGATTAGTAACAAACATCCACTCCTTTGATTTTGTTGCTTAATTAGCTTCGTTTTGATGGCTACATTCCTTGACTCTCATTCTAGTTCTTTCTCTATTCTGGAGAGCACTTTTCCAATGGGACATTTGTGTAAGGCTCAAATTGTGGTGAATCTATCATCCAAAAGGTTGGTGTCTATGAACACATTTTAATTCCTAGCTAATTATTCCATGGTGGTCAAGATCATCATTGTTAGTATGTGATGCTATAATTAGTTCTTAGAAGTAGAGTAGATTTTTTTACAATTTGTTGAGAAAATTAATCTATGTGTCACATAACAACGCATTGTTTGGAGCTACATTGTTGTTCATGATCATGTCTCTAATTTTAGTCTTTTTTAAAATAAGTGTCTTCATTTTTATGTGGCATGGAGTAGAATAGTTGTTCTTCATTATTGTGCAATAATTATTTTTTTACTATGATTTTCAATTTACAAGGCCAGGGCTACCAATTTCAATTTTTTAATAATTAGTGTACAATAATATTTTACAAAAATGGTACTTTTGAGCTACAATTGTTGTTCATGAAGCTCGATTTCTTATTAATTCTTTGTAATTACTGTCTCAATATTTTTTTGTGCAGAGATGGATCGAGAGTGGATGCATCTGTCCCGAATGGACAAGCGGTACATGCATGGCGTCAGCCAGTTTATCATCGATGCCAACGCCCATACTGAGAATGGGAACCCTGTCTTCTGCCCATGCAAAGATTGCAAGAATCAAAGGAACTTTCGTCAAATTGAGTCTATATGATTGCACTTGATTACTAGGGATTTCATGCCAAACTATACGATATGGACTATGCATGGCGAGGTTGTTGTGAATGTTCCATAGAAAAACGATGATGATGTGGACATGCCTGACGTAGCCATCCACGATGCTGACGAGGAACCCGGTGTCAACATGGAACCTATGGCCACAATTAATAATGTGTTTAAGAACATGCTAGCTGACGACACCGAGGAAAACGATGGCATTTCTCAGCTGCTACGTAATGTAGAGACCGGATGTCTTAGTGAAAGACAACTGAGAAAGCTAGAGAAAATAAGACAAGATGGCAAAACACTATTGTATAAGAATTGTCCAATGAGCAAACTGGAAGCCAACATCATGTTGTTAGAGTTAAAATCGACAAACGAATTGAGCGATAAAGGCTTCGATCAGTTGTTAGGTATAATAAGGAAAATGCTCTCAAAAAAAATGAGTTGACAGAAAAGACATACTTGGCCAAGCAAATAATCTGCCCCATCGGCTTCGAGGTTGAAAAAATCCACACATGTTCCAATGATTGCATATTGTACCATGGACAAAAAATACAAAGACTTGGACAAGTGCCCCAAGTGTGAAGCTCCACGGTACAAGGAAGGACTGTCAGATGAGGGTACCAAGACCAGAGGAGGTCCCATAAAAGTCATTTGGTATTTTTCTATAGCTCCCCGGGTGCATAGGCTGTTTGCATGTGCAAAGTTAGCCAAGTTGTTGCGCTGGCATGGCGAAGAGCGTAAGAAAGATATAATGATGAAGCACCCCACCGATGGGCATGATTGGAGGACTATCAATATTATGTTCTATAAGGACATCGGTGGAGAGGTAAGGCACATTTGGTTTGCTTTGAGCACAGATGAGATGAATCCTTTTGACCAGGTTAGAAGCAATCATAGCACCTGGCCAGTGACACTCTGTATATACAACCTTTCACCTTGGGTCTATATGAAGTGGTCGTACATCTAGATGCTACTACTGATCCAAGGGCCAAGACAACCTAGGAATGACATCGATGTGTTTCTGGAACCAGTGATCGATGAACTAGTGGAGATGTTTGAAAAGGGTGTGTTAGATGTTTGGGATGAGTACAAAAAGGAACATGTCACGATTAAGGGAGTACTTATTGCTACAATCACCGACCTGCCAGGTCGAGGTTCATTGTCCGGAGAGAAGACAAAAGGCTATACTAGATGTGTCGAGTGCTTGGACGATACCGATGCGGTAAATCTGCCAAATAACTCAAAGATAGTTTATATAGGACACCGTAGGTTCCTACCTAAGGATCACCCTTACTGTAGGAATAGAAAAGATTTCAATGGTACTATTGAGAAACGCTTAGCTCCAAAATATCGAGACGGGCCTGCGATACTTCAAGAACTCAACAAACTGGAGGTTGTCCTTGGGAAGGGGGACAATGCAGTAGCAGCGCCTGATGGGAGCATTTCAAAGAAAAAATTGGTTTTCTAGAAACTATCTTACTGGCCATTTCTGAGTGTACGTCACTGTCTTGATCCCATGCACATCACTAAAAACGTGTGCACTAACACGCTTAACACCTTAATGGACACCGAGGGGACATCGAAGGATTCACTAGCCACATGCTTGGACATGCAACACTTGGGAATCAGGGAGGAGCTGCATCCCGTGGAGCTAGAGAATGCCCAGTTTCAACTTTCGATTGCGTCATGGACATTGAAGAAGGAAGAAAAGCGTGCGCTTATTTCTTTCTTCAATGAACTCAAAGTCCCGACGGGCTACTGTGCGAACCCAAAGAGGCTAGTGAACATGAGAGAACTAAAGTTCAACTATGGCCCTATGAAGGCCCATGACTGTCATGTCATTATGACTCAGCTGCTCTCTGTTTCCCTGCGTGGTATCCCCCCCCCCAAAGGTCCATGCCCCAATCATAAAGCTATGCTCGTTCTTCAATGCGATCTCAAAAAAGGTTATTGATGTGTCCATGCTACAGTAGCTGCAGCGGACATAGCTGAAACTCTCATTAGGCTTGAGATGCATTTCCCACTGATTTACTTTGATATCTCATTGCATCTGCTCATTCATCTTGTTGACCAAATTAGAGCCTTTGGCCCAATGTACCTACATCAGATGTTCCCTTTTGAAAGATTAATGAATTTTTTAGGAGGTATGTTAGGAACAGATTCAGGCTAGAAGGGGACATGGTTGAAGGATGGTAAACGGAGGAGGCCATTGAGTTCTGCACATATTATCTGGACATGAAAAGGGTCAGAGTTCTAGAATCTCGTCACGAGGGAAGACTACGTGGCAAAGGAACGATCGAGAAGAAATCTGTTACAGTAGATGACCCTGTTTCTTTCAGACAGGCATAGTTCACTATTCTTCAGCAAGCTAAGGGTGTGATGCCATACATTGATGAGCACAGGTAATCGCTGCAAACTCTATATCTGAGCAGGTCACAGGTTTGGCTGGATAAAAAACATAAGGAGGAATTTGTCAACTGATTGCGACACAGCTTGCTTGGAATAAAGTTGGGTAATCAACTAGATGCCTTAGCCAAGAGACCTTCGAGTACATATCTTAATTACCAAGGGTATGAGATCAATGGATTCACATTTTACATAAAAAACAAGATGGAAAGAGCACATACCAAAATTATGGTGTTCGTTTTGATGCTCACGACAAAAACGGCAATGTGTAGGCAGCATACTATGGTTTCATAGAGGAGATATGTGAGCTAGCCTATGACCCGTTGAAGGTAGCTCTTTTTTGCTATGAGTGGGTCCGGCTCGATGAAATCAACACTGACAGCGAAGGGTTCACTACCGTTGATCTCACTAAGACCGCATATAGAGACGACCCTTCGTCCTTATAAGAGATGTTATGCAAGTCTTCCATGCAAGGGACAACAAGACAAAAGGAAGGCCAAAAGTAGTCCTAGAAGAAAAAAGGAAGATTGTCGGTATCGATGGAGTGACGGACGAAGAAGACTACAAGGGCTATCAGGAAATGCCTCCATTCGGGGCGAACATACCCCTACATATCCTTCAAGAGGGTGACGAACCTGCTTACGTACAGCTTGATCACAATGAGGCCCTGATTGTTATTGCACCTAAAGATAGTTAGATTATTGTTAACTATGTAATCATTATTCGGACGTTATTCACTTACTATGTAATCTAATTTATATTTTGTGCGCTTCTCTAAAATTAAATAATCGACTATGTAATCAAATATTGAGATGATGTTCAGAAACACTATTATTTGATAATTATAGACCATTAATTAATTATCATAGAATTAAATAACCGAGACACAAATATTTGTATTATTTTATAATAAATTATATGTATTTACATGCACTAAACGGATAAAAGAAAAACATAACCTAAACTAACGTAATCCCTAATGCTAGCACAGCGGTTTAGGCCCTATAATTTGGACCTCGAATTAATTAACTCCTGTTCAAAATATAAAACAAAAAAGAAAACGTACTCCCTATCATACCGCAATGGTAAAAGCCAGCTACTGTGAAGCCCGCGCCCTAGGTTCGAATCTTAGGTGCGGCAAACTTTTTTTATATTTTTATAGAATTAAATGAACCTCAACTTAAATCATAAAGATGATAACAAAACATTTCCTAACGTAAATTCTCCTTTAACGCAGCGGTTAAGCCACTAATCTCTCTTTCTCGCTCTCTTGGTTTGAAACCTAGGCGGGACAAATTTTTTTATTTTTTTATCCAGAGCCTGCGGCAGTGGCTCTGATTTCAAAAAAATAAAAGCTAAGCGCCTTCCACAGCGGTAGCTGCTTTGCCAAGCCTATCACTGTCGGTTTTTGCATAAAAACCGACAGTGATATGTGGAATCACTGTCGGTTCTAAAAACTAGCACTAATAACCCTATCACTGCTGGTTTTTTATCAAAACCGACAGTGGTAAGAATATTCTCTTCACGGGCCAGTAGTGCTCCCGCTGATCACCACAGCTGGAGCACTGCTGCCACCTACCACGACAGCTAGCCTATAAAATGGCACCCTGCTAGGGAGGCTCTCCACGGCTTGTTGGTTTCAGCCAGGGCTTATCAGCCATGATACAATATTTTCCTCTAACAACAAACCAACACCAGCCAGACTTATCAGCCCAAAAATCAACCAGCGAACAGGCTGTCTGTTTGTTTGCTGTTTATTTCTCCATATCATTCTCTGCTTGCTAGTTTCCACATACATGGCCTCTCTGTGGGAGAAAGCCCTCCACGTACAGATATCGTTATGCGTCGTAGTCCACTAAAATGGTGCACACAAGAGGTACTAGAAGAATGCTACTGAAGATAGAGCAACACCAAAGATTAGAGATGCCGCGAGGTTCACAGAGCCATCCGCTACGGTGCGCTCTGGACTGTATGTCCAGAGAGACATGGCATATTTCGTGCTCGGCCTACCTGGTGTGCTCTAGGCAATTCCTATCCTAGAGTGGCATTGGTTCATCGGTGCGGTGCCGAGCTGAATCCGTTGTGCTCTACTCTGGACTGTACCGAGAAAAAGCCATGTACAGCAGAAGCATGGATTCATCGATGCCACCTTGTCATCATAACCGGTATAGCTCATAGACCACCTCGGCACTGCTGTTCGACCCTAGTTGGTTCTAGAAGAATGCTACTGAGGTGGTTAAATTATAATGTGTTGATACACATTGATTGTAATATTGACCTGTACGCAAATAGGTCTTTGTTATCGTATATGTAATTTATTTGTAATATTTTTGTTATTTTTTATGTATTTTTGTACTCTATCTAAATAAATATATCGTTGTTGTTAAAACTTTCCCACGGTCCTTTACATATATGCACCTTCACTGTCAGTTCTATTTAAAAATCGGCAGTGATATTCACTTTCACTGTCGGTTGTAACTGAAAACCAACTGAAAACCGACAGTGATGTCCATGCCCCCCTATATAAAACAAAACGTCAGCCACATACATCGATCCCATCCACCCATGAACTCTCATAGTCTCATTTCTCACGTTTCACTCTCACTTCTCAAGAAATCCACTCTCTCTCTACGTGATTTGGTCAAGGCTCCCGCATTTTCATTGGTATTGATATGTTGTCTTCTCCAATATTCTATCTACATTCATTTGATCTATATTTATATTCATGTTTCTTTGCATTCTACATTTATATATATTCTTATTCCTTACATTCGATCTATATTTAATTATGTTGCCACATTTATGTGGAAGAATTTTTTGTGCAAATATTTTATGTTCATATTTTTTTTGCATTTTATCTATCAGGTTGTATGAACAATGGACCTCCCCCACCACAAGAACCAGGTTTCCACCCTGGCAATGAGCCATTCGCTCCTAATGTGGCCATTCCGCGATTCCCTGTTCCAACTATTGTATGAAATATTTTCCAACATCTTTTGTTTTTTGATGCTAACAAATAAGTGTAATTAGTTTAATATCATTGTTGCATACATATATGTCGCAGACTATATCTCCAATAGATTGACTATGAACAGCACTTAGCTTGTTCTTTATCTTGGACATCGTCGAGAACACGGTATCTAATGCAAGTGGTCGTGAGCTCAGTTTTTCCATCCCTTTGGGAGGTGCAAAATCATCGGAACCTTATCCACAAGACGAGAAGACAGAGCCCGGATGTGATAAGAGCCCAATTCAGTGTTGTGCACTTCTGTTTAGAGGCACTTCGACGTGTTTGCTATGATGTGCCTGATTTCTCGCACTTCAAGGCACTTGCTTTGAATGCTGGTGATATCCCCGTCCCGCAAGTAAGCGAATGCTTTGCGAGCTACAACCGTACGGATGTGGTAAAATGGTCACTTATACCAGAGTCATGGTTATTTGTTGTTTATTATTGTAATAACATTCTCTATTTTTTTTCTTTTTCTCCGCATGTAGATTGTGCTCCAGGACCTTACCTATGTTACATGTTGCTTGTGGGCCATTCTAGACTAAGTTACGGAGGAACTCGGGTACGATTGGGACTTCTGCAAAGGAAACCTCAGCTAGCTCTCTATAGAAGGACGCCACTACTGCATAGGGATTACAAACAGGGGCAATGGTTGTTCAATACTTTATATCTATGGCCGACCATTCTTTTGGTATTGTGAGGCATGAGAGAGTGCACTCATACGGGCATTGACCTTCATCGATACAAGCGGATACATAATCCATGACATTAATTGCCATATATGGCTATAGAGGCATGTTAGTGTGTGTGGTCGATCGACCCCGGCAGTGATTCTGATAGTAATTAATGTTTATTTAGCTAGGTTTGCAAGGTTTAGTTTAATTGGGTTCTAATTTTAATTTGTACGGCTTGTGTGTTTAATTATTGTCATGCATGTAATTCGTGTAACATTTGTTGGGTAATTAGAAATATACATTTCGGTGTCGCATTGGTCTCAAAATTATTCTCAGGCTTGAATGTGACATGGGTGAAGGAAACGCCAACTTTGGGATTTTTCGGAGATGGTTTGCTACTTTCTGAGGTTTAATTGAATTTCCGCGCGACGACACCGATTAATTATAGGTTGAACTGAGTCTGCCCATGAAAAGATCCGGAATAGTGCCAAACTTTTACACAGACTCTCATGTGCCCAAGGGATAAGAATTTTGTGGAGGTCGATGAAAAAATCTATTGGGTCCAAGATGTAATTCACCCTCTTTTATCACATTCAGCACATTTGAAAATATATTAATAAAAAAATGATTAGAAAAACCTAAGATTTTGTGTGGGGCCTTAATTTGGGTATACATGCTTGCCAAAAAAATTTCAAGCCATTTCGACATAGGCGGAGTATACATGCTTCACAGAGGTACAAGAGCCATTTCATCGAACCATGACTATACACAAAGGTTATCAAGATTTGTGTGGTTCATATGCATTTTGGTGTCGTATTGGCCTCATACTTTTTCTTAGGCTTGCACATGCCACGGGTGAAGGAAACATCAAGTTTATGATTTTTTGGAGATGGTTTGCTACTTTCTGAGGTTTAATTGAACTTTCACGCGATGTCACCGATTAATTGTAGGTTAAAAAACCGGCAGTGATGAGACAAAACCGACAATGATGCTGGTTATCACTGTTGGTTCATTTTGAAACCGACAGTGATTTATAAAAAAATTAAAAAATTGTGCCAGCCCTCGGGTCTCGGGGACCAGAGTTCTGAGTCTTAACCGCTGCGCTAGTATAGGAGGTGTGTCAAGGCTAATTTTATTTTTTCTTTTTGAGCTTTTAGAGTGCTTAATAATTTATAAAATTAAACCAAAAAATTGGGCCACCAGGGACTCGAACACTGGTCTCAGGGGCGATATTGCGTGGTCAGGAGTACCACAAAACCCTACTCCTACTGCCTTTAGCCCACAGTTGAGGGGTTGCAGCAGCTGCGGATCGACCCCGCTCGACGAAGAAGATGAGAATATGCCTCATCCTGTGGATGGCATCACTGAACCCGTCAATGCCAGGTTGTACATCTGTCAGGAATGGATAAAGGACAAGGTGGCCCTTGGCTAGGCCTGGCCTGTGGGAGACGGTACCATTAATGGCCGCCCAATTCCACAAGGGTATGCTCGCTTCACCATTGATAGAATACTTGATAAGAAGTATAACAAGATACACATTGAGTACCCCGTAGCGGAAGACAGGCCAAAACTTGGTCACAACAAGGGCTCTCAAGTGGCCTGACGTAAGCGCTTCATTAAGCTTGACCACCAATTGTCCTCTGATGATGAGGATGACTGCGAGTCTTCGCCCACCCACGATGATCACTCACCATCTCCCAATAGAGATCACTCTCCTCCTCATCCCTTGCCATCACCCTCGAGAAGATAGATGTCTCCTTCTATTTCTCCTCGTCCGACTCCATATTCATCAGCCCCGAGAAAAGGGAAGACTCCTCCTCCTCCCCCTCCATCTTCATCAGCCCCGGGAAAACAGAATTCTCATCGTCATCATCCTCCTCCTCCACCTCAGCCCAAAACAAGATCAAAGGTATCCTCGTAGTCGCAGAAAAGGTCCTTGGATTCAGTCGCTAATGCTCCCAAAGTGGACCAACAAAAAAACAAAAGGCCGTTCAGTGGCAGCGTTACAAACTTGATGAAAGAAAAATTTACAACACACATCTCGAAGGAAGATTGTGTTAGTTTCTTCAATCTTTGTGCCTCACTGCCTTAGTGTTTGTTGAAGTCCGAATTCGAAATGCAAACAAAGAATAAGTACGCTATAATAAGAGCTAAAGAAATACACAATGAAGATTTAAGGAATATACAGAAGTACGTTAAAGACAACCCCGAATTAACCATGGAAGAGGCCATGAACATCTATTATGATGTACAAGGGATGGGAACACCGGCAATGAAGTATGAAAGGGGTAATCTTTTGGTTCCCGATGATGAGTATAAAAATTTGACAACATATATACGCCATTTGCACGAATATTACATGGCTCAAGCAACAGAGACAGAGAACTTTGGTTTTGAGGTTATTATCTGTTGGCCACATGTTTTTTATTATTCTGAAGAAGATAAGTTCGATGTCGAGTTGGAGTGCTTGTTTTAGCTATAACAGAAACGCTCTATCGATTCACAAATGTTGACGCTTGGACTATGTAAGTACCCTACACGCATAATATTACAATTAACTACTCTCTCGAGACATAAATTGTTAACTTTTGAGCACTTCCCATGATTTTATGTAGGTGTATAGCAAAATTTTGCATACTAAAAAGAAAATGGGATAAGATAGCCTTTTTGGACCCCGGGCGAGTCAATGAGAAGACATGTTTATGCCTCCATAGATGTGACGTGGAAGACCTGAAAGAGAGATTGATTGCTGTTTTCGAAGAATTTAAGATGAAGAACAAAACCCACATACTTCTAGCCTATAACTGTGAGTATGTGTTCTCGGCTTTTAATTTTTTGCTTCTTTTTTCATTAAGATTATTCGATAATTAGGATTCTATGATTGCAGCAACCATTTCGACTTCATTTGTGTCAATCTTGCTAAAAATCTGATTGAGGTGTGGGACTCGAAGAAAAAACCATTTCATCATCTGGATGCACTAGTGGCAGTGCTGAATTAGTAAGCGATCCTAATAATATATTATTTTCTAATCATACATACCGCTTTTTAATGTTTCTCCTTTTAATGTTGCATAGTGTCCGAAGAAGATATATTGGTGGGACGCAGGTCCCATTCAAGGTTGTCGAAATAGAGAAGTACCTAAAACAGCCGGCGGGAAACTATGAATGCGGGTTTTATATAATGTAGGCAATGCTTCGCTACATCGGCGAGAAGTCGGAAGAAGCAAATAAGTTGGTGTGTATAATCCCCGTTTTATTTATGTCTATTAATAATTCAATAAAATGATTTACTGATTCCTCTTTGGATATCATCTTTTTTGAATGACAGCGCAAGAAATATAACCACGAAAGGTTGTTAGACATAGAGATCGTTGCACTGCAATCGGAGCTGTCAAAATTCATCTTAGCCGAGGTATTGAAAAAAGATGGAGTATTTTCTACTGCACAATCCGTGAAGTTCAAGGACCAGTATGACCCAGAGTGGCTCGCTAGATTATTGTAAGAAGTCCGAGAAGCATGCTTCATCTTGTCGAATAATTCCTTTTTTATTTTGAGGGATCAAGATCTTGATAAAAACATTTGAACTGTAACCGTAATATTTGTAATGTTTAATATTGATGGACCTATCGTCTACGTAGCGTATATAAAGCGAAACCTGATTCCACAAAAAAAATATAAATTAAAATAAATTATAAAACAATAAAATGTGAAGGGGCCATCACTGTCGGTTAGCTACAAACCGGCAGTGATGGCCAAGATGGCATTGCCGGCTTGAGCCACAAACCGACAGCGTTCGCTTAGCCATCACTGTCGGGTCTTGTCATAAACCGACAGTGCTGGTTACGACAACACTGCCGGCTAAAGACACAAACTGACAGTGATGTTCGAGGTTACACTGTCGGGTGGTCTCATGAACCGACAGTGTTGGTGGAACTGAACTCTGCCGGGTTGTGTAAACGACCGACAGTGAAGTTGCAGAACACTGCCGGTTTGTAGAAACCGATAGTGATAGCTAACCCTCATCACTGCCGGTATGATTGTGCTAGTTAAAAATCCGACAGCGATGGAGGGTTTTAAACCGACAATATTATCCTAATCTGGTGTAGTGCATACTAGCTGCAGGACATGCGGCGAGCCGGTGATCGTGCAGCGAGCCGGTGATGTGGCTAGCGGGGCATGGCTTCATGCCAATGGCGTCCGTCCAGCACCCCTTCATAGAGCACTTGATACTTTACCGGTGTGCAGGCCATCAACGTTGCGGATGTGAGTTTTCTTTTTTTTTCTTTTCTTTTTATATTTTTTAAATAACCCTAGATGTAGCTCATGCACATGCAAAACTATAGGTGCTAAATATACAGTATGGGTATATGTGTACTTCATGTACAAATCTGTGTGTAGTGCGTGTACGGTAAAACCGCTTGACCAACTCGATGGTCGGGAGCAAACACAATCTGCGAGATGCGATTTTTCGTATATACCTTACAGAGGATGCCAATTTGATCTACTCGACTTGCCGTGTAAGGCAGTTATCAATAGATACATACTGTGTGTAGGACGTTTGGCATTATCGTAGATTATTAGCCTGCTTGATGATGATGGTACGTGTCGATGTAGTTCATATTTGTAGCAGGTAGAGGTAGTAGATCTGTTCCGCTAACAATGTCGGGGATGTCTACGTTGTCGAAGTAGTCGCGGCAGGGACGTCGACATGAGTGTTGGCGTCAAAGATCGGTGATGGCTTTAACGGCGATGTCGGCATAGAGCTTGTCGTGCTGATAACGTGTTATAAAACATGTCACCGACGGTTAGAACCTTTTCCTCTCCGTCTCTCATAATTAATATAGTAGATGAAAGCAGAAAAATAAATAGACACAAGATAGGGAGACTATTATTTATTTCTCTGAATATTAGTCGTTACACCGTAGAGCTCCCACGTATATATAGTCCTACTAAGGTCTAAGAATTTAAAAAGAGTCCACATAAAAACGGACTAGGATAGAGTCCGTATGTTTTATAACACTACTCACCACAGCGTCCTTGTAGTACGCTAGATCTGCAAGCTTGCAATGCGCACTCATGAACATAAAAAAAACGCCAAAAATAAAAACATCAAAACATGCCAAAACTGTTTCCAGAAGTGGTTTACCTAAGAAAACCACCGTGAAAAAGACTTCATTTTCACAAGCGGTTTCCTTATATGGACCCTTTTAGAAAATGATCGTTTTCAGAGGCAGTTTCTTATACGAACCGCTAGCGTAAATGTCATGATTTACACTGGTGGTTCACTTAGTCAACCACTTGTGAAATCAATTTTCACATGCGGTTCTTAAGCTCCGTAGTCTCCTCGTTGCTATACTAGCGGATTTAAAAATAACCACTTCTAATAAAAATGAAGTGCCAGTGGAAATCAATTCTGTAGCGGTGACTGTTAGCACCAAAACAGAGGAGAATCCAAGTTTCATAGTTAAGGTCCTAGATCGCCTTACTGAATCTGCAAAATATCTAGCCAAATAGTTAAAAAAAAGTGTTAGCACAGGCATCCTACTGGCCATGTTAGGTTTATCTAAAAGTAACAGTATAATATGAAAGCACTGGTATTACAGTAAGAAAGTACAGTTCTACTTATAGAAATAGATATACATTTAATTTGTAATTCCATTTAAATCTAAAAGTTTATCTGTACGCATTTGCACGTGAAAATTGTGTTGCGTAACATGAATGTGGCTATTTACGGCTTGCACAGGAAATGGTCGGCGTGCGTGGAGCACAGAGGCGCTGTCGGCTGCTTGTGTGCCATGGAGTATATATGCTCAAGAGAAAGTGAGCCACTTACAGGCAACCGCAACGAATCTGACTTTGCTTTCTTTGCTGGCAAAGGGAGCGCCTTGAAGAAGCATATGAAGCATCAAGCATGTGGTACGTGCTTCTCCTTGCTTTAATTTCCTAGTATAATATTATTACATATAAGGCGGCATATAGTAGCTTGATGCTTCATATGCTTCTTTTCTCTAATTAATTATATATGTTGTCTAAAAAATGTTGATGTCGACGGAGGGAGATCGAAATTAAAACTCTCTCTATCCTACGAAGAATATAATTCTTGCATTTAAATTTTATTATCGCATACAAAATGCAGTCCTACAAAGAATATAATTTTAGCTTTTAAAATATAATTCTAGCATTTAAAACTTGTCGCGCATGCATTAAGTACCTAGGTTAGCATTAATTAACTAGACTCACAAACCAACCAAACTCATAGGAACATGTAGAGAATAGGGGCATATGTGTTATTTTTACTATTCACCAATCTGTCCTAATAAAAATCTAAATTGCATTTTTTTTATGGAGAGAGTATGCCATAACTTGATATCATCTGCTTGTACTTACTCTGATGCAACTCTTTATTTATTGTAGTAGGACATACCAGCATGCAATTTTTCCATTTTGATGAACAATATAATAAATGAATATATATTGCTTAGTTCTTCTTGTTATTCCTGTTCTTCTCCTTCACATGCGCCTTAATGTTGTTGTGATACAAATTTAAAAGCTAATGTGGGACTAATTATGGGGCCCATGAAGGTAGATGCAGATCAATAATCATCTGGTTCAGGAACTCTAAAAAAAGCTGTCATTTCAAGATGACTCGGATTTCGGGTATAGGGCTTGCGCCGTATTTCGGGTTGATTAGTGTCCAACATAACAGCATGCAGTACACTAGGGAGGGTCCGAGCATCCATGTATAATCTCTTTTGATACCACTACGGGATACAGTTGTTTCGCCGAGTGTCAGGGGCACTCGGCAATGGCCCAAAAATACTTGGCAACTGCTTTGCCGAGTGTAACACTCAGCATACAACATACAGCATCTTTTTGTCGACAAACAACTATTTGCCGAGTGTTTTTTGTCGGGCACTCGGCAAAGCCTTTGCAGAGTGCCGGAAAAGCACTCGGCAAAGATTTACACTCGGCAAAATGAAAATGCGAAAAAACCCAAAAATAATAGCAAAATTTTTCAAATTTTTTTTTCGGGGGAGGCCGCCACCAGCCAGCGCCCGCCCATATTCATCGAAGTCTGTGCATTTTTTGCGCTAAATTCGCGGCTAACGCGGCCGGTGGGATTCGAACTCAAGACCTCTCCCTCGCGTGTCTGATGCTCTACCACTGCACTACACTGTCACTTGTGTCTAGATTCCGTTATCTATCCTCATATATTATACTAAACCGAGAGTAAATTGCTTGTTTAAGGCCCTAAACGAATTCAAATCAAAAAGTGGTCAACTACAAAGTTTCATAACTTTTATTTAGGAAGTTTTTCCATCCGAGGTCTTTTGAAAAATTCAAATTTTAAAATTTTCAAATTCAAACGTCGTTTTTGCATGACAAGATGATTTCAAATCAAAATGTTGCCAACTATAAAATTTCATAACTTCTCAAGATCTACAAAGTTTATTTTGGTCATTTGTTCATCTGACATAGTGGTAGTAACATTGTTAACAAATCTTATATATCTCTCTACTACTTTCATGAAACTAATATGAGAGATGTAGATTTTATGAACAACGTTATTGTCGCTTTGTCAAATGAAGAAATGACCAAAATAAACTTTGTAGATCTCGAGAAGTTATACAACTTTGTAGTTGAATTTTTTTTTCATTTGAATTCATTTAGGGCCTCAAAAATTGCTTTGAAAAACTGATTTGCCGAGGGCCAAAAAAAATGCACACGGCAAAATGCCTCTTTGCCGAGTGCCAAAACAAAGGCACTCGGCAAAATATATCTTTGCCGAGTGCCAGAAAAAAAGTCACTCGGCAAAGACGCATTTTGCCGTGTGCCGAAAAATAGCACTCGGCAAAAATACATCTTTGCCGAGTGCCAGAAAAAAGGCACTCCATAAAGACACATTTTGTCGAGTGTTTTTTTTTTGCCAAGTGTATTTTATTTGGCACTCGGCAAAGACCGTCTTTGCCGAGTGCCCGATAAAATACACTCGGCAAAGCCTCCGGCACTCGGCAAAGTGCCGGTTTCCGGTAGTGAACCCTAGGACGCCGCTAAGGCGTGTTGTATTGAATTTTTCTCTACCTTAACACAAAAAAACGTGCAAACCTTTTACGTGATCGAGAAAAAAAAGAAGACCCAGATTTGTAAATACAGTCATAATTATTTTGCATGCAAGTGCCATGAAACTAATGCTGATCTTGCTAGACTTAATGTTAGTGAACAGTATATTGCACAAGCTAATCATTTTCGGACATTAGTTTTAATTATGTATAGTTCTGGAAATTATATGCAAAAGCCATTGTCAACTATATATGCATATTCTTTTTTATTTTAATGTGGCTAGCAACATATAACATGACGAGTCTAGTTTGGTTCGAGGCTACAATGTGCCATACCACAGGTTAGTTATGCCACAGTTTTTTGGCAATTTTTTCATTCGCTGCCACAACCACGGTGTGCCGTACTTTTTTAGCATCTTGTCCTACATAGACTCATTTTTTTTGCCAAACTTTGCCACAAGTGTGGCTTCAATTTTGCTCATCAAAATTTCTGTGGTAGCCATAGTTTGCCGAAGGTTTGGCGTGGCAAATTACGGCACCAACCAAACGGGCCCAGCTCCAAAGAAATATGTGGATTTTTTAGAGCTATGTGTTTGTAGCTCTAGAAAATCTTATATCTAGAGCTGGATGTATGCCAAGAGCATTTAAATGAATAATTTAATTCATAGTTTATAATAAATAGTACTAATTTTTTAAGAATAATTTAATCTAGAAAGTACAGATGATCCAACTTGCATCTTGGAGTTGGAGCTGCATCAAACAGAGTTTGTATACTCCCTTCATCCCTAAATAAATTAATTCCTAAATCTGTGGAACTCAAACTATCTTAAGTTTAACTAACTTTATAGGGAACAGTAACAACGTCAATGACATAATTCCTAAATCCGTGGAACTCAAACTATCTTAAGTTTAACTAACTTTATAGGGAACAGTAACAACGTCAATGACATAAAATAAGTACATTATAAAAATATATTTCATGGTATATCTGGTGATACTAATTTGATGTCATAAATCTTGACGAGATTTTTTGAAAATTCGATCAAAAAGTTTAAAAATTTAACTGAAGACAACTCAAGAAATTTATTCAGTGACAGGGAGTATTCTCACACATCAGTACCGAAGAAAGTGCATATGCTGATAAACAATCGTCAGGGCCAAATTGACATGGTGTTTGGCCGATGTTTGTGGCAATAAATTTTTATGAAAAGTTGCATCGGGAAATTCTGCTCCTATAAACAATGTGTGGCGGCGGAGGTTTGCGGCCCGGCCCGCAGTTGAGCAGGGGCGCCGTCTGTTTAATTTGTCCATCATGGAATGGAATATATGCTCAATATGAAAGTGAGACTCTGCCAGCCAATGCAAGCGCCACGAATCTAACACTTTGCTTTCTTTGCTGGCAAATGGAACGGCATGAAGAAGCAAGAAACATGTACTACCACGAACTTCTCCTTCCTCCTATCCCTATATATATGTAATGTAACACGGTAGTAGTGATTCATCGCAACGAGAGAGCGGCGCTCTACAAAGCAATTAGTAGTCCATATACCACGCAGCTCAATCCATCAAGTTCTAGATCATGGTAAGTACTATAATTAAGATTTGTAGTATATAGTTTTTATGCACACACACACACACACACACACACACACACACACACACACACACACACACACATATATATATATATATATACACATGCATGGGCATCGACGAATTCTAGCTAATTGGCGCATATCTATCTGTTGTTCTAAATTTGGCAGGACCTGATGGAGAAGTCACAACGAGCTGATTTCTTGTTCGAGGCCGATCATGATCATGAGGACGCCCCTCTTCCTAGCCGCCACGCCGAGGAAGACAACATGGCAAGCATGCTATGCTGCGGCAGCTGCGGACCTGCGCCGCCGCCGAGGGATACTAGTCGTCGGCGGCTGCCGGAGGCAAAGGCGCCGCGGACATCTCTGGCCTCAGTCAACAAGCTAGGTCGTTAATTAATTCATTGAGCTCCTAGGCATCATCCTGTCCAATTGGCCGCCGGAGGAACGAATTATTGCCGAATAATTATATATGTTGATGACGTCGATCGATTATTAAGGCTCAGAGGAATAGGGAAAATATGCCATAACTTGTTATCTGCTTGTACTGACTCAGATGCAATTCTTTATTTATTATTATAAAGTACATACCACGGTGTAATTTTCCATTACGAAGAACAATGTAAAAGATGATGGTACTTCTTCTTCATGCTCTTCACACGCACCCCAACCATGTGATGCAGAAGCTAATACGGGAGTATCTAGTTGCAGGGCACATGAAGACCGATGCGATTAGAAAGATGATATGTCGGCAGCCTCATTGTAACACACACCACAAAATTGTGACCTTTTTTATAGCATACAAAAGGCCTAAAGTTTTAAAGCTTTTCCAAACATTGAGTTTGAGAGATATGCGGTTCAGATAGAACTTGACATTTAATCTGAGTAAACATAACTCAAATTAAAAGCAATTAGGAGGAAGTACGTTAATTTTAGTTAACAAACATGAAAATAATGTTATGTAGAATTGCATTGCATGTCGATTTGGTGTCTATTGGATTTTTCGGTGAAGCTGAATTTGAATAGCTTGAATCTATCTATTTATACTATAAAAGAGTGAAGGAATAGTAAAATAGAGTCTACTCTAAAGGCCTCCTTTGGCAGAGCTCACAGAGTTGATTCCCTGCTGAATTCAGCAGGCGCTCTGCCAAACAGTTTTTCAGATAGAAGTGATTCTCTGCTGATTCTCTGAAATGAACTAAGAGGCTAGTGTTGACGGTCGTTGTCGCACCCAGTTTAAGAACAAAACTAGGTACATCCCATATGTGTGCCTAGGAATTTAATTCACACATATAGTTGCAAATGAAGGGGTAATTTCAAAGACAATGCCTTTATTACATAGCGCATAAATATTTGTTATAAAAGATATAGTCCCACTTTACATTGGGTACTAAAACCCTATTCTTCTGGCGAAGCCTCCAACACCACAGGAATCGTCAACTGGTTGATCACAAGCCTAATACCTCTTGGAAAACTCCACTAAAGAACCTCCATCTGGTACTTATCCGGGATTTTGCCAAAGTATTGAAATACAACAAGCGTAAGCTACTACCGTTTAGCAAGCTTAACATGAGGGGATACATGCTCAAAAGGCTTGACACGGCTGAACTGTGGTAAACACTTTTAGTTGGTCATATTTTATTATTAATCATAAGTTGCTAAGTTATGCTTAGGCTCCCGAATATGAATAATTAGAGATATCAGCAATTTTAATCATAAACCTAACCATCCAAGTAATCAACTATTCAGTAAGGATTCAGGTCACAGGTGTAAAAGTGAGCACTACCGATATACCGCTTTTTACCCTCTATAGAGGTTGTACACTTTCACCATCAGTCATGTTGCCCATATGCCCCGGTTAATTACTCCCAAAACACTTCTAAGGTGAGCAGGCAGGGTACACTACGAAGCTTTTCCCCGTCTTTCTAATAAGGAGCAGCCGCTAAGGATTCCATCTCCCAAGTGTTATGGAGTCATCTCTAAGAATGGCACTAATACTCGCAGCATAGTACACACCCTAGGGATCAGGGCCATACCCAGCCTGGTATGCCCCTCTTGCCCTTTCGGTAAGCTGCTACAAACTAGAAAGAGCAAGGTACTGGACTAAGACCAGAGCCATGTGGTCCTCATGGTTGTACTGTAAGTCCTGAGTTGCCAAGATGAGTCCTTATGGAGAGAAACTAGAGCACCATAAGAAAGACCCAATGCTCTAGCCCTCTTGGTTCCATGTTGCTAAAAAGCATCTTTTAATACCATATTGCATATATCTTTAATTGTATTCTTTACTCAATATTAGTTGAAGCAAGCTAAGCATACTACCCACAAGCAAAACCCATAGGTAAATCAAGGATAGGATAATCAACATCAAGGTAAATAGACTCCAGGCGGTTCATTAAACATATGCATATGAGTTGAGATTGCATTAAAGTGAATAAATAACAAGGAACCTCATATTATACTTGCCTTAATTCAATGTATCGCTGCTGGTCTTGATCTTCAAAGAGTTGCTTCAAATCACCCACGTAAAACTCACTGTCTAATCGAGATCAAGCAGCACCACACAGGCATCCATACATACATGCATAACAAACATATATAACCTAATTAGAACAATACACCAAACAGTATAAAAAGAAGTTAAAAAGGTTTTAAAACTATTCTACATGATGCTACAAACACACAGACGCGAGAATCACTCAAATCAGAGTTAAAACGGAGATTATACACTCGAAACAAGATTTAGTGGCAGTTTTGTAGTTTGTGAGACGGACCTATATGTAATTTTGATTATAAACACGAGGTCTAACCTATAAAACTGCCTCTGTTGGACAGTGGGTTCTAATACATGGGAGTTAAGGGGTTTTCTATAAGAAAAAGGACTTAGTTTGAATTATTTTTGAACTTGGAAGGACTGCGGGTTCTATAACACAAATCTGTAGGGGGCTAAGCGCAAAAGTGCAGCGGTAGCCAGCGGTTGACCTGGTCACCAGCTGCGTGGTGAACCAGGATTGGCCAGAGTGGTACACCGGCCGTAGACCCATACGGTGGACCTAGTCCACACTGTGCTGTGAACCAATTAAAGATGCGAAGGGGTATGTTCTAATCTGGACTATTGATCTTAGATCGAACGACTAAAGGAGGCGGAGCAGGGCTTGCCGGCCAGAACAGTGATGGTTACGAGAAACTCCATGGATGGGAGTGAGGTTTTCACCAAAACTTCATTGGAATCGGGTTTTGAAGCTCGGTTTGCTTCAGTAAGGGCACATGGAGGTCCAGCGAGCGACAATGAACTCACCTAGACACCTTTCACGGACAGATGTAGCTCGGTGACAGCGTAGGGCATGGCGGGGCGGACGGTGGCTCCCTATGACAGTTCGGCGGTGATTAGGGACCACACGAGAGCGAGGGAAAAAGGAGACAAGGGGTCAGGAGCTTCGAAACCTCGGTGCAAAACACGGCAGTGTGCTGAAGGCAATGGAAATGCAGCGAGCAAGGGCTTCAACGGCGACAGGCGAGCTTTGCTTCGATGGTGAGATCCGAAACAAGCATGCATGCGACACGGAGCTAGGGCAAAGGCGGCGGCGTGTAGATGCAAAATGGGGCGCTATTTAAGGGCGGGGCGGTGTGGGCAGCACGGTAAGCGGGCGTAGTGGAGGTGGACTTGGCGATGGTGCGGTGTCCACCTCAGACACGACCGGGGGAAGGAGACATGTCTGACGAGCAGGCCTGGGCTGTCAGCGGGATAGAAGGCACGGGCCACAATGTCAGTGAGAGAGAGAGAGTGGGCGATTACGCTAGGCTATGACCTGACTGGGCTGGCTCGCTGGGCCATTGGAAACAGGGAGAGATGGGCTACGGTGGAGAGCAGGCCGACTGGGCCAAAAGAGAGGGAAAGGGGAAGAGTTTTCCTATTTACTTTTCTAAATTTCCAAAACAAATTTTCAAATCCAAATTCAAATCAATTTGAAGTTTGATTTCAATCCACACAATACATAATAGTATGCAGCGGCATGAATGCATAAACATGTAGGTGAACCCTATAATTGATTTTAAGTTAACAAAAATTATTATTTTTCTAAGTTTAAATGGTCACAAAAATACATAATTAAATCAATTTCTCCTGTTTAAAAACAATGCAAATTTTAGGATGTTACAGTCGTTAACATCAACTATAAACCATCAACATAAGATCAATTAACATAAAAAGTAATCACAAAGCAACAACTTATGTTATGATTTCACTTGGTTGCACTTGTACTTGGAGAATTATGCTTGCAGGATAAATACAGTAAAAATTATGCAAAAGGAGGACATCTAGAGGATCAACAGATTCTGATTCACTTCATAGGATCAATGGGCCCACTGTTATACACTTCAAGTAAGCAAACCAACATCAACAAGTGATCCAACCTACGAAAACCCACTCTAGATGGAGTATAAGACCCACCTATCAGAGGGGTGGCCCACCTACCATAGAGCGGGGATCGGCCGACCCTACCCCTAGGTCGGCTAACCTATGACAGGTGCCCCTGCTTCTCCGCCACCTCGTGTACGACTCCAAGATTGTCACCCTTGATTTTGTGGTGGTTTTGAGTTGGTTTATCCAACGGTGGACAAGAAAAGTGTCGCGGATCAATGATGTGGCGCTGGCTTTGCCCCTACTCCATCTTCCCCCATAAAAGGACCCCCAGAGGCTCCTCTAAAAGGCATCATAATTGAAGAGAAGAATACTCCTCTGTAGTAGGCTCTGTTCTTGTATGCATAGAAAATAGTGAGATAGAGAGTGAGGGAGAAGTTAGGAGAAAGTGCAGACCTGTCGGTGCTCTCTCTTCAGCTTGTACCTTGGTGGATTTAAGCTCTTCTCGGGTTTACATCTGAGACATCTCTGGTAATTGATTTCTAATTCTCAATAAGTTTTATGCTCTTTTGTTTATCAGGATCACGACTCATTTGAGTGCTTTAATCCTTGTTAAGCTCTTGGGTTAAAGTGGTAATCGTTAGTGTAAGAGTGGCGCTTAGCCTTCTAGTTATTCGTGGATACACCCTACATTCCAGAAGTGGTACATCATCGAGAGTGATAGTCTCATAGATCCTCTGTATTCCACTTCCCGTTTGTAGGCCTAGCAGGACCTGTGTTGCGACGGTAGAATTATACTCTGTTATGATTCTTCCTTAGTAATGTCCCTAGGTAGACATTACAATACAACGCTATCCTATGTTAGAAGTTAAAACCTTAGAAGTTCTCTCTATGCTCCTGTTTATCCTTAACATTATTGCTATCCCGGGTTAAGTTAGTTTGAAGTTAATCTCACACGTTTCTCTGTGGATACGATACTCATAATACTCATTCAAAAAGCTACATCGATGTTCGTGCTTTGCTGATTTTTCTGCATGCCACCACAGGTGTCAACTAGCTTTTCTAGCACCGTTGCCAGGGAAACGGTTGTTGTGTTAACTGTGAACCTAGCTTAATCTTTTATCATTTATCTTATTTCTTTTTTATCATGGACACGATGCCTATATATCAATACGCTGCACCTACGAGCGCATTCCTAGATCCACCAAAGTCTTCGAAGCCTATCCTAACACCTGGCTATGAGTTGCGCCCGTGCTTGATAAAAACTAGTTCAGGAACAATCCTTCTTAGGAGAAGACGATGAAAACCCTTACTTTCACCTATGAGAGTTTGATCTGACCTGTGCATGCTTGCATATTGTTGGCATGTCAGACGAAACCTTAATATGGAAGCTATTTTCATTCTCTTTGATGGGAATGGCTAAACGTTGGTATAATCAAACTGTAGGAAGTATGCAAGAAGATTGGGAAGCTTTATATTCTAGATCCTGCTTATCTTTCTTTCCCATCTCTAGAGTAGTCAGCCTTCGACTAGAGGTTTTAACTTTTAAACAAAAAGAAAAAGAATCTCTTGGCATGTCATGGGCTCGTTTTTATAATCTTACCACCACTGGCCCTGACCTTGCTATTCAAGACTCTATTCTTCTTCAACATTTTTATATGGGACTTAGCAAAAATTCTACACAATCTCTTGATTCAGCGATTAGAGGAGCTTTCCTTCATCTGTCTACTAGTGAAGCAAGGACTATTCTTGATAAAATCCTTGGAAACACTGGCATTCATGATGAACTCCCCAAAGAAGAAGAGGAATCATCTTCAAAGCAAGAAGAGGAAGTTTTGATAGCTGTTGACACAAAAATGTGGATCGATGCGAGACAACACACTCAGGGAAGCCGAAAGATCTGCGGAACTTCTTGGCTTCAATAGTGGGATGAGTCGATTCGGAGACCGTCGGCATGCCAGTCAATTTAACCCTGCAATTGACCAGGGGGAAGAGATAATCAGTAATTTAAGGCAGAACATGTTGGTGTTTCTCTAGACAGTTCCAATGTACGGCTAAAGAGCCGTTGAATGAAGGCTATCGACTAAAGAGTCGATATCCACCAGATTTATGAATAATCAAGTTGAATACTATTGGCTATATAGCTGATTCGGATAAATTAAAGGCATAGCATGCAGGCAATCGACTATTTAATATAAATAAATCTATAAACCAATCAGATTTTATTTATTATCATTATCAGTGAGATTCGAGGAGATGCATATATGATAAAGACAACAGATTAAAGCTTATAAGTCGATAGATCTATTTATACTTCAACAGAATCATGAAAGCATGCTATAAATGTGAGAGCGTGGGCAATCGACTAAATAGCCAATGCAGACATAGCGAACGAACAAGATCATATCTAACATTAAATAAAATCAATGATCAATAAATTCCAATATAAAGCCCTACCAGTGAGGATCAAAGCGATACAGCTATGGTAAAGAATGATATATCAGTTTTCATTAATCAATGAACTTATTTAAGATCAAATATGTCTTGAATGCGTGCTATGTTGTCTGCTAGTGAAGCAAGGACTATTCTTGATAAAATCCTTGGAAACACTGGCATTCATGATGAACTTCCCAAAGAAGAAGAGGAATCATCTTCAAAGCAAGAAGAGGAAGTTTTGATAGCTGTTGACACAAAAATGTGGATCGATGCGAGACAACACACTCAGGGAAGCCGGGAGATCTGCGGAACTACTTGGCTTCAATAGCGGGATGAGTCGATTCGGAGACCGTCGGCGTGCCAGTCAATTTAACCTTGTAATTGACCAGGGGAAGAGATAATCAGTAATTTAAGGCAGAACATGTTGGTGTTGCTCTAGACAGTTCTAATGTACAGCTAAAGAGCTGTTGAATGAAGGCCATCGACTAAAGAGTCGATATCCACCAGGTTTATGAATAATCAAGTTGAATACTATTGGCTATATAGCCGATTCGGATAAATTAAAGGCGTAGCATGCAGGCAATCGACTATTTAATATAAATAAATCTATAAACCAATCAGATTTTATTTATTATCATTATCAGTGAGATTCCAGGAGATGCAGATATGATAAAGACAACAGATTAAAGCTTATAAGTCAATAGATCTATTTATACTTCAACAGAATCATGAAAGCATGCTATAAATGTGAGAGCGTGGGCAATCGACTAAATAGCCGATGCAGACATAGCGAACGAACAAGATCATATCTAACATTAAATAAACTCAATGATCAATAAATTCCAATCTAAAGCCCTACCAGTGAGGATCAAAGCAATACAGCTATGGTAAAGAATCATATATCAGTTTTCATTAATCAATGAACTTATTTAAGATCAAATATGTCTTGAATGCGTGCTATGTTTGATCAAAATCAAGATAGAACAACTGATCTGGCAGAATCAATCATCAAAATAGAATTCAAGTATGATATGGTAAAAAGAAGACTGATCGACATAATATGTTGCCGATCTATCTTGACCTCGATCGAGTAAATTGGTGATGTTGCTATAATTAATAAAGATATGAATAATAGCAAGATCAATAACTGATGAATCTACTAAAAACAATAAGAAAGCCTTACTAATCTCTAATAGATTCGATTACCGGTGATTTAATCCAAATCAAGCAGTGAGGTCACGAGGATACAACTATGCTTTAATCTAGATAAATCGATAACTAACTTATATCAATACTCGCAGTGGGGATCAAAAGATACAGCCGTACAAGGATAGATATAAGTCATGATGGTACTTACAACAAACCAGAGGTCAGACCTAACCAATGCAACCCTACTTATTGAAGAACTCGCCAAAATCTATAGTACCCCTACTCCTAATGGCGAAAACCAAAAAGATTATATTGATTGATTGATACATTTACAATAGCCGAGGTGTAATATTTATACCCAAGGCCTAAACATGAGTCCTAGTCAAGCATAACTATTACAAAACTTGGAATAGAAGAAAACATCCTAATTTAAGATACATTAGACTCTATTTTTTCCTAAATCCAGAGTCCAACACGTTTTTAGCTTCAACCGTCCCCGCTTTCCTTATCGGCAACATCCAAATCAGAACAAGTTTATGACGTCATGGCCTAATAGTCGATTCCGACGCCGGTCCGGTTTAGCCAATTCTTTAAATGACACGGCTGTTACGGCAAATCCCAGAAATTTTGAGTTCTTGTGTACCATTCCAAAATCTGGTGTAAACACATTTCCCCCAATTTTGGGATAAATAATTTATTCCAAAATTTTCACTTGTAACTACTCCGCTAGCCGTGTTTGCAACCGCCCATATCGCGTAACTCTTTATTTTCGGGGCCGAATATAATATTTCAACAGTGTCCCTCTTCTTCCTTATTCGGCCATCTTAGATCAACAGTGTCCCAAGATTAGCAGAGTAAGACAATCGACAAATCAGAGAAGTTGACGAGATTCACCTGAAGGCCTTGTAAACTCAGTAGTTTAATGAATGTTTTGTCTTGTATTGTCATGGGTGTTCAGAATTTGACACCCCTATACCATTTTGAGTTGCCATCCTTATCTTCTAAGGCTTCACAAGTACAATGTTTCCCTTTGTTGCTGCCTTTACTTTCAAAACTCACGAGCGAACTGTGGATTCACGAGTGTACTAGCTCAATTGGCATTTTACTCGTGCGATAGATATAAATACCCCATCGGCCTTAGGAAAGGAGTCAAGCCTTCACAATGCTTCTTCTATCTTCATTTTCTCGAGTAGCTCTAGCGGTAGTGGATCCTCTAGGGATCAACATTCTGCTCATGAAATCCTCCTGTAACTAGAAGAACTCTTGTGATTAAGGTGAATGTGTTGTCCATCTCAGTTCCTTATCAGGTAATGGAACCAGCCGCCGTAGCTAGAAGAAATCTTGTGACGCCACTTGAGTCTTCTCGACTTCAGCATTAGGTTGTTCCAATATCTATAAGGATACAAATGTTGTAGACACCTTCCCTTTTTACCTCATCTGAGCCTAGAAACTCGGGTCACGCTGAGGTTTTCCCACACTGTGTTTTGGCACTCCACCTTGGGTTCAGATGATGATGAGCTGGTGTACTCTTTGAGCACACTACAAATGTCGGTACACTTCTTTTGGGATCTGCCGACGTACTCAGCCACTTCTTCCGGGATCCACTAGTGTGTTCATCAAGGAGATACCATTTAAGCTCTTTATCAATGTATCCTATTTTAGCCGATGTAGATTTCTTCGTGTAAAAGACCTTGTTTTAATCATTGGCTTTGTAATATTGACCTCTCTTCAATCCAACTGTATAAACTTTAACCGACAGAATCCATGCTCGTTCCAATGATACCATTATAATATGTTTAGTCGATTTGGACTAGCCGATTCAAAAATCACTTTGGATTTAGTCGATCCTATGAAGCTGTTTACACCAAAATTTGGGAGAAAGAACGCGGGAACTCGCAGGCTTTCAAGGTTGTGCCAGTCAAGAAAGATCGATGTCAACAGATTCAAATACAACCCTGGAATCAGATATATTACATGTCGGACTCTACAAAAAGGGAAAAATTAGAGTCCAAGTTATCTTAAATTAGGAATGTTTTCATTTTATGCCAAATGTTGTAACAAATCGTGCTCGAGTAGGACTCGTGTTTAGGCTCCGGGTATAAATACCAAACCCCGGCTATTGTAAGAAATCAATCAATCAATCAAATATAAGTCAATTACTTTTTTCGGCTCCGGCCACCCCTGAGGAGTAGGAGTAGAGTAGATCTCGGTGAGTTCTTCGGCAAGTATGGCTGCATCGATCCGGTCGACCTCCACTGCTTGTTGTAAGTACCGTCATGGTTTATACCTCTGTTTGTATGGTTGCATAGATCCGGTAGACCCCCACTGCGGCTCTAGTATAAGCTAGTTATCGACTCTTGCCTAATTCAAGTATGGCCTATGTGATTCTGCCTCACACCCCACTGCTTGAATTGGATTAAGGTCAAGTTATCGGCTCTATCTTAGAGTGGTAGTCTTTGGTAGATTCATTAAGTTACCGATATTGCTTATTGCTTTCATTGTTTATCTAATTACAACAATATCACTCTGCCCGATTGAGATTGATCTGGATCGGCCTTATATCTTGTTTAACTCATCATTTGCTAATCTAAAACTGATCTAATCTACATCTTAAGCGATGAGCTGTGTTTTTATCGACTGTTTTGCGTCAATCTTAATCGTGCATAGCGTGCGGTTAATGCATGTTCGATCTTGAGTAGATCTATCGGTTAGCGAGAACCGTTTCATGGCCCGTCATCATGGCCTGTGGGATTCTGCCTCTCACCCCACTGTTGGCACCATGGAGTGGGGATCATTGGTTGATAGACCCGTTCTTGAGAAGACATGACCTTACCTGTGCGCTATGCCTGAATCGGCTGTTTAGCCGATATCGAATGCTTTCATGAACAGTTCACATCACGAGATCGTTGAAGTAGAGATAAGTTGAAAGGTGTTTTAGCCCCATGATCTTGTTATTGTATTACGGCCTGCATGATTCTACCTCATGTCCCACTGATATTAGTAATGAGTCAGGGTCGTCGAGTCTATTATTGTTTCTACGAACTGCATGATTCTGCCTCATGCCCCACTGATCATGGCGATAGATGAGATCTAACATGTTCATTAGATTTATCTTTATTAAATGATTAAGTGATGTTGAATTGTTTCTTTATATAAAAATGAGTTCGGTTACTCGTAATCATTGGCTCAGTATGGACCGGTCATCATTGATATCTTATTGCCATTGATTAATATTCATTTAAATGATGTTTATCCTGAATGATAACCGATTCTCTTCACATGACCCCATGAGCTCTGACTGACTTATTCTCATGAATATATTGGAATCGGCTATTTAGTCGATTTCCTTTTACATCGACTCTCACAGCCGTACATTCGGGACTGTCTAGTAACACCGGCAAGTTCCGCCCTTAATTACTGATGAACTTTCTCTCCTTGTCAATTACAGGGTCAAATTGACTGGCATGCCTCAGAAGGATTATGCAGGATCGACCACCCCTGCGCCGAAGCTAGGTAGATCTGCTCCATCGAGCGTACCCTTCCGGCTTGCTACGTGTGTCCTCGGCACGGGACAAAATTCTATGTCGACACACGTTTCTGGCACGCTCGGTGGGACACCACGATCGTCATGGCGGTTCATAACAATGACAACATTCTTATGGTACATTATGAAGACCTACCTGATGAAGATAAGGATACCATCAACAAAGCTACAGAAGAATTTCGGAAGAAGTGTTTGTTGTCCTACACCAAACAGGTGACAGCACAATTATTCAAAAATTTCCACTACCAAGAGTTCTACTACACAGACAGACAGATACAGTCGAAGCTAAAGAAAGACATTTCTTTATGGAAGCTATAAACAAGTCTGTTCATGATGCTCTATCAAGCCGCAATGAAGCTTTCATTGACGCATTTCACGACGCCATGAAAGAGGCGATTCATGGAATTCCATTTAGTCAGGTTGGATCGACTTGTTATAATATTCCAGATCCGTCGACCCAAGGGACTAATTAAGTTGGTACCAGCCATCAAGAAGTAGCACCAACTGGTAATGGTGGCATCCAGACACTTCAAGGTTCATCTGAACAAACTCCGGGAACTGCTACAAATTAGATACAGTACAATCCTAGACCGTCAGTACATCATGTGCAGCAGCCGGTAGGGCAAACTCAAAACTAGATGATCAATTTTGGCACATTAGGCCACATACTGTTGTTGGCTTAGAAGATAGCACCATCCGTTCAGAGGATCCGTAGAGATATAGATTCTTATGTCTATAATCAGAGACTTCAAACAACAAGCCATTAAAGGACCCAACATATTGAGATTCCACAAGGCTATCATTATGGCACGGATTATAACACCCTCCACATGATACCAAATCTAGGATATCAAGGCACACGGGATTTCAATCCATAGATGGGTCAGCAAGTACCGAGAAATCCAAATCTGCAAGCTGACGAGTTGCTGCTCAAGGTGACCGAGATGATGAAAAATCAGTTCGATCTAAAGCCAAAAGGAATGACTTTTTTGTACAAACGCCCATATCCATAATGGTATGATCTGGTCGTCCTTCCTACAAATTACAGGCTCCCGGAACTTGCCAAGTTCACTAGTCAAGACGGTACAAGCACAATAGAACATATCAGTCGGTATCTTACACAATTGGGCGAAGCGTCAGTTGAGGATGCCCGTCGAGTTCATTTTTTCTCCTTGTCCCTGTTAGGGCTAGCCTTCACTTGGTTCTCGTCACTACCAGTCAACTCCATTGCCAATTGGGCTGACCTGGAGAAGAAGTTTCATACATATTTTTACACTAGGACTGGAGAGAAGAAAATAACCGATTTGACAACCATGAGACAGAGGACTAATGAATCGGGTACTGAATTTCTTCAGGGATTCCGAGAGACTAAGAATTCGTGTTTCTCGTTGAGCTTGACCGATGATCAACTAGCTGCTTTAGCCGTCCAAGAAATGCTGCCGATGTGGAAAGAGAAACTACTAGGACAGGAATTTGACAACTTGGGTCAATTGGCTCAACAAGTGGCAGCACTTAATAGCCAATTCCAGAGCATACGCAGAGATACCCAATTCTAGAGGAGTACCTCAGTGGCCGAAGCTTACGATCCATATTCAGTCGATGACGGCTATGAAGATGAAGAAGAAGAGGTTGCTGCAGCTGAATGGAATTGGGACAAGAAGATAGTGATGGTGCCAAATCCTTGGGGAAGAGGAGTTGAGGAGAGTTATGACTTTGATGTTACCAAATCGGACAAGCTCTTCGATTTCTTGCTTGAGAAGGGGCAGATCAAGTTGCCCGATGGTCATGTCATGTTGCCCCCTGATCAGTTGAAGAACAAGAAGTTCTGCAAATTCCATAACGCTACTTCTCATTCCACTAATGAATGCAGAATCTTTAGGCAGCATATACAGAGAGCTATTCAGCAAGGGAGGCTCAAATTCGATACACCTCGGAAGATGAAAGTCGATGATAATCCTTTCCCAGGAGATCAGAACATGGTTGATGCTGGGTTGTTTAAAGGAAAAACCAAGGTCCTAACATCGACTAAATCGAGAGAAGCTGGGATGGTCGATCCTGAAATGCAAATATCACCTGATGAGTATAGATAGATTAGAAGACATCGTGCCGAACAAAAGAGCCGATATGAGCAGAGGAAGACGTCGAAAGCAGAGACGTCAAAGCCGCGGGTCATATCTCAGATTCTGTTGAATAAATGGCAGCGGTAGAAGAAAAAGGATTATCAACGTTGGTTAAAAGATCAAGCATACCAGCATCAATTAGAAGAAGAGAGGTATGAAATGGAATAAGCTGAATTACATTGGAATTGTCCCTTCTTTAGGCATTGCTGGAATGAAGGTTTGAAGTTGCCTACCAGACACGACTGTCCAGAATGTAGCAATCAATATCGGGAGTATTGGCAATCTCGAACCAACCGCCGGTCTATCCATGCTCAAGATGCATGTCATCATAACAACATGAATCGGCGCTTAAAAAAT
Source organism: Miscanthus lutarioriparius (assembly GCA_904845875.1). Lineage (NCBI taxonomy): Eukaryota > Viridiplantae > Streptophyta > Magnoliopsida > Poales > Poaceae > Miscanthus > Miscanthus lutarioriparius. The sequence goes on from CAJGYO010000013.1 coordinate 67,113,843, forward strand.
GAAAGTGTTCATGATCGGTTGGGAAAAAGAGTCATTGGACAGGACTGGGCTGATCATGAAGAGGAAGGCATAGAAAGAAGATACACGTGGCAGGAAGGCCAGTGGTGCCTAGGAGATTTGACGAGAAGAAAAAAGAGGAGGGTGTAGCGCCTAAGGAACAGAGAGATGGAATAGGCTCAGGCACCCAATAAACTCAAGTATGGCGTACCAAGCAGATAGCTGATAAGAGGCAACCATCGGCTAATATCCAAATGGCTTTTCTGTTACCATCAGAATTCAGAGCTCCGGTAGATCAGGAAGTTTATTCAGACTTCGACGAGTCAGAGTATGAAGAGATGGTTGCCAAGTTAACGGTTGTGCAACAAGCAATATTTGATAAGCCAGTCAAGCATCGGCACTTAAAGGCTTTATATATAAAAGGTTTTGTTGATGGGAAGCCGATGAACAAGATGTTGGTGGACGGAGGTGCTTCTGTCAATCTTATGCCATACACCACTTTCTGTAAGCTTGGCAAGGGACCAGGAGATTTGCTTGAGACCGACATGATGCTTAGAGACTTCGGAGTAAATACATCCAAGACCCGGGGGGCAATAAACGTCGAATTGACAATCGGGAGTAAAACTCTGCTCACCACGTTCTTTGTCATTGATGGGAAAGGATCATACAGTTTACTCCTCGGTCGTGATTGGATTCATGTGAATTGCTGCATACTGTCGACCATGCATCAGTGTTTGATTCAATGGCATGGAGATGATGTCGAACTGGTTCATGCTGATGAGTCCGTAAGTATCACAACAACTGATCCAGTCTTTTGGGAACTAGGAGATTTCGAGTGTTTTTCTGGCAAGTCATGGGAAGGAGGCTTCATTAAGATCAGCAATGAAAGCCAACAGCCGATGCAAGCGATCGACTCTTAGAGTTTATTTTAGTAAAAAAAGGTTACGGCTTCATATCGGCCAATGGAATAAAGGAAAACAAGTATTAGTTATGAGGTTTAGGCCGATGCATGAATGCTAGATAAGGTGGTGAATTCAGAGTTAATGGATTTGAAGAAGTTATGTTTCACTTAACAGGATGTTCGACCTAGGTTGGTTGCTCGTGCGACTTTTGATGTGAAAGTTTCCATGGTACGTTATCCTGACACCCGAGCAACATTCGATAGCCGATTCATTCTCGGCTCTAATAGCCGGTACCATAAGGGTATCGCCTCTAGTAATAAAAATCTTCAAAAACACAGTAAAAGCCGATATGATATGTATCGCCTATAGAACAAAGACAAAAGAAAAAGCAGTCATACGCAAAGGTACCAAATGGCTGAAGGAGGGAAATCGAAGGATTCTCTTAATAGAAGCCATGTTTTCAGACTCAACTGGATTAAGATCAAAAGTCTGAGATTGGTTGTTTTAAATCGGCTCTTTAGTCAAAACAAAGATACAATGAGACAACAGGAAAGTATGGTCATACATGCTTTAACTTATGAATTACAAGTTCAAGACATCCTGGATAATTTTCAAAAGTTCTAGCCGGACGACATCGACTTCTACAATCTTTTGCTCGTACTCTTTGGCTGTTCCAGGAGTGTTCTCAAGACTGCTACGAATGGCTCTGCTTCTTTTTACTTTGGCCAGCAATTCCTATTACTTCTGTTTGACGGCGTCGGGGATTTGGGCCAGAGTAAACTTGCGATGGTCAATAGCAGCTTTCACGCTTTCTAGTTCCTTCTCAAGTTCAGCACGTTTGATTTCTAGCTGCGAAAGCTCCGGATCGGTCCTGGAGGAGGAATTTTTTAGATCATCAATTAGCCGCATCAACTCTTTAGACTCTTGTTTGTTGGAGTTGTCCTGGGCCATCAAAGCTTCACGGTTAGACAGGTTTATTTGAATCTTTTTCGCCTTCAGGGCTTGATCTTCAAAAGAAGACAAATATAACAAGACTCTGGAGAGGGTTGGAGATGGATCACCCTTTATAGCCAAGAAGACTCTCTGCATCGAGTCGGTGTCTTGGATCAGATCGGCTACGTCCTTCTCGCGCATTGGTAATATATGTCTTAGCCGCTTTTTGGTCTCTTCCGATAGGGCTTCACTAGGAGATGTAGCTGACGATTTGATTTCATCCTCATCAAAATATTCCTCAAAATTGAGAGAATGGCTCTGGGCTGGAAGATTGGATGCCTATGTACAAGAGAAAACTTGATTAGAAGGTATGGCGCCTTCTCTATAGTGGCCTCTGTCGGAGGGGAAGGGGCAGCTGATGATGCTCCAATAAAATCCAGCTGAGTCGGCTCTAAACTTCTAGCGTTGGCATCTGCAATGACAGGGGAAATTTTTAGTTCACGATCGTCGCGATGGAAAAGACATATAGTTTCCTTACCATTAGGTGTATGTCAGATTGGGGGATCGGCAGTCTGAACACCGACCACAGGATTAATCCCAATGTCAATTGGATCATTGCCAATAGGTGAACTACCAGATTCCTGCTCTTGCACGAATGTTTCATCAAAAGATGTCTAGAATAATGAATAGCCAAATAAGAGGTGGGGATAACAATTAATCAAGAAATCAAGAAGGATGCTCCAGTAAATTTCAAAAATGGAACTTACATTTTCTATCATTATGGGAGTATCGGTTATTTCAGTCGAGATTGACTCCATTCATGGATCAGCCGATGAAGGTTCAGTTGGAGCTGAATCAAATGCCTGGGATAGCAATCCGGCGCCCAAAGTAGACTGTGACGCAATGCTCGATAACTATGAAGGAATGAGATTAGAAAGTTAAACACCAATCCGAGGAAAAGGAGAATTGATTACCTGAATAGCTGATGGACTCATTCTACGTAGTCTCTTCCCAGTAGTAGCCTTCTGAGTTACCCCTAGAGACTCCTTGCGCTTTGGGGAGTGACGTGTCACAATTGTGGGAGCAGCAGGGGTTCTCATCAACCTCTTCAAGGAAGGTGCGGCTGATCCCATCCTTAAAACTGGGCATGAGGGTTGGTAATCTATGGGACGCCCTCTCCTGCCCAGTCTTGGAGGGTCAAATTCAACGTCCTGAAAGGACCAATCAGAATGATTGGCAAAAGGATTCGCCAAGTAGTCTATCTGAAAAGGGAAATAAAAGATTACCTCACTACCAGAAGCAAATTCCTCATCCAGAGCTATACACAGAGGGTGGACTGGCCCATAGAAAAGATGAGAACGCCATTCTTGCCACCAGGTGTCGAAGAGGCTGGAAGAGAAACTGGCTATGACCAAAAGGAATGTCTGATCCCAATTGAAAGATTCTAGAAGCTTCCAGCACGTCGCTGACATCTTCCCTCGGCTTCAATATGTTCTCAAAGAACAGGCGGGGGGAAGTTGGCCAAGGCCGAACTGACGGGCCACAAAAGAAGGGTTGTAGAACTCATAGGTCGGAGGATTTCCCGGGGTGGAGGAGCCTTTGACCATTTTGCCACGACCATGAAAAAATTCTGTAGGAAGAACACAGGGCTTGATAAAGGTATTAAAGATCACGACCGCTATCTCGTCCGAGCAGACAGACTCAAATCAGAACTTGAATGGAAAGATCAGTTCATCATCCTCCTTGTAAGGTAGCCAAGTCAGGACGGCTACATCAAACCCTCTGTAAAGCTTTTTGAAGAAGTGGCCAACATCAAAGTCAATGGTTATGGCCGATGCAGCCTCACCATAATTCATACACTATCGGGTTCTTCCTTCTTCGCCTCTGTATTCCTCATCAAATTTGGAGGAGGGAAAACTCAGATCTCTGAGATCAGGCTTTACCGGCTTATGCATGTACAGATTGAGCCACAATTGTATCAGCCACCAAGGGCCGCTGATAGTCTGTACTGGTTCATTCTTCAGCAGTTGAGCAGCCACTTGGTACATCAGATGATAAGCAGCTCCCAGCAGATATTTTCCAAGAGGGATATCCTTACCTAATGCCAGGTGTTCTACCATAAGTTTGTAATTATAAGTCGGGCCACAAGATGACCCACAAAAGATAAATTTCTTCAGCCACATATTCAGAAAGGCCACGTACTCTCGTTCACTAACAGATGATTAATCCTCAACATGATTCAGAATGTAACTCGCCCATCCGGTACAGTCTGCTATGTTGGCCAGTCTTTTGCAATCAGCACTCAAGTACTCATAAGGTTGCATTGATCCAGTAGTTCTAAGGCCGGTCAACATGTATACATCAGCCAGGGTAATGGTCATCGGGCCATGGCCAAAAATGAAAGCATTTAGAGCATTGGACCAAAAATAAGAAGCAGAGATCAGGAGTGAATCATTTCTCTCTATTTCGGACAACGAAAGTGTCAGACACTGGTTCAGATCATAAAGCTCCCAATCTCCACCCTTTTTCGTGGATACCCTACAAAACCAGTCTCTCTATCCCTTAGGCGCTTTAGGCCAATTTCTGAAGGGAGTTTTGTTCCAAGAAGACAAGTCCACTATGGACCTTTTAAAAGGGATCTGGTGGGTTTCTTGGTAGATAAAATCAGATGGATCAGGGTCTCCCATTGGCCCGAGGAAGTAAGCATTAGGGACAACAACCGATGGAATCAAGATCTCGTTCTTTGTTTCCTAGAAATCGGATAAAATAAATTCAAAAGGAGTAGAAATACGGGGTAACGGCCGACACCTGGAGAACGAAAACTGGAAACATACCTCAGGAACATGATCATGGGTCGCAATCACAGCCGGAACAAGTTCAGATCTAACAAAGATAGCTCGAATAAACGGTTTGACGAAACGGCGGATTTGCTAGGGTTTGGGTCCCCGGTAACGGCGGTGTCGGTTGTTGAAGTTGGCTCCAGAAAAGAGGGGAAAACAAAAAGGTTGAGTGCATCGAAAGAGGCACTATTGATGTTATGTGAGGCTCAGACCGAAAAGTCAGGAGTTATGCATATTTCTCGGATAACCGATGAGTCAGAATTTTGGGATAAAACCATTCTATCCCACAATTGGGGGGCATGTGTTTACACCAAAATTTGAGAGAAAGAACGTGGGAACTCACAGGCTTTCAAGGTTGTGACAGCCAAGAAAGATCGATGTCAGCCAATTCAAATACAACCCTAGAATCAGATATATTAGGGTGACATCAGCAGACAGCAATGATGAACTACGGTTGGCACCGGGAAATTACATGTCGGACTCTACAAAAAGGAAAAAATTAGAGTCCAAGTTATCTTAAATTAGGAATGTTTTCATTTTATGCCAAAGGTTGTAACAAATCGTGCTCGAGTAGGACTCATGTTTAGGCTCTGGGTATAAATACCAAACCCCGGCTATTGTAAGAAATCAATCAATCAATCAAATACAAGTCAATTACTTTTTTCAGCTCCAGCAACCCCTTAGGAGTAGGAGTAGAGTAGATCTCGGCGAGTTCTTTCGGCAAGTATGGCTGCATCGATCCGGTCGACCTCCACTACTTGTTGTAAGTACCGTCATGGTTTATACCTCTATTCGTATGGCTGCATCGATCCGGTCGACCCCCACTGTGGCTCTGGTATAAGCTAGTTATCGACTCTTGCCTAATTCAAGTATGGCCTGTGTGATTCTGCCTCACACCCCACTGCTTGAATTGGATCAAGGTCAAGTTATCGGCTCTATCTTAGAGTGGCAGTCTTTGGTAGATTCATTAAGTTACCGATATTGCTTATTGCTTTCATTGTTTATCTAATTACAGCAATATCACTCTGCCTGATTGAAATTGATCTAGATCAGCCTTATATCTTGTTTAACTCATCGTTTGCTAATCTAAAACTGATCTAATCTACATCTTAAGTGATGAGTTATGTTTCTATCGGCTGTTTTGCGTCAATCTTAATTTTGCATAGCGTGCGGTTAAGGCATGTTTGATCTTGAGTAGATCTATCGGTTAGCGAGAACCGTTTCATGACCCGTCATCATGGCCTGTGGGATTCTACCTCTCACCCCACTGTTGGCACCGTGGAGTGGGGATCGTTGGTTGATAGACCCGTTCCTGAGAAGACATGACCTTAACTGTGCGCTATGCCTGAATCGGCTGTTTAGCCGACATCGAATGCTTTCACGAACAGTTCACATCATGAGATCGTTGAAGTAGAGATAAGTTGAAAGATGTTTTAGCCCCATGATCTTGTTATTGTATTACGGCCTGCATGATTCTGCCTCATGGCCCACTGATATTAGTAATGAGTTAGGGTCGTCGAGTCTATTATTGTTTCTACGGCCTGCATGATTCTGCCTCATGCCCCACTGGTCATGGCGATAGATGAGATCTAACATGTTCATTAGATTTATCTTTATTAAATGATTAAGTGATGTTGAATTGTTTCTTTATATAAAAAGGAGTTCGGTTACTCGTAATCATTGGCTCAGTATGGACCGATCATCATTGATATCTTATTTACATTGATTAATATTCATTTAAATGATGTTTATCCTGAATGATAACTAATTCTCTTCACATGACCCCATGAGCTCTGACTGACTTATTCTCATGAATATACTGGAATCGGCTATTTAGCCGATTTCCTTTCACATTGGCTCTCACAGCCGTACATTCGGGACTGTCTGGTAACACCGGCAAGTTCCGCCCTTAATTACTAATGAACTTTCTCTCCTTGTCAATTGTAGGGTCAAATTGACTGGCATGCCTCAGGAGGATTGCGCGGGATCGACCACCCCTGAGCTGAAGCTAGGAGGATCTGCTCCATCGAGCGGACCCTTCCGGCTTGCTGCGTGTGTCCTTGGCACGGGATGAAATTCTGTGTCGACAGAAGCTGTTTTATTAGTGTGGTTCCCTCAGTCTCCGATGTAACATTTCACACAGTGTCCTTTGCGCAACTTTTCCTCTTTCTATCTCTGCTCAGATCTGCCCGCAAGCCAAGAGGATGGATCATGTCAAACGCCCTGCTAAAGCAACTCTCGAGGAAATCCTACCAATGCGCCAGCGTCTCTGTCGCCAAGGGTAAGAGTGAGTAGGGTTTCATCATTTTTTGGCCAATTGACTAATCCTTTCTGATATGCAGAGTCATCTGCCATGTTGCTGCCCTCCATCTTCTGACGGGAGCTGGAAGATCCTTTGGCATCACACGCGATGCTTGCTCGGCAGCATTAGCGGGGTCTTCTTCTGACTCTTCTAATTCCTAGAACAGAGATGATGCTTGGCGTTTACTTCGTTCGGGATCGGTATTCTGATGCAACCCGTGAGATTGGGCGGCTAGAATTATGCCTCAATGCCTCCCAAACTGCTCTCGCTGCTATGGAGGGAGAAGCCAGCGCCGTTCAATCGAGGTTGGCTGAAGCCAATACCAGGGTGCTCGGTAAAGTCCTCTTCAAGAAAACCTCATTTTGTTGTGATTTTACTCCAACGATTTCTTCTTGATAGTCTTCTCTTTTTTATCTGTCAGATCTAGTGGCGCGGTTGGAGGCCCTGTAGTTGGCGGCGAATGGAGCTTCTGCAGCAGTCAATGCTAGAGGTACCTTGCTTCAAGATCATCTACGAGACATTCTAGCCCATGCTAGGGAAGTCGCCCTTCATGGCGTTCACCATGGTGCTGCATTTGCCCTGGCTGCAGCCCAAGTTCGCTCCAGACATGAACTTCGTCACCTGGAACCTAGTTTCCCAACGGCCAATGCACCAAAAGACCTCGAAGATTTGGTTTAAGACGTGGAGGAAGCTATAGATACCATTGCTAATGTAACCCAAGCCGAGGCCACTGTAAACAAAGTGTTGCTCGGCCCTTAGTTTGTATGTTTAGGAAGTTTCAGTGAATGAACTTCATGTTTATATCCATGAACTCCTTTTAGATTAATCCTCTGCAAATCAAAGATGTCTTTTGTTTGTTTTTTGCTCTAAAGGTGATGCATATTGCATCGGCTTTTGCCCCCCTGGGCTAATTTTGTTCTAGAGGCGATATCTTTCGATATCGGCTATTACAATCGATGAAAAGTAACTGGCTATCAAGCACCAACCCATATACTCGGATAGTACTTCTTTAGGAATTTACCATTAAGTGCTCTATCAAATTCTTCTCCTTCTAACGTCTCCAAAATATAAGCATTACCAAGCGCACAACGACTTATCCAATAGGGACCTTCCCAATTAGGTGACCATTTGCCATATTTGCTATCTTTGGTTCCAATCGGCAATTTCACTTTCCAAACCAATTTGCCTTCATGGAATTGTTTGGGTTTAACTTTCTTACTATAATTCCTGGTAACTCTCAATTCATTAACTTCCATATTTTTAGAGCACATAGCCGATGACAATTTAGATCTTCTAAATCATCCATCATGAGATTTTTATAATCATCGGCTGTCAAATCATCTTGAAATGCCACATGCCTTGATCTAGTTTTATTTTCCCAAGGAAGAACAACCACATGCCCATATACCAACTCATAAGACAAAGATTTAGTCGATCCATGGCAAGCCATCCTGTATGCCCACAACACCACATTGAGAGTTAAGTACCACTTTCTCGGTTGCTCTTCAATCTTTTTCTTAATTAACTTGATCAAAATTTGATTAGACTGTTCTGCCTGTCCTTTAGCCTAGGCATACTATGGTGAAGAATTTAGCAGTTTGATTCCCATACTGGTAGCAAAATCCTTGAATTCTTTAGATATGAACATTATTCCTTGATCAATAGTGATAGTTTGAGGAATTCCGAAGCGATAGACGATATGCTCCTTAATAAAATCAATCATATTATTAGACGTTACCATCTTTAATGGAATTGCTTCAACCCACTTAGTGAAATAATCAGTTGCTACCAATATGAACTTATGTCCTTTATTTGATGGTGGAAAATTTTGGCCGATCAGATCAATACCCTATCCTCTAAACGGCCATGGCTTGATAATTGGATTCATAGCTGATGCTGGTGATTTTTGAACATTACCAAATCTCTAACAATCTTGGCATCCTTTGTAATATTCAAAAACAATCCTCCAACATTGTCAGCAAAAAAATCCAGCTCTATGAATAATCCACTTCATCTTATAAGCTGATTGATGGGCTCCACAAACTCATTCATGAACTTCTCCCATCAGGACCTTTGCTTCCTCTTGATTCAAACATTTAAGCAAAACTCCTTCGATTGTTTTAAAATACAATTGATCATCAAGCAACACATGCTTAGTTGATCTGTACCTCAGTTTCCTTGAAGCTTTCTATGACGGATTTCTAAGGTAATCGGATATTTCAATCCTCCAGTCATCAGCAATAACCTCATTGTTAAGAATTTCTAGAATTAGCCGATTTCTAGCACTTTGCGCTAGATGATTAGCCTCCTAATTCTAAGCTCTAGGAATATGTTTAAGAGTAACAAAGGGAAATTCACCAAGCAAATCCTGGCATTTGTCATAATAATCCTTTAGAATATCATCTTTGCACTCATATAGGCCAATCAATTGATTAATTACCAATTGCGAATCTCCAAATACTTCAATAACATTGGCCTTTACTTCTTGAAGAAGTTGAAGTCCTTTAAGTATGGCTTCATACTCGGCTTGATTATTAGTGGCCATCAGCTTGATAGAAAAAGCAAATTCAAAACTTGCCCCCTGAGGTGAGAAAACAACAATACCAATACCACCTCCTTGTTTGCAAGATGAACCATCGAAGAACAATGTCCATGATATTGGTTCTAGATAACCGATGCTTGGTTTATGGTGTTGAGTCACAAAATCAGCCATTACTTGTCCCTTGACTGCTTTAGCTGACTCGTACCTCAAATCAAATTCTGATAATGCTAGAATCCATTTTCCAATTCTCCCATTTAATATTGGCATTGACAACATATGCTTGATCACATCGGCTTTAGATACCACCGTGCACTCCGCTGATAACAAATAAAGTCGTACCGTGGTGCAAGAAAAATATAGACATAAAAATAACTTTTCAACAGGAGAATACCTAGTCTCTAGATCCAAAAGCCTTCTTCTTAGATAGAAAATTACTCATTCTTTTCCTTCAAACTCTTGCATTAGGGCCGATCCAATCGTATGGCTATCGGCCGACACGTACAACCTAAATGGTTTACCATGCTGTGGAGGAATCAGTCCAGGTGGAGACTTCATATATTTCTTGATCTCCACAAACACCCTTTGTTGTACGTCACCCCATTTGAACTCTTGATCAGCTTTTAACTTTAGTAATGAAGAAAAAGGAAGAATCATTTCTAATAGATTAGAAATAAATCTCCTAATAAAATTGATTTTGCCAATCATGGATTGTAACTGTGTCTTATCTGCTGGAGCAACTGCATCATCAATAGACTTTGTACTTTTTTGACAAACTTCAATTCCCCTCTCATGAACCATGAAACTTAGAAATTGATCGGCTGACACCCCGAAGGAACATTTATTTGGATTCATTTTCAAACCATGCTTTCTTGTACATTCTAAGGTCTCTCGCAAATAAGCCAGGTGTTCTTTGTAACCTTTGGATTTCACAACCACATCATCAACATAAATTTCAACAACTCTATTGATCAACTTATGAAAAATGTAATTCATTGCTCGTTGATAAGTTGCACCGACATTCTTCAAACCAAAAGTCATTACAACCCACTCATATAAACGGATTGCACCAAGACATCTGAAAGCAGTCTTGGCTATGTCCTCTATAGCCATAAAGATTTGATTGTATTCGGCATTGCCATCTATAAAACTGATAACTTTATGGCCTGTTGTAGCATCTACCAATATATCTGCAATCGGCATAGGATAACCATCCATTGGTGTAGCTTTATTTAAATCCCTGAAGTCAATGCAAATTCTCAATTTTCTATTTTTCTTGTATACAGGGACTATATTTGAAATCCACTCTGCATATCAGCATGGTCTAACAAATTTGGCTTCAAATAACCTTGTGATTTCTTTCTTAATCTTTCAAGCATCTCAGGATCAGCTGTCCTAGCTTTCCTTCTGTATCGTCGATTGGACTGTCCATTAATACAAACTTTTAGAGCCAATTGCTTGGATCAACTATTGACTCTCATTGCTAATCTGAATGGAGCCTCCTTCCCAAATCTTGCTAGAGAAACATTCACAGTCTTCTAACTCCCAATAAGCTGAATCGGCTGTTGCCACACTTACGAATGCGTCAGCCTAAACCACTTCAACATTGTCACCATGCCATTGAATGAGACATTGATGCATAGTTGATGGAATACAACAATTGGCATGGATCCAGTCTCGACCAAGGAGCAAGCTATATGAACTTTTTCCATCGATGACGAAGAAAGTAGTAAGCAAGGTTTTACTTCTGATCAACAAAATCCCTGAGCATCATATCAGTTTCAATTAAATCTTGAGGACCCTTCCCAAGCTTCTGAAAGGTAGTATAAGGCATCAGATTAACAGCAGCACCACCATCAACTAGCATCTTGTTCATCGGCTTCCCATCAACAAATCCCTTCATGTATAAAGCCTTCAAATATCGATGCTTAGCTGGTTTGTCGAATATGGCCTGTTGCACTTGCAGGGTCAATTGGGCTACTGTTTCTTCAATTTCCCCTTCATTAGTATCCTCATATTCTTGACTTGTAGGAGCTCTAAATTCTGCTGGTAAAAGAAAAAACATATGAATATTAGCCGATGGCTTACCCTTATCGGTTGTTTGCTTGGCGTGCCATACTTGAGATTTATTGGATTTTTGAGCTTGTTCTATCTCTCTGCTCCTCAAGCGTTGTACCTTTCTCTTCTGGCTTCATGTCAAACCACCTGGGCACCATTGACCTTCTTGCCAAACATACTCTTCCTCTTCATAATCGGCCCAATTTTCATCAACATGGCATTTACCTAACTGATTATGAACTCCTTCGTTTTTATGCATCGATCCATATCGTTATATTGATAACCCAAATGTTCATGGATAAATCGGTGGTTGGTTTGAGATTGCCTATATTCCCAGTATTGATCACTGCATTCAAGATAATTATTCCTAGTAGGCAACTTCAAACCTTCATTCCAATAGTGTCTGAAAAAAGGACAGTTCCAATGTGACTCTGCTTATTCTCGTTCATATCTCTCTTCCTCACATCGGCGCCTATATTCTTCCTCTTTAAACTATCGTTGATAATCCTTCTCTTGCTACTGTTGCCACTTATTTAACAGAATCCAAGATGTAATACAAGGACGCATAGCACTAGCTTTTGATGTCTCACCCAATTCATATCGCCTTTTTGCCAATCACGCCGCTGCTTGGCCTCCCTGTATTCATCAGCCATCATCTGTGCATTTGGGTCAACAGTTTTAGCTTCCTTTGCTTTGGCTGATGTTAGAACTTTAGCCTTCCACTTAGGAAATTTGAATTCCACCATATTTGTTCCTGCAGGAAAAGGATTTTCATCTATTTTCATCATCATTTTGGCAGATTCAAACTTGATTTTTCCTTGCTAGATAGCTCTCTGAATATGCTACCGAAAAACTCTACAATCATTAGTACTATGGGATGTAGTGTTATGAAATTTGTAGTATTTCTTCTTCTTAAGCTCTTCAGCCGAAGAATTCTATGATTTGCAGGTAGCTGAATTTGCCCTTTTTCCAATAACAAATCAAAGATCTTATCAGCTTTGGTAACATCGAAATCATAATTGTCTACTGTTACCTTCACCTAAGGACAAGACTAGGCTTCTTACTCCATGTCCACTCGACAGCACCAATCTCTACCTCTTCTTCATCATCAGAGCAGGAATCATAAGAATCAACTATCGTAACCTTTCTAAAATCTGCTATCTCTACGCATATTCTGAAATTGACCTTCAATAGCCGATACCCTCTGAGCAAATTGCCCTAGATTTTCAAATTCTTGCCCATCCAGTTTTTCCTTGATTACGAGTGTCATTCCATGAGCGGCCAAATCAACCAATTGGCCATCAGACAGATTTAACGAATAACATAAGCTTTTGGTCTATCTAAACCATTGGAGGAACTCAAGACCTGATTCATTATTTCTCTGTCTCATGCTTGTTAGATCTATAATCCTCTTCTCTCCTATCCTAGTATAGAAGTAAGCATGGAACTTCTTTTCCAAATCAACCCATCCATCAATAGAATTGGCTAGCAAAGATGAGAACCAAGTAAAAGCTGGCCCAGACAAGGACAAAGGAAAGAAGCCAACCATGTGTGCTTGTTCAGAAAAGCTTCTCCCAACTGAGCAAGGAAATGGCTGACATGTTCCATAGTTGTTGTTCCATCCTGTCCAGTAAATTTAGTGAAATCTGGAACTCTAAAGCATGGTGGGAGAGCTACAATATCATACCACTCTGGGTACGGACATCTATATGACAAAGTCTGATTTTTGGGCTTCAAACCGAATTGATATTGCATCATTTCGGTTATCCTATTCAACAGCTCATTAGCGTTTAGGCTTGCAGCCTACTGTCCTTGCTGACCTTGACCTGTTTGAGTATTATAATTCTTAGTACCTTGATATCCTATATTTGGTGCCATGTTGTAAGTATTATAATCTGAAATAGCATGAAAATCTTGGGGATAATCAATATGTTGAGTCCTCTGCTATGCTGATCCCTGAAACCCTTGGTTATAAGAATTTGGACCAATATTCCTAATGATCCATCGAATAGACGGAGCAATTTTTTGAGCCAATGGTGGGATTCAATTTGAAATATTGAATGTGGCCACCTGACTACCTTGATTTATAGGTAGTGTCATCGGCTGTTGCACTGAATGCTGCTGAGTTTTCCCAGAAGGATTTTGAACTGATTGATCATTGGAACCATTTGGTGACTATTGCATCTGCCCATCATTCGGCTGCTGACTTGTACTAGCTACATTATTTCCATTAGCCAATGAGAATTGAATATTGAAGTGTGCTGGCCCCATCTGATCAATTGGTGCTCCATAAAACACTTTTTTCATAATGTTTTGGAATGTGTTCAGGAAAACCTTATGATTCCTAAGTGCACCATGAATAGTCTTGTAGATCACGTTGGCTGCAGCTTTGGTCTTAGCTTGATCATCTAGTTCCCTTTGTCCATGCAAAAGAACCCTTGGCAATGGATATTTCTGAATGATCTTGTCGCGCACCCTGCCATATGATGTCAAGCATTTTTCTCGATACTCTTCTGCTGCTTTTTTATGATTGCTTTATGGTCTACAGACACCTCTTCAAAGTCAATGTTGAGGACTCCCTTATTATCCATCTTGACGATTGTGGTCCCACTAGGCATGCCAAAAATTATGTTGATGCAAAAACGTGGATCCACGTGAAACAACACACTCAGGGAAGCTAGGATTTATGCGGATCTGCTTGGCTTCAATAGCGGGATGAGGTGATTAAGAGACCGTTGGCATGCTAGTTAATTTGACCCAGCAATTGGCAAGTAGGGAAGAGATAATCAGTAATTTATGGCAGAATATGTCGGTGTTGCTCCAGACAGTTCCAATGTACGGCTAAAGAGCCGTTGAATGAAGGCCATCGACTAAAGAGTCGATATCCACCAGGTTTATGAATAATCAAGTTGAATACTATCGGCTATATAGTCAATTTGGATAAATTAAAGGCATAGCAAGCAGGCAATCAACTGTTTAATATAATTAAATCTATAAACCAATTGATTTTATCTATTATCATTATCAGCGAGGTTCGAGGCGGTGCAGCTATGATAAAGACAGCAGATTAAAGCTTATAAGTCGATAGATCTATTTATACTTCAACAGAATCATGAAAGCATGCTATAAATGTGAGAGCGCGGGCAATCGACTGAATAGCCGATGCAGACATAGCGAACGAATAAGATCATATCTAACATTAAATAAACTCAATGATCAAGAAATTCCAATCTAAAGCCCTACCAGTGAGGATCGAAGCGATACAGCTATGGTAAAGAACGATGTATCAGTTTTCATTAATCAATGAACTTATTTAAGATCAAATATGTTTTGAACGCGTGCTATGTTTGATCAAGATCAAGATAGAACAGCCGATCTGGTAGAATCAAACGTCAAAAATAGAATTTAAGCATGATATGGTAAAAAGACGACCAATTGACATAATATGTTGTCGATCTATCTTGACCTCGATCGAGTAAATTGGTGATGTTGCTATAATTAATAAAGATATCAATAATAGCAAGATCAATAACTGATGAATCTACTAAAAACAGCAAGGAAGCCTTACTAATCTCTAATAGATTCGATAACTAGTGATTTAATCCAAATCAAGCAGTGAGATCACGAGGATACAGCTATGCTTTAATCTAGATAAATCGATAACTAACGTATATCAATACTTGCAGTGGGGATCAAAAGATACAGCCATACAAGGATACATATAAGTCGTGACGGTATTTACAACAAACCAGAGGTCAGACCTAACTGATGCAGCCCTGCTTATTGAAGAACTCGCTGAAATCTACAGTACACCTACTCCTAGTGGCGAAAGCCAAAAAGATTGTATTAATTGATTGATACATTTACAATAGCCGAGGTGTAATATTTATACCCAAGGCCTAAACACGAGTCCTAGTCGAGCATGAATATTACAAAACTTTGAAATAGAAGAAAACATCCTAATTTAAGGTACATTGGACTCTATTTTTCCCTTAATCCAGAATCCGACACATTTTTGGCTTCAACCATCCCCGCTTTCCTTATTGGCCACATCCAAATCAGAACAAGTTTATGATGTCATGGCCTATTAGTCGATTCCGACGTCGGTCCAGTTTAGCCAATTCTTCAAATTAAACGGCTGTTACGGCAAATCCTAGAAATTTCGAATTCTCGTGTACCATTCTAAATCTGGTGTACACAATAGCTAAATCACAACCACTTTAATCTCAAGATTTAGCTATTAATCCTGAACCACCAATACCCCAAGACCCAAATCCTCCAAAGGAAGAAGAAATTCAACCTTTGGAATTCCCTTTTGGAATCAAGGATGACCTTTTCTTTCATGCTGATTTTGGGAACACCTTGAACACTCATCCCTAAAAGAGACCTTCAAGGGAACATAATTCAAATCTTTTAAAGAAGGGATCTCTTCGAAAGCCTCCCAAATCAACATCGTCTCATACATCAAATTCCCATATAGGACATCAGGAAAAGTCCAAGGATGGAATGTCAAGTGATCCCATAGATGGAGAACCAAGTTATTTAGAACTCAGCCCTATCCTCTCCCCTTCTATGCTCATAACCAACATATACTTTGAACCCATGTCAAAACCCATCCTTGACCACGATAATACCTCTCATGTTCTTCTCCCTGAGTCTTATAATGACCCTATCATTGATTCTGGTAATCCACTTAGACATCCAAGGCATATGAGTCATGAAGGCCACAAATTTGACCAAGAAGAGCAACGACTACGGCTAGAGCATATTGAGAATTTATGTGTTGTTGTACGTAAAGAATGGTTGGATGATGCCAAAGCTTCAAGCGTAGAATCCAAACCTGTTCTTGATTCAAAGGATGAGCAAGTCAATCTCTCTAATAACCATAACCGTAACTCATCCGAATCTGGAGAACTTGGATTGCCACAAGGAAGAAAGTGCTCATCTTCTCATCAAGCTCAACCCAAGAGTCCCCAATCCAAGCGAAATCTTGGACAAAATTTTCAATGAATGTCATAGGCATGGAATGATGGAGACAATGTTTTTGCCTATGGACATTCATGAGACATCGACCCTGGAGCTTGAAACAGAAGATTTTCTCAATAAACATGAAAGTTATTTCTTCAACATCGTATCGAATCCATGCTTACATGAAAAATCTCCTGAATCGATTTGTCTACCTAACATTGCCACACACGGGATCTTCAACACCTTTATGCTTCATGTCCATAAAAACTTTGAAAGGGTGGTTGTAGATGCTTTTATTTATCATAAATATTACAAGTCTCATAGTATTTTGGCATGAATCTTGAGACAGGTTTACAAAGGTTGGTGTTGGAAGGAAAACCACTTCACTAACATAAGCTGCAATTCAAAGGTTTCCCGAGGATGAGCTTTTGTCCTAAAACAAGCACTTTCGAGAGATAACACGAGCTTCCACCTTTTTTATAATATATTTGTCTTTATAAAAAAAACTTTGTGGAATGAATTAGAGATATAATTGTGAAAT
This sequence comes from Miscanthus lutarioriparius, assembly GCA_904845875.1. Classification (NCBI taxonomy): domain Eukaryota; kingdom Viridiplantae; phylum Streptophyta; class Magnoliopsida; order Poales; family Poaceae; genus Miscanthus; species Miscanthus lutarioriparius. The sequence goes on from CAJGYO010000013.1 coordinate 67,130,923, forward strand.
TATTCCTTCAGGTATTTTTGCCACTAACCATTCTAGGTTTGCGCAAAAAGAATGAAGACATAAGGTGCATCCAACCAACCATCATGCAACATTAATTTACATTCATGAGAGAGTTCTATCATCCAAAGTTGATTTTGTGTACTATAAAATTCAAGTGTGGGGGATGGACTTCTCTAAAAACATCTCATGCCATGTTGCTAATTTGTCTTGATTATCTTTACCTTGATGCCATGCTCAACTTGTTAAGTCATAAAAAACTAAAAAAAAACAAAATACTCCTTTGGTTCACCACACATGTTCTTGCTTCTACTTGAATGGATCTCTTTATTCTCTTATATTTTCTTTTCTACACTAAGTATGCTTTGGAGTATTATTTGAATGTAACTATTGAATCAAAATATACTTGTATAGAATTTGGTTGTACATATAGACTAACCCCTGTAGGAAAACTTCCAATTTTGGTGGGTAAGTCATGAGATCATTCGTGGAGGCAAATTAAGGTTTGAGGTATTCTTCAAAGTAATTTTATACATTTTTGGTTTAACCTTGTTTGAACTTTGAAGTTTTGGTGAACAATAAAGGCACATTATTTAAAACGTAGGATGGATGTTCTATGCTAATTAAATTGCTAAAACCAACTTTTTTGTAGCATAGAAGATGACCCTTAGCTCTATGGCAACAATACCTTTGCTTCAAATTACATGTGCACCCCTTCGGGTATATATTGTCCACTAATCCTTTGTGCAGAGCTGAAACAATGAGTAGAGCAGAAGGTCCAAACACAATGCCATGATCCACAAAAGAAAGAGCAAGAAGATGGCATGAAAGAAATGAGAAAGGAGTGCAATCTAGGAGACAAGATGCTCATGAACAACTCAAAGATGTGAGGTTAGCCAAACAAGGAAAGATCAACCAAATGGGAAGAACTATCACAATAACAAAGGTAACATCTCAAGGTAAATGGTCTATATTTAAAAAACTTTTCCTTGAATTGGCATATACATAAATAAAGATTTAAACATGATTGAGTTACAACTTTACATGTTATAACTTAGTTAACTCAACATATCCTCTTCCTTTTTGTTGTTCATAACCTTTCACATCCTTCTTCTTATCTCCTAAATCTGAACCAAATGAACTAAAATATTGCACATCTTATCTCTGGGAAATAATGGTCCTGATCATGTAAAATTTGATACATTATAAAATCTAAAGTTGGGCAACCCCTCCATAGGTTAAGCCACTCAAACCTTTTAGGAAAAATATATTCAAATGCTACATCCTTCTGATCTTATCATCCATGTTATAAACATAAATAAGGCATATAACATCTTATCTTGTTCAATGTGCCTAAGGCTAGAGAAAAACTAATAAAGTTTTGGTTATGTTGGTGTTTTTCCACGAACAGAGCCCATGTACTTGATCTCTACCTTGTTTTTATGACCAGGACACATTTTGAGGAAAGTGTGGGGAGGTCGGTCAACCTCCCAATTTCCACAAGTGAAAATTCTGGACATACAAGCAAGATGCACATTGGACAAGATACTGTCACGAAAAAAATTGACCATGTTTGGACACCATAGGCAGGTCGGCCAACCTCCCAAGTATGGCCATTCGAGCCAAATTTTGGTGTAAACATGAAGGACAACAGAGAGAACAACATACCAGGAAAATATCTTTGGGAAGAAGAAACACATGGGAGGGCCAGGAACCTCCAGGTTGGGTGAGTCGACCCCACCCTAGTGCTTTGGGCCCACCTGCTAGCCTCAACTGCTGATGCTTCACTTCAAAATGCTGTCAAAAGCTAGCTTGGGGGAGATGCACCTCCGTTATCCAGGTAAGTATTCTTTTACCTTATTTTATCTTTCTAAGTAATTCTGGCAATAAAATAAATACTAAAATAAAATAAAATAAAATGTGTGTATGATAGTTTGCTTTAAATAATAATTAGACTTACTCATAAATAAAATGGAGTTGTCTTCACTTATTCTTTTATTGGACATGATAAATAGTTACTCTATTGTAATTCCTTTCAAGTACCTACTTTTCAATTTAAGATTCTCCCGAGTTTTAGATAAAATTGATTTGATATAAGGACTTACTCTGAACTTGAAACTCATGGGTAGCATGTGCTTGATCCAAAGTCTAAGTAGTTGACAGATAAGATCACCTAAATATGCACTAGTCTACACAGGAGTAGGCATAAAAATATGCCTTCCAATTAGATCCACCAAAAAATGCTTTACTCCTACACTAGGAGGAAGCAAAAAAACATGCCTGATAGGATTTCATCAAAATAAAATGCTCCGAGTTCTTGATAGTATCTCTCTTAAAGTTTGGTGTTGTAAAAAGAGACATGGGGTGTAACACCCTAAAATTTGAATTTTTGGAAATAGAGCTAAAATGATTTAATTTGGAATTTTGTGCTCAGGAAAACATAGGAAAATAAACATTTTCATTAATTTAAAATTCATTATAGGGAGTAGCAACATGTTTGTGCATACATGCTGGTGCATTAGATTTATTGCAATGAGTGGTTGAATCCAAAAATTCTAAATGAATTCAAATTCTTTGGAAAGAAATTAAAAAAATGGCTTTGAAGTAAAAGAAAATTTGAAAATAAAAGGATTTAAAAAGTTATGAAAATTTATTTTTGGGAGCATACCAAAATTTCTCATTTTTATTTGAATTGGCAAAGTGTAATTAAAATCATATTCAAATTTGATTTGGTTTACATTTGAATTTGGGTTGAAAACAAAATAGGAAAAAAAAGAGAAAAACTCTCTTTCCCTCTCTTCCTCACTGTTTTTCTTCGCCCGGCTTTTGCCCTGGCACCGGCCCAACTCCTTTCCTCCCTACCCAATGGCTCGCTTCCAGCTCGGCCTCCCTCCCGCGCCTGCTCCACGCCGACCCATCTCCCACGTCCGCTCCGCAGCGGCCCAGCCGAGCGCCAGCCCAGCTAGACGCCCGCGCAGCACATCCTCTCTCCGCCCTACTGATGTGCTGAGTCCACCCGTCAGGTGCTCCTCCCTCCTCCGTCCTATGACCGGCTCGGACACCTCCACGTTGCCGCCGGCCGTTTTCGCCCCGCCCACGTTTCCCTCAGTATGCCGTGCCTCCCAAGGCTCCGGGGCCTTAAATACCGGATGCCCATGCTGTCGCCTCCCTATCCCACTCCAACGCTACAGTCACATCGCCCGAGCGCCCGCAGCCGCGCCGCCGTCCACCGTTGACGCCGCCAAGCCGCACGCCATCTTCGAGCCATCTCTGGCCGTGTAATTGCCCTAGGTGAGCTCGCAATCTCCTTCTCCTTCTCCCAGTGTTCCCCATTTATTTTCTCATGGTCAGTAGGTTATTTCCGATGTTCGCCACCGAGCTTCCCAACGCCAGCAATGACGCCGCTGTCTTCTTTCCATGTTCCAGCGGCTAGCGCTCCCCCTCTTCGCTTTCAGCCGTCCGATCTTAAATCAAGAGTCCAGATCATCCTGTACCCCTTCGCTGTAGCACCCAGTTTTAAGAACAAAACCAGATACACACCATATGTGAGCCCAAGAAGTCAAATCTCACATATAGGTACAAATAAGGGTAATATCGGAAGACAATGCTCAATATATAACGTACTTAGTATAAAAATATAACCTTAGATAGCAAACAGAGGAAAGACAACTTCGATCTTCGGATGAAGACTCAAATTCCACAAGGACAACTGACTGATTGATCACAAGTATAAGTCCTCTTGGAAAACTCCACTAAAGAACCTCCATCTGGTACCCATCTGAGATTTTGCCAAAGTATTGAAATAAAACAAGCGTAAGCTGCTACCGCTAAGCAAGCATAACATGAGGGAATGCAGGCTCAAAAGGTTTGACATGGCTGAACTATGGAAAGCACTTTTAGTTGGTCATATTTTATTATTAATCATAAGTTGTTAAGTTATGCTTAGGCTCCCAAATATGAATAATTAGAGATATCAGCAATTTTAGTCATAACCCAAACCATCCGAGTAACCAACTATTCAGTAAGGGTCCAGGCCACTCGTGACCGTGAGCATGACTGATATATCAGTTTTACACTCTACAGAGGTTGTACACTTTCATCATGAGTCGTGTTACCCATATGCCCAGGTTTATAACTCCCAAAACACTTCCAAGGTGAGTAGGCAGGGTACACTACAAAGCTTTTCCCTAGTCATTCTAATAAGGAGCAGTCGCTAAGGATTCCATCTCCCAAGTGTTATGGAGTCATTTCCAAAAGTAGCACTGATACACGCAGCATAGTACACACCCTGGGGATGAGGCCCATACCCAGCCCGGTATGCCCCTCTTGCCCTATCGGTAAACTGCTACAAACTAGAAAGAGCAAGGTACTAGACTAAGACCAGAGCCATGTTGTCCTCATGGTTGTACTGTAAGTCCTGGGTTGTCACTTAAAGATGAGTCCTTATGGAGAGAAACTAAAGCACCCTAAGAAAAGGCCCAATGCCCTAGCCCCCTTGGTTCCATATTGCTAAAAAGCATCTTTTAAGACCATGTTGCATATATCTTTAATTGTATTCTTTAGTCAATATTGGTTGGAGCAAACTGAGCATACTACCCACATAAGTCCTTGTATGCTCAGTTTTATGATTGGCTCATAGGAGAAAATATAAAACTATTAGCTTCATGTGTTTTAATTATATAAAAACATATATAAGTTATTTTATAGAGATTATAATTTAAGTAAAATTTAGATTTAAATTATAAAACTAAAGTGAAACAAATCATATTTTATTTATAAAATCCAGTCACATAATTGTTATTTAATATATGATTTAAACCATGAAATTCTAGTATTAGTGACATGATAAACACTATTACTAACATGTAGATCTCATCGCTATGAATCTAACACAACTTGAATGGGTCCAAACGGAGCTAAAACGCAGAAGATATAAAATAAACAAGATTTCCTTTATTAAAATAATAGATTAAATCTAAACTCATATTTCAAAAGTTTAAAACATATCTAAAAGTAGTATAAACATGTAGATTATGAAATTACGAACCTAATGCAAGTTGAACGGGTCAAATCAGAGTTAAAACGGAGAAATTATGGCTAAAACAAAATCAGTGGCAAATCTGTAAATAAGTGAAAGCGTATTTTCAATCTAACTGAACGAAAGTGCGCTTTTAGAAAAAGAAAACAGAAACTAGAAAGGCGCTAGGGACGGCGGTCCTATAATTAAAAACCCAAGGGATCTTTTTGCAAAACAGCCAGCCAAATCAGTTCATTGGATACCGGTCGTTGGATCCTGATCTAACGGTCCAAAATAGATCAGGGGGAAGGAGATGCCGGCAAGGTGACTGGCGGCGGCGCCATTGCCGGGCAAAGGGAGCTCGCTAGAGTAGATGGTTAAGAGGCTATGATGCTCGGTTTTTCGAACGGAAAAGCCCGGGAGATAGAGGAGGGAGTGGTGAACTCACCGGACCCAAGAGAAACGAGCGGGGAGAAACGGAGGCGGCGCGACTCTTTGGTGAAACAGTGACGGATATCAAGCTTGCGGCGGCGCTGCTGTAGGGCAAGGGCTGCTGCAGCTTCCTTCCAAAATAGGATAGGGAGAGTGCCAGGCGCGGCTTTGGTATTTATGGGGGCGCGGGATGACTTGAGAGGCACGGCACAGAGGCATGGCAGGGACGGACACGACGGCGTCGACGGAGATGGTGTCCGAGCCAACCACGAGCGAGAGGAAGAAGGAGACCTGATGGGTGGGCCAGCACTGTCAGTGACACGGAGGAAGGAACACGGCACGATGTGACTGGGACGGAGCGAAGCTGGGCCGCTGCGGAGCAGACGTGGGAGATGGGCCGGCGCGGAGCGGGCGCGGGAGCAGGCCGACCTGGGCTACGCGGAGGAGAAAGTAGGCCTGCGCGCACAGCTGGGCCAAAGGGAAAAGAAGGGAGCTGGGCCAAGGAGAAATGAGAAAGGAGGGGGGAGAAGAGAAGATGGGCCATGGGAAAAAAACAGGCCGGCTGGGCCAAGGGAGAAAAGGATAATGGAGTTTTTCTTTTTCTAAATATCTTTCTATTTTTCTTTCTTAATTCAAACCAAATTTTAAAACATGAACCAAATCGAATTTAAGTATAGTTTCAAATATACTTCCCTATTCAAATAAAAATGGACAATTTTGATAGGCTTTCCAAGATAAACTTTACAACTTAAAAAAATACTTTTATTTTCAAATTTTCTTTTCTTTCATTTCAAAACAATTTTGAATTTTCAATCAAAACCTATCAATCAAATACATCAAATGCAAGGGCATATATGCATAAACATGTTGCTAAACCTTATGATGAATTTTAATTTAATGAGAAATTTTTTTCCTATATTTTATGAGCACAAAAATTCAAAAATAAATCATTTTAATCCTATTTTTTAAAAAAGGCAAATTTTAGGGTGTTACATTCGCCAGCTGATTTTGCTAAAGAGACCCTGCGCTTTTCAATAATAGAACCCGCGGTCCAAAGCGCAATCACATATTACGTTTTCTTCTTTGGAAAGCGTAGTTTCGTTGGTTTAGATCCAAACTACGTTTTCGCCTATTTACAGTTTTGCCACTAGATTTCTTTAGGACATAACTTATCTATTTTAACTGTGATTTGATCCGTTCAACTTGCGTTAGGTTCGTAATTTCATAATCTACATGTTTATACTACAGTTTTGTATGTTTTAAACTTTTAAAATTTGAGGTTAGATTTAATCTATTATTTTATTAAAGGAAATCTTGTTAAATTCATATCTTCTACATTTTAACTCTGTTTTAGCCCATTCAAGTTACGTTGGATTCATAACAACATAAACTATGCATTAGTAATGATGTTTATCATGTCACTAATTCTGGAATTTCATGGTTTAACTCCTAACTAGAATAATAATTATGCAACTGGATTTTATAAATAAAATATGATTTGTTTTACTTTAGTTTTAAAATTCAAATCTAAATTTGACTTAATTCAATTTATAATATTTATAAAATATCTTATATATATGAATTTATATAGTTAAAATAAATGAAGCCTATAGTTTTCTTTTCCACGTATTAAGCGAATCTCTCGGTAGTTGTATCTTTTCAGCCGTAGCTCCGATTAGAGTGCCTCTCACGTCTGTGTGTTCGTAGCGATGCATAGAATCGTGTTTTAAACTCTTTTACTTATTTTTCTATGATTGGTGTACTATTCTAATTCAGTTCTATTGTTTGATTCATGTATGATTGTATGGATGCTTGTGTGGTGCTTTATGATTTCGTCCAGTCGGTGAGATATACGTGGTGACCAAGAAGAAGAAGAAGAACGTTGAAGATTAAAGCTTACCAAAGGATCGGTGTTTATGGCAAGTATAGCATGGGATCATCCTTGTTGTCCTATTCACCTTTAATTATTTAATTCATACTACATGTGTTTACCTTGACTACCACTAAGGATATCCTAATCTTTTGTACTTGTACCTTGATTCCTATGGGGTATTGCATTGGGTAGCTTTGCTAGTGCTCAACTACAACTATGATCTTCTAACTTGACTAATGGTATACGCAATAAACATTAAAATATGACTTTTTAGCAACTTGAAAATAGAGGGCTGGAGTGTTTAGCTACTTTCTAAATGCTTCATATTCCTCTCCCTAAGGACTTATCTATAAGTGATCATCCGGGACTTACAGTACAATCATGAGGACTACATGGCTCTGGTCTTAGTCTAGTACCTTGCTCTTTCTAGTTTATAGCAGTTTACCGAAAGGGCAAGAGGGGTATACCAGGCTAGGTATGGGCCTCATCCCTAGGGTGTGTACTGTGCTATGTGTATAAGTGCCACTTTTAGAGATGACTCCATAACACTTGGGAGATGGAATCCTTAGCGGCTGCTCCTTAGTAGAACGACTGGGGAAAAGCTTCGTAGTGTACCCTGTCTGCTCACCTTGGAAGTGTTTTGGGAGTTATAAACCCAGGCATATGGGTAACATGACTCATGGTGAAAGTGTACAACCTCTGCAGAGTGTAAAACTGGTATATCAACCGTGCTCACGGTCACGAGCGACCTTGGAACCCTTATGGAATAGATAATGAACACCGATGATACTAATGATGAAGATGCTCACTAATGATTTATTTATGCTATTCATTATTCATGTTTACCTGATCATGTGTTTATGGGCTTGTGGATAAACTTGTTGCTACTCAATTGCTAAAATCATGACTTATTAAAAGCTAATCACATTTCAACAATTGTCAGCCTTTTGAGCCTCATGAACCCCATGTTATATTTGTTGAGTACGATATGTACTTATGTTTGCTTTACTTTTTAAATCTTTAAAAAAATCCTGGATGGGTACCAGATTGCTAGAGTTTGGAGGAATTAGGCTTGTGATCAACCAGTCAATTGTCCCTGTGGATTTGGAGTCTTCGCCTGAAGATCGAAGTTGTCTTTCTGTGGTCTATACTCTGAGGTTATAATCTTTATACTAATACGCTATGTATTTAAGCATTGTCTTTTGATATTACCCTTATTTGTAGCTATATGTGAGATTTGACTTCTTGGGCTCACATATGGTGTGCATCTGGTTTTGTTCTTGAAACCGGGTGCTACATGGGGCTATGCAAAAGTATATAAAAAATGGACACAAAGAGGTCTGAGTAAAAAAAGAAAAGAAAAGAAAAAAAGAAAGATGACAATAAAGATAGCCCATGTTCTCACAAAAATATTTCAAGTTTCAATAAGAGAGAGATATGTTTCAAGGAGCATAGTAGAATTAGGTTACCACCATGTATATATCAACCATATATCCACACACATGTATTTCTTGATTTCATTGTATGACATTTTTCTCTTTGGATCCGAGGTTTGACTTTACAATATATGCAGAGCAAGTATGTACATGCTTTCTCCCTACCTATAAACTCCACAAAAACCTTAGTTGTAGGAAAAAAGAAGGCAACAACAAGTTATGCCTTGGCGAGGATCCAAAAATACCACATATAAGAGACTTCAGAAGTGAGGATCCAAAAATACCACATAATATTGCGATCTGAGAGTGTCATACAATGGAATCTCTAAGTTTTATTTTGAAAATTTATAAAACCTCTGGAATAAGGTTGAGCAAAAGACTTGAGACATAATGCTTGACTTGATCATTCTGTCTTTCAATTACTCAAGACCTAAGTGAAGGCTAAGAAGCCCCATTCAAGTTAAAGGTAATATGGGTGAGTTTGAAAGTTAGATCAGTTTATTTCAATCCGAAGGCGAATTTTTTATTGAATGCTTGTGTACCTTTGAGGAGTGAAAACATTGTAGCAACTCCTAATCCAATGCTTAAGTTTAGTTTTGCTAAGGGACTAACAAAGGTTAAGCTTGGGGGAGCCTCTTGATGGTCGTTAATGTCAACTATAAACCATTAATATAAGATCAATTAACATAAAAAGTAATCACAAAGCAACAACTTATGTTATGATTTCACTTGGTTCCACTTGTACTTGGAGAATTATGCTTGCAGGATAAATATAGTGAAAATTATGCAAAAGGAGGCCATCTAGAGGATCAACGGATTCTGATTCACTTTACAGGATCAATGGGCCCACTGTTATACACTTCAAGTAAGCAAACCAACGTCAACAAGTGATCTACCTTGCGAAAACCCACTCTAGATGGAGTATAAGACCAACCTGTCAGAGGGGTGTCCCACCTGCATTAGAGGGGGTCGGCCGACCCCACCCCTAGGTCGAACGACCTATGACAGGTGGCCCCGCTTCTCTACTGCCGCATGTATGACTCCAAGATCTCCACCCTTGATTTTGAGGCGGTTTTAAGTCGGTTTATCTGATGGTGGACGAGAAAAGGGTCGTGGATTGATGACATGGCGCTGGCTTGGCCCCTACTCCATCTCCTCCTATAAAAGGACCCCCAAAGGCTCCTCAGAAAGGCATCTCAATTGAAGAGAAGAATACTCCTTTGTAGTAGGCTCTGTTCTTGTATACATAGAAAATAGTGAGATAGAGAGTGAGGGAGAAATTAGGAGAAAGTGCTGACCTGTCGGTGCTCTCTCTTCAGCTTGTGCCTTGGCGGATTTAAGCTCTTCTCGGGTTTACATCTGAGACATCTCTGGTAATTGATTTCTAATCCTCAATTAGTTTAGTGCTCTTTTGTTTATCAGGATCACGACTCATTTGAGTGCTTTAATCCTTGTTAAGCACTTGGGTTAAAGTGGTAATTGTTAGTGTAAGCGTGGCGCTTAGACTTCTGGTTATTCGTGGATGCACCCTACATTCCAAAAATGGTAGATCGTCGGGAGTGACAGTCTCATAGACCTCTGTATTCCACTTTCCGTCTATAGGCCTAGCAGGACCTGTGTTGCGACGGTAGAATTATACCCTGTTATGATTCTTCCTTAGTAATGTTCCCAGGTAGACACTAGAATACAACGCTATGCTAAGTTAGAAGTTAAAACCTTAGAAGTTCTCTCTATGCTCCTGTTTATCCTTAACCTTATTTCTATCCCTGGTTAAGTTAGTTTGAAGTTAATCACACACATTTCTCTGTGGATACGATACTTATAATACTCATTCAAAAAGCTACATCGATATATGTGCGCTTGTGGATTTTTCTGCGTGCCACCACAGGTATCAACAGCTGGGAGCTGAAAAAATTTGCTTCTCCTAATTCTGTGAAGTGATTCTCCATTAAAAAATCAAAGAGAATGAGTATCAGCCATAGAAACCCCTCTCTTAGAGAACCAGCTTCCATAGAGAATCAGAATCAGATGCAGCTTTACCAAACTGGCCCAAAGTCTCCTACCCACTTCTTGTCCGGTCCCTTAGATGTGTTTAAAATCCAATTTATTGCTTCTAACACTACACTAGAACACACAATTACTACTGTACCAGCACTGCCATTTGTGCTGGATCTAGAAAATTGTCAGGACGGTAGTCACCTGGCAGTGATGTAATCTGTCACTGCCGGCTCAAACCACCACCCGACAGTGATATATCACTGCTCGATCAAGCTATAAACCTGCAGTGATAGAGTAAAGCCACTACTCGGTAGTGACATTTTCATATCACTGCTGGTTTTCTTACTGACCCATCAGTATTTCTTTTGGCCATTGGATCTACCTAACTCTCAATTCACTGATTCTCCATTATTCATCCTACTTACCACTGTTGCTTCCAGTTATAAAATATGTGCCCGGATGCCTCCACGGACAAAGGAGAGGCTAGCTTAGCTAGTTCTCCTGCCTGTGTGTCAGCCACTTGTGTATAGCCTCAACATTTGTGTTCTCTATGGGAGAAAGGTATCCACATACACTTTTCATTTTGTAGTCAAGATGATGCACGAGAGGTACTAGAAGAATGTGAAGATAGAGCCACACCAAAGCCAGGGCGACCTAGTAGCAATATAATGCTACTCGGTGCCCCAATAGGTTGTTGGCCTACGTTCAGCCAGCGGAGGCCAATTGCTCATCACAGCTTCAACAGTTGTTGGTCTGTGTTGAGCCATCAATGATCACATGCTCATCATGGGCTACAAACCATTATACACCCTGGTTGGCTCTATCCACACCATCTCGCATGCTCTTACACCTCTGAGACCCCACTCTTGTGCTAGAAGAATGTTCGTGAGGTGGTTATATTATAATGTGTTTGTAGACTTCAATTGTAACATTGACTTAGTTTGTAAAAGGTTGTATGTTTGCAGTCTTTGTACTATGTTTATAGACTTCAAATGATTCATTATTTTCTATAGTTTAAATTAATTTTTGCATGCCTAGCGTCACTGCAGGTTTAGAAATTGGATAGGCAAAATATAGACAATCGAGATATAAACTTTGATGTGACACAATATAGACATTATGAATTAGAATTGCAGGCAAAATCTATAACTGAACATTTTTAGAGTCTAGATATAATGTAGACAATCCCAATTAGCACTAAACAAACTATAACTAGAACACTTCAACAGAACAAGGATTTCTACTCCAATTCTAACTAAAGAGACAAATTCTTCGTGAGTTCTTCATCCATGGGCTTCTTCTAATTCACCTCTCCATGCATAGGTTGCACTCTCAGCCTATCAGCCAAAGTTTTTAGCATCTCAACATATTCTTGCTATTAGTACCAGCATGAGCATCCACTACCATCGCACTAAAACAACACCAAAACATGAACTTGGAATCAAAATCATCACAAAGAAATGGCCATAAATCATAGAAAACGAGACCAACAAGACCTAACCTTGTGATCCGGACACTTGTAGAAGATGCAGCAATAGTTGGGATCTTCCTTCTTCACCCTAAACTCTAACACAGTGTGCTGCTTATATTTATTGCACGTAATGAGACGGAGCTCCAGTCTGAGTCGTAAACTCCATGTGAGGGTGAGGACCTGGACGGGTATGCCATCTATAAGGCAAGGACTGGCTGCAACAATGGCGACAAGGACAAGAGATTGGTGATGAATGGGCCAGGAACTGGTTAAACCAAGTACACATCCAGCAAAATAAAGGCTTGGACCAGATATCATTACCGGTTCAAAACATCACCAGATAGTGATCCTAGAGCATCACTGCCGGTTGAATCATTGACCCAATAGTGATATTAGAACATCACTGATGGGTGAAGTTTTAAACCGGCAGTGATAGTGGAGCAACGCTGCCGGGTGAAGCTTTGACCGAGCAATGAAAGACATTTATCGAATTGTCTTTTCAATCAAAGAGACATTGCATCACAATTACACGATTTGGGAAATGACTCTAGCACAATTACATAGACACAATATAGAATATCTCTTCATGACTAAAATAGTGTATGTACACAAGGAAAACTAATGTAGGAGCCTTCCAGTGCCCCCACCTGGGATCGAAACCTGGTCACCGGCTTGAGGGCTGGCTTATGTTGTAGTATAGAATCTCCATATGCATATGTTTCTTTGTAATACTTAAGATGTCACATTATCTTGTATTACTACAAGATAGGAGTACTATTTATCACGTCTTTACAGTATATTAATACAAAACAGGCACTACTTGGTACAGCTATAATAACATATAGTTTTGTGTTTCTATGAAATTTCTTTGTAACACATTGATGAATGTTGAATGTGTTGCATACATGTGTTGTAATATGTATGTTTTGTTGTAATACTGGGCGTGGATCAGTGCCCGGTTGGTGGTCGGATGGCCATGAGAGCCTGCATGACTGTGGACAACGCAACCATGGCAGAAATGATGAGTAGAAGTATTTTGACTGGGCTGTTGATGTAGTTCTTCACCTCTGCCAAATCACGGTACACATGCAACACTCTGCATCTCCTCAGATCTCTCAGCACATTGTCAATGGGGGTCGATCCGCTGCGCCGGTTCCACACACACAAGTTCTTGAAGTAATTGATGACCTGCCATAAACATATAGAAAAGTAAAATTTAGTCACCTAACACTTCCTATATTTATCCAAACTTTAAGTACTTCCTGCTTCGTCCAAAAGTTCACTTTTTGGGAAATATGGAGTACTCAAAATTTGTCCCATAGATAATACTAAAATCTTGACAGGACCTATAATTAAAGCCATCTAAACCGTGCATGCGGTTGGCCAATTGATGAGCTTCTTTTGTTTTGTAATGCACACGCAATTAATTGCCTTGGTTAACCAAGTGTCAGAGCGGATAGGAAAGAGTGCCACTAATATGAGGCACTCCCAACGCAGACTTTTTTTTTGCAAATTACACAAGTACATATGCATACGCTCAACACGCACGCACACTCACCCCTATAAACACACGTACGCAAACCCTACCCCTATGCGCACCTCTGAAAGACTGTGCCGGCACATCTCGAGATTGACGAAGTCACCAGAGGCACCTCGCTATCGACAGGAACATCGCCTACCACTGAAAGCATAACGCCGTTAAATCCTAAAATAAATCACGAACACCCGTACCAAGTCGAGGACTTAAACCCGGGTGGGTAGGTTCCACCACAAGGAACCTAATCAACTGAGTTACGCTCAGTACGCTCCCAACGCAGACTCTACAGTAGCTTCTATGTCTATTTATTACCCCTCTATTTATTGAACTTTGCTGATGTGGCAGTATATTTATTGAGGAGAGAAGAGCAAAAACTAAGAAACCGAGTCTAAACTATCGATGCGGAAGAAATCTGCAACTACGGCGTTGGGTAAGTACTGTGTGGTTTCTATCGAGCTTTTCAGATCCAGTGCGCCCTCCCCTTCACTCCCCATCGCCGCCATGGCCCTCCCCTTCACTCCCCATCGCTGCCATGGAGCCCTGCCTCAACACATGCCTCCACACGCACGACCATCTCTTCCCCCGCACCGACGGCGGCCCCTTCCTCTCTCCGGTGCCCTCGGCCACGGCCCCCTCCCTCTCGTCGATGCCCCCGGCGGCGGCATGGCCCGGCTCGCGCGGAAGGTGCCCCTCGATAGCGGCACAACCCAGCCGCATGCAGATGGCAGCCCTGCACATAGACGACGAGACGCAGCCACGCACAGCAAGTTGACCTCCGTCGGAGCTCGCGGCCGCCTGACAGACTCGCTTGGGCCTGTGCCCTTGTTCGCCCGCGCGCCACCGCTCGCGCCCCACCGGAGCTCTCCGTGTTCGCCCGCCGAGGTCATGCTTCGCTCCTGCACATGGCTTCATGCCGTAAAGAAGCCATAGAGGATCCGGGTATAGCAGAGAGATTGATTGGTTGATTTTTATCTGGATTCTAATGAAAAAAGTTCGCATTGGGAAGAATAGTTTCTTGGTACAATATCCTAGGCTATGGAAACTATGAGTAGTTTCTTGCATTGTTAGTAGCCTGAGTAATTTGTTCATTAGAGTTCCATTGTTGTTTATTGAATAATAATATATCAGCAAAAATGGTGACATAACAAGGAAATTATGAAGGGAGCACTATTGGAATCTCAAGCTTTGCCGAGTGCCTGCGGCACTCGGCAAAGCCCGAAATATACTCGGCAAAGGGCACTCAGCAAAAAATTAATCGGCAAAGAAGCCTTTGCCGAGTGCTTTTTGTCGGGCACTCGGCAAAGCCTTTGCCGAGTGCCGGAAAAGCACTCGGCAAAGATTTACACTCGGCAAAATAAAAATGCAAAAAAACCCAAAAATAATAGCAAAAAAAATTTCGGGGGAGGCCGCCACCGGCCAGCGCCCGCCTGTCTCCATCGAAGTCGCTGCATTTTTTGCGCAAAATTTGTGGCTAACGCGGCCGGCGGGATTCGAACTCACGACCTCTCCATCACGTGTCTGCTGCTCTACCACTGCACTACACTATCACTTGTGTCTAGATTCCATTATCTATCCTCATATATTATACTAAACCGAGACTAAATTGCTTGTTTGAGCCCATAAATGAATTCAAATCAAAATGTGGTCAACTACAAAGTTTCATAACTTTTCGATATCTACAATTTTTATTTAGGAAGTTTTTCCATCCGAGGTCGTTTGAAAAATTCGAATTTCAAATTTGAGAGATTCAAACGTAGTTTTGCATGATAAGATGATTTCAAATCAAAAAGTTGTCCACTACATAGTTTTATAACTTTTGGAGATCTACAATTTTCATTTAGGAAGTTTTTCCATCCGAGGTCTTTTAAAAAATTCAAATTTTAAAATTTTTAAATTCAAACATCGTTTTTGCATGACAAGATGATTTTAAATCAAAATGTTGCCAACTACAAAATTTCATAACCTCTCAAGATCTACAAAGTTTATTTTGGTCATTTATTCATCCGATATAGTGGTAGTAACATTGTTCACAAATTTTATATATCTCTCTTCTACTTTCATGAAACTAATGAGAGATATGAAAGATGTAGATTTTATGAACAACATTATTGTCGCTTTGTCAAATGAAGAAATGACCAAAATAAACTTTGTAGATCTTGAGAAGTTATACAACTTTATAGTTGAAAAGTTTTTCATTTGAATTCATTTAGGGCCTCAAAAATTGCTTTGAAAAAATGATTTGCCGAGGGCAAAAAAAAATGCACACGGCAAAATGCCTCTTTACCGAGTGCCTGGCACTCGGCAAAATACATCTTTGCCGAGTGCCAGAAAAAAGGCACTCGACAAAGACGCATTTTGCCGAGTGCCGAAAAATGACACTCGACAAAATACATTTTTGCCGAGTGCCGAAAAAAAACACTCGGCAAAGCCATCTTTGTCGAGTTTTTTTTTTTTTTTTTGCCGAGTGTTTTTGCCGAGTCTCCACTACTGGAATCTCAAGCTTTACGTTGGAAATGAGATCGTCTTTGCCGAGTGCCCAATAAAATAGACTCGGCAAAGCCTCCGGCACTCGGCAAAGCTTGAGATTCCAGTAGCGGAGACTAGAGATGAGTTTCATCTGATGCATGAAACCCCGCGCATCTCATTTCCAACGCATTGGAAAAGTGAAACTCCACTGAGAGCATTTCATTTCATCCCACGAGTTAAAAACCAAGTGAAACTCGACTGTAAGTATATTTCATAACACCGGTTGTACGATGTTATGAAATATACTCCCAGTGGAGTTTCATTGCATTGCATTATAGACGAGCGAGGTAAACAGTGAAATGAAATTGCAGGCTGACCTTTTTATCGCTTCCAAAGTTGTTGTGCAGTATGCGGAGATCCTGCAGCAGGGTGATGTCCTCCCGCGTGCTGACGAGGTTGTACATGAGGAAGGCGTACGTGGTGCAGTAGTCGCCGCCGTCGTCGGCGCCCACCTGCTGCTCGAACGCGATGAGGTTCTGCAGCAGCGGCGCCGTGGTCTGCTCCACGTACAGCGGCGGGATCTCGAGCCTCACGCGGTCCTCCATGAAGCGCACGTCGAGCAGCGCCCCGCCGTGGTGAGGCCCAGGCCCCGTCGTCGTCGTCGTCGTCCTCGTGATCCAGATGCCCATGGCCTTCAGCTCCGCCGCCGACGGGACGTTCTCCATGCTGTGACCGTCGAGTTTAGTGTCGCCCGGGCCGTGCTCATAGCCGAGCATGCACAGGCACCGCAGCAGCCTCATCATCCGGATCGGCAGGGCAGAGGCACAGCCCCGCAGGTCTCTCTCCGGGGGCCGTCGGCGCCTCTGCGCGGTGTCGAGCTGGGCACAGTGTGCCACGTGGAGCAGGTGCAGCAGGTGGTCGACCGGCACCTCGGGGTCCACGCCCAGCTCATCCGTGGGCCTCTTCCCCGGGGGCAAGGACAAGGGCCCTCTGAGCATGTACCAGAGCGCCATGTCCAGCAGCCTGCGCCTCTTCTTCTTCTCGTCAGCGCTGCGCGGCAGGAGGTCCCGTGGCGCCAGGTGGTCGAACAGCGCCAGCAGCACAGCGAAGGGGATCTGGTTCTCGAGCAAGGTGAGGTCGCTGCGCAGCTGTGCCGGTACCCACCTCGACTGGTGCAGCTCCTTTTCGTTGATGCCGAGCGCATAGTCGCACAGGTGCTTGAGGATGAAGCACCCATCCAGGAACATCATCTTCACCCACGTTTCTTTCGTCATGTCCGCGGCCTCTATTAGACTAAGATCGGCATAGAACCTAAACAAGGATATTACGTGCGCAACAGATAAATAGCAAAAGTCAATATCGTAAGAACAAGTACGGTGGTAAAATCTAAAATATTTGGTGTGGGGCTATTGGATTTCAATCACGAAAACAAAGTTAATTCTCAAGACCGCGTAATAAAACTATTCTTTGGGAATGTAACTACACTTAGGGCACATTTGGCTCCTTTCATTTTAGAGGAATTGGAATTAACTTTATGAAATATGTTATTTGGTTTGGAATTTGACATTCCAACAACTTTTCAAAATTTAAATATAAGCATGTCTTAAATTCGTGGGGTAAGAGATATAAAAATGGACCCCTATCCTTAATGGACGACACGCACGTTGTGTCCAAATATATCAATTCCATGTATAAATATGGCCCTACAAACCATTGCTTTATCAAGATCTGTTGAGCAGCCGAGTGATTAATTTATGGTACACGTGTTGTGTCGTCGATCAAGGATAGGGTCCGTGTGGGAGAATTGGACCCCAGGTCCACGCAATTTAATTCGTAATTTACTAGTTTCTACGCGTGTTGGAGGAAGCACCGAAATCGTTTCTTTTCTTCTGTCGTCTTATTAATTCACTTGCCACATCATATTATTACCGACGTGGCATAGTCATTTAATGCTATGGAAACCATCTCGTTTTAGACTGTGCTTTCATCATTTGGAGACTGATTCAGTTCGAAAGCAGGTTTACAATTTTGTATGTAACCATGAGAATTTATTCAATGCGTTTGAGGGGTGCTTATTTCAATCTCATATGCTAGTAGTTACTGAGCAACTAGTAAAACTTAGGTGGTGAGGATCCAAACACCTAACAATATATGTAGATAAGTTTTAATGAACAATTAACCCATTAGCTTCACAAACCTAGCCAAAAGCAATTAATAGTTGGTTAGCCAGCTGCAGCACAAATGTCACCAAAGTATTAGCACATTAACCATCTTGTGCAAACATCCTCTAGCAAAGTTTTAGCTAATATAGCTAAAAATTAGAACACAAAGCAAAGCCTAATTACACTAATACAGAAATGATTTTTAGAGTCGCCTCTCTTCTCTAAAAGAGGCGGTTTTCTTAGCATGCCGTCTCTAACCTTCGCGGAAGGCACTGTAGCTTCATGGCCGTTGCTGGAAATCAATTTTTAAGAGCGGTCCCAAGGGCTCGGCCTTGCCCCCAACACCTCTCACATTGGCGGAGCTATATACGACATGTAGGCCATGACCCACCTGCCAATTGAAAATTCCTTCAATCAGCCACTAATTGATGCTTAGAATTAGTAAAATATGCATATTAAACAATATATTAGCACCGATGGCCTCCTTTTTCTTTTCCTTGGAGCTCCGCCAATGGCCTCTCAGCTAAGCCTGCTAATGGGTCGAGTAATAATTGGAGTTTTCGGGTTGGATTGTGCCATGGAACTGTTTGGATGAGTGGTAATGGGTTTAGTGGTTAAACAGGTTGGAATGGGTTGGGTTTGCTAGCAAATCGGGTTGGAATGGGTCAAATTTTCCCCAATCTTCCCATCACATCCAGTTGCACGACGGCCGGACCTCACCGAGCCTTGGCCCGCGGGGAGTCGGCGGAGAGGAGCTGCTGCATGTGCATGAGGCTGCGCGGCGACATGTGCTCATCGGCAGGCCCGTCCTATAGGGGGGGGCAGCCTGTGCGATGCCCATGGGCCCATGAGGCTGGGGGTCCATGAGGGTACCCATGTGTATACTGTATAGTAGATGCTATCAGCCCATACGCCGGCAAGACAACAGTGCGTTATAGTAACACGATCTGCTAACCGATCTGCTATCTATCTTAGTGTGTATATTGTCTTAGTGTCTTACTGGCCTAGGGGCCCATGATCTGCTAACAGTGCGTTGTACCCATGTGTATTCTTAGTGTCTTACTGCCCAAAGGCCCATGAAATTTATGGGACGGCCCTGCTCGTCGGCGGCCGTCCACGCCCGCATCCCGGGCATGGGCACGAAGAAGGACAGGTCTGCACGGGGGCGGCGACAGGCCTGGAAGAGGCGCGCTGCACGGCGGCAGCGGCCTGCACGCGGCGCCCCGGCCCACCTCCTCCTGCCCCGGCACCGTGTGCACCCGGCGCCTCTTGGCCTCCTGCCCCGTCCACGCGGCCACGACCGCAAGCTCAGACGGTGCCGCTGACGTCGCCGCCACCTCGAGCTCCCCACGCGCCCGTCGCCACCGCCGCCACCTTCGTCGACCAACCAGCCAGCCGATTGACAACCGCAGGGAAAAAAGGGCCACGGTAGCAGATGACTATAAGCAGGAGCCGGAGAGGAGTGACCAGGACGAGGAGAATGGAGGAGGCAGCGAAATCGTTGGCTGCCTGCCATCGCGGCCTGAGCAAGCAGAAGCCATGGCAAACCTACGCTAGAAGTTCCTTAAGTTAATTTGGAATGGGGTGGGGTGGAGATGAAAAACCTACGTTCTGCGTCACTGATAGCCTGAGAGATGGATGCAGTTTGCAAATACACCACCCACCGCGCGCGCACACACACAACCCACCCAATCAGGGCAGGGACATGGCCATTGGGCCCCCAAGTGCTCCTAAGTCCGACTCTGAGGCCTTGTTTGGGACGGCAACGCGGCTCCAAGACCGCATTTTGGGAATCGCGGACTCTAGCTCATTTTCTCGCCGTTCCACGCCCCGCGCGACTGATTATTTCACTCTTCTTGCTCAAGAAACGAATAGGGCCTAATCAACGTACGCCTGGGTAAAGCTCTTTATGGCCGTTTTTCTTTTCTTCATTTCTTATCACACCATTGATCATTATTTATGTTGCCTAAACAACCAACATAACTAAAAAAGGGGAAATCCAAGGAACAACTCATATCAAAACAATCATTCTTTTAACCAAGAATGTGCACATTTTTTTTTTGCGAAACCCAGTACAAACGCAGGCACTTACATACACGCACGCGACCTCACTCTTATGAATGCACGTTACCCTACCCCTATGAGCACCCCTGAGAGACTGAGCTGGGCTGACAGATGTCGAGATTGATGAAGTCACCACATGCGTCTTACTGTCGACGAGCACGTCGTCGCCTACTACCGAAAGAATAGTGTCGTTAAATCCTAAAGGGGCTCTTGCGTTTGTACCCTTGTTTTGTATCGAAATTGTGATTTTGCCCCTATTTTTTTGACTTTGTGAATTTACCCCTACTGTGCCGTTCACGAAGCACCAGTTTGCCCCTGCTCCGTCATCCACCCCTAACGGTGTTAAACTTTGTACAAAAGGACATGAATGCCCATGCGATTTTGCCCCTGTTTGTTATGCCTAATTGTGATTTTACCCTGATTTGAAATTAGACTTTTTTATTATATGCTGACAATTGATTAAATTTGGTCAAACATATTTGGCACAACTTGCAATTATTTGAACTCTGATTTAATATTGATAAATATTCAAATTTTGGGACCAAAAGGTTCATAATGATGACAGATGTAACGAGTCGTGTGCACGAGCCGGCAGGTCGGCCACGTGGTGGCTCCTCGCCGTCGGCGTGGGCGCGGGAGGGCGACGGCTCCGGGTCGTAGGCAGCACCAGCACGAGGGAGGAGGAGCGGCGCCATCCGACAGAGATATATACCAAACTGGTAGAGTTATATACCAAGAATTCGATCTCTGCCCTTGAACCAAGCTGGTAGAGTTATATACCAAGAACAAATTTGATTAGGGTCGACTAAAATTTTTACATGCAAAATTCAGAGAAATTTGGCAAAGAACAGAGCTACTCCAATCAAACACAAGGCTCTGCTGAACTTGTTAGCTTGCTGCTCTGCTGGCCTGAATCAAACACAGTTCTTTTTGTTTCTCCATTTCTGTCAAAATTGAACAAGCATCCTCTAGTCGCCGTGCTTTAATGTACATCCTCACAATGACACTGTAAGCAATCATATCAAGTACAGAAGCTGAAGCCTTCAGTTCAAGGTAAATAGCTTCAGCATCGGCAAACCTCTCCATCATGCAGAAAACATCAATCATTGTGCAAGAAATACGGGGATTTGGATGTGTTTCAGACTTAAGCATCTGATTGTATATCCTAACAGCATCATTGTAACTGCGTGGGGAGGAGCGGAGGAAGGAGGGGAGGAGGCGGCGCGGAGACACGCCGCCAGGCGCCACCAGGAGCCGCGTCCAGGCACCGGAGCCGCCCGTTCCGCCCGCCCCTGCAGCCACGAAGCCAGGCGGCCAGAGGAAGAAGACGACCCGCGGCCGGGCACCGCTGGGACCTGCGGGCAGACGCCGCCGGTGAGCCGGGGCAGGGCGCCGCCGCCGCCGCCCGGCGCGCGCACGCCGACCCGCGGGCGGGCGCCGTGGCCACCCGCGCCTAGAGGAAGGTCGCGCCCGCACCTTGGAGCCGCGACCGGGAGGCAGCCCCGCGCCCTGGAAGCAGCCCCTCCCTACGGCCGAACCTGGAGTCGTGGCCTCCCCTGCCCGATGTGAGCGACGACACCCTATGCGTTTGGGACGAGGAGATAAGGATAAGGGGCACTATAGTCATTTGGTCTTTGTTTTTCAGATTTAGAATTTTTTAATTCGTTTAATCCATGTCCATCTCACGGACGTCAGAAGTAGGGGCAAACGGACCTTTCAGTTCAAAATAACAAGGGTAAAAATACAAAGTTAAAAAAGTAAGGGCAAAATCACAATTAGCTTACTGGACAGGGGTAAGAACACAATTTTCCCAATCCTAAAATAAATCCAGAAACATACGTGCACCGAGGCCAAGACGAGACTTAAACCCTGGTTGGCACATTCCACACTACCACATCCCTAACTTAACGTCCCATAGGGGTGTTAAAAATACCGTTGGAAGGTCAGACATTAAAGATTTCTAACGGAAGGACGGTCGTTATATCTCGTTTTCGCAATAGATTGCCGTTCAGTCATTTTATTTTGCTTTAACATTGGACGGTTTGTTGTTATATCCTAGTTTTAGTAACCAACCGTGTGTCGGCACATATGGACTGGACTTGCGCGCTCTAGCTAGGTTGTCCCAATTCCGGCCAAATTTTTTACGTGAACCCACCCGTGAGAAAAAAATTCAGCTCGCCAACATCGCGAGCTCATCTATCCTCACACGTGCTCACCAGCCCCAAAATACCGCATTCCCCGCACTCCAACCACCCGCCTCTTGCACACTCCACCGGTCGCCCGTTGTACTCACCCCCACCCACTCGGACTGCCCACCGCCCTCTCCGGTCACCGCCAGCCTCCTCCGCGCTCCTCCCAGCCGGTGACCTCAGCCCGACCAACTACCTAAGCTCGGCCCCTCTCGAGTGGCAACCTCAAATGTGCCCAAGGATGTTGTCCCCAGGTTGACGCAGTCGGTGGCCTCAGCTCACCCCTCCCTCTCCCCCCTCCCCGACGGCGACCTCAGGTCCAGCACCACCTCCCACCCCCACCACCATAGACGGTGCCCCCAAGTCGGCCCTCTAGGTTCCTCTGCACTATTGCCACACCCATCTCTCCCCCTGTCTCCCTCCACACGGGCAGATCCAAGCAAGGCTCACCTTGATGTGTTTGCTCATTGAATATTGGACTTTCAACATCAAGAATCCTGATGTGTTTGCTCTATAGTTCAATCTTCGCCAAGGTGAAGAATTGTGGTGATGGCTCAGATCTAGACACATATTTGGAGGCCATTTTGGGCTCAAAGTTAATACTCAATGTTGCTAAATGGAGGCCCACTTATGTGGTGTTGTCCTAGGGGCATTTTGGTACATCCCATGTGTGATTTGGGGGGTGTGGTGACCATCAAAACCAGCAGCCTGCTGCTGGTCGAAAATGGAACTTTGTTCCTCAACTGAGGGGCTTGTTCTTAAACCTTGAGAGCTAGGGTCACGGAGCACTTGAGAAAGTGAGAGAAATGTACTTTCACCTCTAGATCCACTAAATAGAGAATGCCCTGGTGCAGATTTGTGAGGGGATTTAGAGTCTCTCCTCTATTTGTTGGCTTCCACCATGTATTTTCGTCTTCATAGCGGATTGCTTGCTCGTTGCCGCCCGTGGTTTTCCCCGCAAGAGGTTTTCACGTAAATCCTTATGTCTACTTGTGAATCGGTATTTATCTTGCCATACTTGTTGATTGGTTCCTATCTTGCTTGCTATTGGTTCCACTTTTGTTCAAGTTCATGGTGTATGGATGAGATTGGCATATGACACATACATGAGTTCTTTAATATATTGATGATGGGGATTGATGTGTTAGTGAATTGATCTTTGCAAGTATATTCTTTATTGTGAAGTTTGGACAGCACCATGTTTAAAAAATTGATGCTATGGGGCTGTTTTCTAGTAGGCACATAAGGTATTCGGTGAAATGCTTGTGAGTAATTAGCTCGCTAATTTTGACGCTTCCGATGCCCCTTTGCGCTCACACTTTGGGATGCAGGCTGTCGCTCAAAATGCAATGTAACGTGACTGAGTGGAGTAACATTTTCTTAATGTAATCCCTCTTCTCCTCTTGGTACCTCTTAAAACTTCAGGCCTGCCTGTCAGGCTCAAAGCTCTCCAGTAGCGACCTTGTCGGCATATGTGGTTTATATATCAGGTGGGGACCTTTTGTTCCCCGTCGAACCATCATAAAAAGATAAATGTTAGTTGCAGCTAATTTTTGTGGGCAAAAGCATCTTATTTGTAACTAACCATGAAATAGCATCGGTTTGTGTGGGGACAGTGTGATACTTAAACCTTTTGTTCCCCGTCGAACCATCAGAAAAAGATAAATGTTTTAGGATTATGTCCCTTTCTTTTCCTTCACGTATGTACGCACGCGTTAGTTGGCAGCTTTAGTTTGGGCTTGAGTCAGAACGCATTATCATCAGTATCAGCGTTGTCTATTTGAACTTTGATGACCAAACTCCTGAATTATCTAGGCCGGTTCGGCTGGTATTAAAGTTGACTGATAAGCCGACTGAAGCTGTTTTACTGTAAGAGAAAAATACTGTAGATTTTAGCTAATAAGTCGGCTGATAATTCAGGAGTTTGGTCATCAAAGTTCAAATAGACAACGCTGATACCAGCGCTAGCTCCGCTGTTGAGGCGGCTGCTGCTGCTGCGTGCTGCTTTCTCAATTCTCAAAGTCGATTGAGTTAATCACAGAGGATCGACATCACACACCGTACCGGGGTAATACTTTGCGCAGTCCTTCTCCTTCCTTGCTAATTATATATATTAATTAATTAACGCATGCAGGTTCTGTCTCTACTCTCTTACTAGCTGCTTAGGCTGTCTCCAACAGGAGACCCATTGCGGCACCAAATATAAAATGGGTCTCCAATAGAATACATATAGCCTCCAACAGAGTATCTATACGGAAGACCTATTTTGGGTGCCAGGAGAGGCATAAGCTAAATCTGAGTATCCTCTCTCCTGTAGACCCATTTACAGAAAGGGTTGTCTTTTGGGTCGTGTTGTTGAAGAAGACTAAAAATGGGTATTGAACCATTTGCCTCTAGCGCTACCTAAAAGACGAATGAGTCTTATATTTTGGATCACAGTTGTTGGAGACAGTCCTACTAACATTCATCCTCTGAATTGGTTCGTTTTTATGGCCACAGATTGCCTGCCTTAATGGAATTCGAGGGAAGCTGGAGATCGATCAGCTGAGTAATTTTGAGTCCACACTCATCTGTGAAGAGCGGGTGCGATTTTGCTCATCTGTTTGTGGATTTTTGCGCTACGGCTCAGCAGCGAATCGACGGTTTGTTGAGAATCCTTTCAGTGTCTCTCTCTCTCTATATATATATATTGGACTTCTCCTTGATCAGGTAGACTTTCCCCCTTCGTTCCGTACGTTTATTTTATTCTTCTAGAGCGATTCTTGCTTCCTCTTCCACTAGATACACCGATGCTTCTTCTAACTAGTTGCATCGTTGCCTGCTTTCACTTTGTTGCCGCTTCCTGCAGGCACTTCATATACATTGGCTAGCAGTTACAACTCTCGCTCAGCTCTGGTCTACTGGTTTGCCATGGTCAACATCCCATTTCCCAGCTGATCTGACCCTGCTAGACACCTCCAAAATTGACGACAGAACCGTTTGAGGAAGCACAAGCACCGGTGAGCCCAGTAGCCCTGAATAATCACCGTACTCAGCTGCGTACGATTCTCTGAACATAAGCACAGATCCGATTCTTATGCACCAAAACCACCTTCATTTTCTGCAGGATCAAACGACAGAGCGGAGGGTTGTACACAAGACTCATCACCCTGTGCAACAGTGGCGGAGCCAGGATTTCACGACTGGGTATTCTAAGTACAAAAAAATTCCGATGCATATGCAATAGTAATAAGGGACAAAACCAGTACAAATTGATCCTGGTGCACAACTCAAGTAGTATATATATAATTTTCTTAAAATATATGCTAGGTAAATTATTTTTTAACCCCGGTAACAAGGCACCAGGCAAAGTGAACCCGGTGTCACCCCTAATAATAATCAAAGTATAAGTTCTTTATCTACTTTACAAGAAAAACAATGCAACATTTCTTTCAAAAAAAAAAAGAACACAATGCAACAAAAAATAGAAAATGAAACCTTCAACTCTTACCCCGAAGAATCAAGAATGGATCTGGGGTCTTTTGTGTTCATCGTGCCGTTGCTTCAAGCTGCAGATGAGAGAGGTGCCGAGGGGAGGGTCGGATACCTGGATGCCGGAGCCGAGGGGGAGCCTGCAAAGACCACTGACTGCCACCGCCGCCGCCAGAGGAGTGTCGGGCACAAGGCGCTGCCGCGTTCCCGACTGCCAGAGGGCCGATGGGTGAGGGCCCGACCGGGCGAGGGCTGAAGGGCAGAAGGGGAGAGCCGACCTGCCGTGCCGCCGCCCTTCCGATCGATGCGAGCGACGGACGGGAGCAGGAGACAGGGACAGGAGTACGGTCGATGGGTTTCTGTCTTTCTGAGTTCATGGGTTGCTGCTACTAATTGTTCTACTGGGCTTATGGGCTACATATTTGCAACATTCAATAAACTAACATGTTGTATCATTATACATGTATACATATATGTGTGTTTGTCACAAAAATCATGGGTATTCCATGGAAAACAGGGGCATACCCCTGGCGCCTCCCATGCTGTGCAAGCGCAAAGCACATCAAGCTATATATATTGGAGTGACGAATTAGGTGGAGCTTTCCTTGGCTCATCTATATATGGCGGCAGCTGCCATGGTGAGCGTCTCCATGGGGGTGATGCAGCCCGTCCTTGCCAAGCTCACTGCCCTCATGGGAGATGAGTACAAGAAGCTCAAGGGTCTACGGAAATAGGTGACCTTTCTCCAGCATGAGCTCAACGACATGGATGCCCTCCTTGAGAAGATGTGTTAGCCCACAGGATCACCGGCTCAGGTGAGTCGACCACTCACCAGTCTTGCCGACCACGGCCGAGCACGACCGCGGCTATCCGACCACACACACTATGGCTCGAGGTAGAAGAAGAGGGAGAACAGAGCACACACACTGTACAAGTACCAGCGTTGGCCGGAGCCCTGTATAGGAGATGGCAAATATGAACTCTCTTTATTAAGTTACAGTGGTATCCTATTTATACAACTTCATTCATCTAGTCCTAGAACAGTTGCCATGCTGCTACAGTGACTAGATAACACAACGGGACTGACTTCTGCGCATGTCCCTACATGTGGCTACAGTGCGGCATGTGAGTCGTTCGGCGCCTGCCTCTACAGCGGCTATAGTACCACAGCAAGGGGCTTTTTCGGCGCCGTCTTCCCTTGTTGTGCGTTAATACAAGGAAACAGTATATTATTCTAACAATCTTCCCCTAATCCTACTGCTATTCCTTGTACCCCCTCCATGCCGATCATCTCCTTTAGCTCCGTAAGTCGAAGACTTCCGAGCGGCTTGGTGAGGACGTCCGCGAGTTGCCAACCAGTTTCAATGAACTCGATGATGAACTGCCCTTCATCGACACAGTCCCTGAGGAAGTGAAACTTCACATCGATGTGCTTGCTCTGGTCGTGCAGAACCAGATTCTTCGCGAGGGCGATGGCGAGCTGGTTGTCCACCATCAGTGCTGGTGGGTGAGCTTCCACGCCGGTCAGCTCGCCCAGCAGCCACACAACTTGGCACACCGTTGTGGCTACCGCTACGTACTCTGTCTCGCACGTAGATAGCGCCACCACCTTCTGTTTCAGCAACAGCCATTAAATTGGGGCCGACTCGAGGAAGACGAACATGCCAGAGGTGCTCTGTCGTCCGTCGATGTCCCCCGCCATGTCTGCATCGCTAAATACATTGAGCTGCAGCCTACTCCCGCCGGTCTTAGGGAAGATGATCCCATGATCCACCGTCCCCTGGACGTAGCGCAGTAGCCGCTTCACTGCAGCCCAATGATCCTCTCTGGGATCCTCCATGAAGCGACTGACGTAGCACACGGCGAACGCAGTGTCCGGCCTTGTGTGGACTAGGTAGCACAGACCGCCAATGATGCTCCGGTAGAGTGTTGCATTCACCTTCGTCGCGGTGCTGGCCTTCGTCAGCTTCAGTCGCTCCTCCATCGGAGTCACACATGGCTTGCACTCAGCCATGCTGCTCCGCTCCAACAGCTTGGAGGCATATGCGCTCTGACCGAGCATGAGTTCCTCCTTCCCCTGTCTGACCTCGATGCCGAGGTAGTAGGAGAGTGCACCGAGATCGCTCATTCAAAAATGAGCCGCCATCTCGCGCTTGAAGCTATTGACCTCCTCCGTGCGCGCGCCGGTGATGATCAAGTCATCCACATACACGCCGACGACGAGCTCCTCCTTCCCCCATCGCCGCGTGTAGAGCGCGTGCTCGGTTGCACACCTCATGAACCCCAGCTCGCCTAGCATGGCGTCAAGCTTGGCGTTCCACGCTCGTGGGCCTGCCGTAGCCCGTAGAGCGCTTTGTGCAGTCGGAGCACCCTGTGCTCCGCTCCCTTGACGGCGAAACCTAGAGGTTGCCTAACGAAGACCGTCTCCGCCAGCTTGCCATTGAGGAAGGCTAATTTAACATCCAAGTGATGGACGCGCCAGTCCTTTGCTCCTGCCAAGGCTAGTAGCAAACGAACGGACTCCATGCGTGCTACTAGCGTAAAGACTTCCTCGAAGTCTATGCCCACGCGCTAAACAAAGCCTCGGTGGATGAGGCGCGCCTTGTGCTTGACAATGGCACCGAGCTCGTCCCGCTTGACCTTGTACACCCACTTCAGGCTGATCGAACGGCATCCTGGAGGTGGATCAACGAGCTCCCAAGTCTCATTTTCCTCGATCACCTTCATCTCCTCCAGCATCGTCCGTCACCAATTTCCATCGCGCTTGGCCAGCGCGAACGTGGGTGGTTCCTCTACACTGACTAGCAGCAGCTCTTGGTCATTGAGCAGCCGACCAGCCAGTCCTGAGGGTTCTGTGCCGCCGACAATGTCGTCTAGCCTGCGGAACCGCACCTCCTCACCTTCGTGGAAGGCATCCACGAATTTAGTGATGTCACTTGGAGGTGAGGCGAACTCGATCGGCATCGATGGAGTTCCCTGTTCTGTCGGAGTGCTCGACACAACACCTGGAGTGCTCGGCACCCTGGTTGCAGTGCTCGGCACTACTTCTAGATAGCTCGTCACTACTCCTACAGTGCTCGGGGCCACTGTAGGAGTGCTAAGCCTCAGTCTTGGAGTGGTCGACACCACTTCAAGACCTCTTGGCTCCGCTACGAGAGTGCTCGGCACCCGTCCTAGAGTGGTCGCCACCACTGCAGAACCTCCCGGCGCCACTCCTAGTGTGCTCGGCATCCCTCTAGGAGTGCTTGGCACTCCTCCCTAAGTGCTCGGCATCCTTCTCGAAGTGCTCAGCACTGCCCTAGGAGTGCTCAGCTCTGCCGCTGGAGTGCTCAACACCTCTCCCGGGGTGCTCGGCACCTCTTCCCTAGTGTCTCCACCACCGTGGATGACCAGGTGCTTGACGATGAAGGTGCTGGTGAAGCCGCCAGCTTCCCCTGTGCTCGGACTACTCTAGTCCCAAGCCGCCTTCTCGTCGAACACGACGTCGTGGGAGACAAGTACCTTGTTTCCGCGTGGGTCATAGAGCTGGTACGCCTTGGTACCCTCCGCGTAGCCTAGGAACACCATCAGTGTGCTCCTGTACTCCAGCTTGGTGAGGATCGGCTTCGTCTTCCTAACGTGGCCGATGCAGCCAAATGTCCGGAGGAAGGACACGCTCGTCTTGCGCCCATACCAAGCTTCGAACGGCGTCTTGCCCATCAGGGCCTTGGTCAGAGCACGGTTGAGGATGAACACCGCCGTGGTCACCGCCTCACCCCAGAACCTTACCGGCATGCCTTTGGCCTTCATCATGGATCGAGCCATGCCGACCACCATCTGGTTCCGCCTCTCCACCATGCCATTCTGTTGTGGCGAGTATGGCGTGGTGTGGTGTTGCACCACACCCTGATCCGCGCAGTACGCAGCGAACTCCACCGAAGTGAATTCGCCGCCGCGATCAGTCCTCAGCACGTGGAGCTTCTTGCCACTCTCGGCCTCTACGGGCATCTTGAACTTCTTGATTGCCGCCGCCACTTTGTCCTTGCTCGTCAGGAGTTGCAGCCACATGTAGTGACTGCAATCATCCATGAGCAGGAGGAAGTACCACCGACCACCGTTTGTAGCTGGCGTGATCGGCCCACAGAGGTCGCCGTGGACGAGCTCAAGAGCGTCCTTCGCGCAATACTTGGCCGCCTTTGGGAATGGTAGCCTCCTTTGCTTCCCGGCCAGGCAGCTGCCACACAGCTCGCCTCCGTGCTTGATGTGGGGTAGCCCTCGAACCATCTTCTCCAGCCTACCAAGCGCGTCGAAGCTGAGATGTCCGAACCGGGCATGCCATAGCCACGGTTCCTCAGTGTGCCTTGCCACCAGGCACACCAGCTGCTCTACCTTCAGGTCGAGCAGGTACAACCGGTTCATGGACTTCTTCACCTTGGCGAGAAGTCACTGCTCCCGGTCCCTGATCCTAAGGACTCCGTCCTTGATCAGTACCTCGCTACCGTGCTCATCCAGCTGACCATTGCTGATGATGCTGGAACGCAGCTGCGGGATGTAATATACATCCGTTAGCACACGGTGCTCTCTGTTCTGGCACCTGAAGATGATGGTGCCACACCCTTGGATAGCCACCCTTGAGCCGTCATCGAACTTTACCGTACCGGTAACATCATTGTCGAGCTCGGAGAAGGATGCCTTGGAGCCCATCATGTGGTTGCTGGCACCAGAGTCCAGGTACCACCGCTGCTCCTGGTCGACGCCCACATGTCCGAGGTGGACTTGCGCACGTGGTTCGTAGGTTGATAGCCTTTAGGGCCTTCCTAGGGCCTTCCGCCGTCATCACCTCCTCCTTCTCCTCGGCCTCGACGTCGTGCAGTGCACAGAATGTCGTCATCAGGATAGTGGCCTCATCCTCATCGTCAGCTTACGCTAGATGGGCCTCAGCCTTCTTCTCCTACTTGTGGTTTGGGCACTCTCGTGCCTAATGGCCCATCTTCCCACAGCGCCGACAGGCGTTGGGGTCGACCTGCTTCTTCTTCTCCGAAGAAGCCTTGCCGCAACGCTTGCCATCGCCACCGCGGCTGGAGGAGGCTACCCCGGAGTTCCTCCGAGCAGCCCACTCCTCCTCTATCAGCAGCAGTTTGTCGCTGTCCTTCGTTGCTGTCGCCTGCTCCAGGTGCTCATCCACCGCCCGTAGACGGCCGGTCACATCCTCA
This sequence comes from Miscanthus lutarioriparius, assembly GCA_904845875.1. Lineage (NCBI taxonomy): Eukaryota > Viridiplantae > Streptophyta > Magnoliopsida > Poales > Poaceae > Miscanthus > Miscanthus lutarioriparius. Next base: position 67,162,228 of record CAJGYO010000013.1, read on the forward strand.
ATGGTGAAGGTGGACAAGTCCAGCATCGTCTCTATGGAGAGAGAGATCTGGATGTACTTTGCCGGCGTGGAGTGGAGGTACTTGGAGACCGCCTCCTCTTCGTCGATGGTGATACCGTGGCTCTTTAGCTTGCTGATGAACGTCTGTAGGCGGAGGGAGAAATCCTCCACCGATTCACCATCCTTAAACTTGAGGTTGGCGTACTCCTGCTTCAGAAGCTAGACCGTCGCCTTCTTTGCGCGGTCAGAACCGACGCGCATCGCCGTAATAGCCTCCCACGCCTCCTTAGCAGAGCTCTTCGCCCCCAACAGCTCCCTGTACTCCGCCGGTATAGCAGCGAGGATAGCCTCTAATGCTGACATGTCATCTTCCTCATTGTCAGTGCCCTTGTCAACAGCATTCCAGAGCCATCGGGCTCTGAACTTGACCTTCATGGTCACCGACCACTCTCCATAGTTGGTGTGAATCAGCGTCGGCCAACTGATGCTGCTGACCGTCCGCACCGTGTGAACAACGACCTCCTGTCGTAGTTGGGCAGCCACAGCAGTGCCACTGCTGTCGCCCACTTCCAAACCGCACATCATCGCCAACGGTTAGTCTGGCGACGGAGCTTGTACGGCTCTGATACCACTTGTTAGCCCACAGGATTACCGGCTCAGGTGAGTCGACCACTCACCAGTCTTGCCGATCACGGCTGAGCACGACCGAGGCTGTCCGACCACACACACACTATGGCTCGAGGTAGAAGAAGAGGGAGAACAGAGCACACACAGTACAAGCACCAACGTTGGCCGGAGCCCTGTATAGGAGATGGCAAATCTGAACTCTCTTTACTGAGTTGCAGTGATATCCTATTTATACAACTCCATCCATCTAGTCCTAGTACAGCTGTCATGCTGCTACAGTGACTAGATAACACAGCAGGACTGACTTCTGCGCCTGTCCCTGCATGTAGCTACAGTGCAGCAGGTGAGCCATTCGGCGCCGCCTTCCCTTACCGTGCGTTCATGCAAGGAAACAGTAGATTATTCTAACAAGATGGACAGCGCCGATGAACTCGACCCGCAGGCAAAGAAATGGAGGAGAGATACAATTGAGATGCTATACAACATAGAAGACCGCATCGATGACTTCATGCATTGTGTTGGTGAAGTCGACGACAAGATGGGGATCCTTCGGAAAGCCTCTCACTATGTCAAAAGTTTCAAGGATCGTCGCCAACTAGCAAATGAGTTCCAAGAGATCAAAACTCTAGTGACTGAAGCAAGCGACCGTCGAAAGAGGTACATGCTTGATCAGTGCATATCGGTTACTACCCCTGTAGTTGTTGATCCTCGCATGTCAGCACTATACAAGGAGTCAGCGAGCCTTGTGGGAATTGATTCCCAAAAGGATGAGCTTATCAACTGGGCAATGGACGAAGGCAAACAATTGAAGTTTATGGCAACAGTAGGATTTGGAGGTATAGGAAAGACCACTCTTACCAATGAGGTGTATCGTGAGGTTGGAGGCAAGTTTGATTGCAAGGCATTTATATCTGTCTCTCAAAAGCCACAAATGATAGGGTTATTCAATAGCTGCTATCGCAACTTCGGCAACGAACATACTCCCATGCTTGCCAGTTGCAAGACCCTATCAACGACCTCGGAGGACATCTACAGGATAAGAGGTAGACACCATCAATGTTTTATTTAGTATAGAAGAATTCATATTTTGAAACAAGTTGATAAGCTTCTTAATTGTTTGGTGAAAATCATTTATACCGTTTGCATTTTTTGTGGTGATAATTTGTTCATTTCTGAAAAGGGAAAATATAATAAATATATTATTATAGATAAAAAAATTGAACTTCAGTGTGGAAAATATTTGATTGATTAATCTTTGGGTCATTGTATATTTCCCTGTTTCAATATTAAACAACATCTACAGAGGTTCCTATACAAAAAAAAAAATCCTAACAATATGCTTTGAGATCCTAAACACATCTTAGAGCTATTTTTTCACATTAATCTAGCGAGAAAGAATCGAATCTAGGGCATTAATTGTTAGGTCTCCATATCAAAAACACAAGATAGCCTTTTGGGTTGAGTTAACTAATAAGCCTGAGGCATTGGTTTCAAATGACCTTGGCCTAAGACCTTGGTTAGTACTTGTTTTGAGATCTCAATATTTGCTTGAAATGGCAAATATAACATTAGTTAATTCAATAAATAATTAAATATTGATTATACTTCCTTAAAACTTCTTAAATATTTGCTCGTAGTATCACAAATCAACGTTTGACATGTAGCATATAAGCGAATATAACCCAGTATGTATATATTCCGGTATATATTATGGCTTCTAGTATTACAATTGCATGATATATATATATATATATATATATATATATATATATATATATATATATATATATATATATATATATATATATATATATATATATATGTTGGTGCTTTGAATATGGTGAGAGTGGTAATTACATTTATTAAGTTCAACATATGCGCTTCTGTAGGTACTTCATTGTAGTCGATGATTTGTGGGATAGTCAAGCATGGGATGCCATTCAATGTGCTTTCCCACAAAGCAATCATTGTAGCTGGGTTATAATAACTACACGAAATGAGATCATGTTGCCACAACCATGGGTGCATTCATAACATGAAGCACCTAAGTGACCAAGCCTCAAGGAAGCTATTCTTTGATAGAATATTTGGATCCGAAGATGCTTGCCCTACCGAGCTCAAGAAAGCTTCATGTGAAATTTTGAAGAAGTGTGGTGGTCTACCGCTTGCAATCATTACAATGGCTAGCATGTTAGCATGCCAAACGACAAGACTAGAGGGACAATGGGACTACATCCTGAATTCACTAGCCACTAAGTCTACAACAAGCTCCAACTATGAAGAGATGATGTATGTATTAGATCTTAGCTACAAGAATCTCCCCCGTCATCTGAAGGCATGCTTTCTATACATCGGTTCTTACCCAGAAGATCATCAAATTAGAAGGGTTGATCTAGTTAGGCAATGGGTGGCAGAAGGTTTTGTGAGTAGCTCCACTAAGCAAGATGTATGGGACGTTGCAAAGAGTTATTTCAATGAGCTAGTAAATAGGAGTATGGTCCAACCTACATATACGGAGTACAATATTAAGGTATCAAGCTGCAGAGTACATGATATGCTACTTGATTTGATTTTGAGGAGATGTAAGGAAGATAATTTTCTACATTTGGTAAATGGTCCAAAAGCAATAGAACATGTCAATGACCAGGGCATTCGTCGACTTACTGTTCTTGGCTTGAGAGATGTAGAGGATGGTACCCAATTGACTGTAAGTATGAGCTGCAACCTATCACATATTCGTTCTCTTACCATATTGAAATATTGTGATTGGACAGCTCCACTATTGGACTTGAAGTTTTTACGAGTTTTATCCCTTCAAACTTCCAATGTAGTGGACCTGACTTGTATCAACCAGTTATCACAGCTGAGATATTTAAATGTTAGAGGAGAAGTCATGCTGCCTTGTCAAATACGGGGACTGCGACATTTAGAGACTTTGGATTTATATCGAAGTTCACCTGTGACAGCAATCAATAACTCTACATTAGAGATTGTAGATGTGCCATGCTTGACTAATCTGCTCCTGCCCCGACATATATGAGGTTGCCTAACGGGACTACTAGTGGGGTGAAATAGATGTGCACCTTAGAAAGTATTATAGGTTTGGGCAAGCTCAACAATCTATTAGATTTGGGTTTTCATTTGCCCAAGAGGTGTGCACCATTGGCGAAGGCAACATGGATGGCAGCCCTAAGTACCTCGCTTGAGAAACTCAGCAACCTAACACGGCTAGATATGTACTATGATGAAGTTGCTTGTTGTGCTGATGAGCTGAGCTCGCTTTCCCCTCCTTTCTACAAGCTTGAGCAGCTCATCATGAATATATGCATCTTCTCTAGAGTTCCTAGGTGGCTCGGCCATCTCCAGAACCTCCGTAAGTTGAATCTTGGGGTGAAGCAAATGGTCCAAGACGATTTTGCCATCATCGGGACAGGGGCACCGTCCCTTCTCAGACTCATCCTGTGGATCGTATGCATCCTCACAGAAAGGATCGTGATAAGAGGTTCCATGGGATTTGCATCTGTCAAATATTTTGAGTTCGACTATGATTGTATTTCGTACCTGTCATTTGAGGCAGGAGCCATGCCTGAGCTACAAGAGCTGCACTTAGCGGAGGAGTGTTTGAACGTGGTGGATGAAGGTGCAGGCTCCTCATGTCACTATCATGCCGACGAGGGCAATCATGCTTAATTGGATTTGATTTCAGTCATCATCAATTTCCTGCCTCCATCTAGCTTTGGAGAGATGTTTTGATTGGGGTGGACCTATATGTCACTAATTTTTTTTACATCAAAATGTAGTCAGCATTGGTCTTGATTTGTAGGTTAAATTTTGACGAATATACAAAAGTACAAGCATATTGTAATTTGGATGCACGGTTCAGTAAATATATATTGTGTTTTCAAGATTGATGGTTATCTAAAAGGAGACACGTTTAATCTAGCCATGCAGCCACATGATGACACCTCATCATCCGTTGACTATGTAGACCGGCCAAATGCTCCCAGAAATAAAATACGGCCGTTCATTTTTATTTTTTCCCGACTGTAGATACAAAGGCCAGATTTCTTTGTTATTTGCAGAATAAACACCTTTTGAGCAAATTAAAAGTGTTTGAGCCTGTTATTGCGCAGCCCTAATGTATGCGCCGGACAACACAAGCTTTCGGAGGTACATCTCTTTCGGCCCAACCCATTGTTACCATGCATCTATCAAGCATGGGCTACGGTCCAAAAAAACACCTGGGCCTGGACCAGGAATTAATCAGCATCCCAAACTAGGCCTGCTAGCCCACGTCGCTTCTCGGTTGGATCAAAACCAGTGTGCTCAGCTACCTACGAGAGTAATCCGCGATTCCGGCCATTTGGGCAATTGGGCCTCTCATCAGTTTCAGGATCTCTCAGCCCATTCCCATTCCCTTCGTCAGCCATGGCGGGTGGGTCGGATCCCCACGGCGGTGACTCCACGTCGGCCACGTTGAACGGCGACCTACAATGGGATGGTTGGTTTCATGGGCATTTTTTACTAGCGAGACATGTTGGCCCATCATCAACATTAACAACAATTATCTTTATCTATACTATGTTATTAAGGCGTCTTTAACAGTATGAGTAATAAATAGATTCCTAGCTTAAGAAATTTATCTATTAACAAATCAATCTCTAAAAGATTGAATGGTCCACCGGCCCATTTATTTTCCTCCAAGTCTCCTCGTATTTAGTGCACCCCCTCCCATCTCCCAATCCAGTATTGACTTTCTGCAGTTGGATATGTGTACTGAATGCTATAATTAGTGGGCTATTTGAACAATCACCGATCAGTGTGCTAGAAATCTATTTATTAAAGGACAGAGGGGGTAAATATGGAAAAGTGCGAAACTGTAACAAGCAGCCCTGGATATCATGTTGTGAGAGGGGAATGCATCGTGAAATGTGCGACACTATCTGTTGAGTGCATGCTAGTCTCTTGTCTTTTGCACTATTGGATGATTAAAAAATTGATTGAACTAGCTCTAAGCCATTAGAGCTGTTCTAACAGTTTTGAATTTCGCATGCCTTTCGTAATTGAATTGTTCGGTTCTCAAGATCACCATGCCAAAAATGAAAATCTTTCCAATTCGAATGGAGGTGAATATGGTAGAGGCACCCCTCCAAAACTTTGCAGGCAAATTTAACAATTTTTGGAGGAAATATCTCGGGTACTCATGCCCACAGGTACACTAGAACGCACTGAATGTAAATGAAATAAGAAATTGAAGGAACCAATCACTACCTCAGAACAGGTCTTCACTACCGGTTCAAAAACCTTATCACTGCCGGTTTTTTTAAAACAAAGAGGCATTGGGGGATCATCACTGTCGGTGAGGTTTTCCAAAAAACCCAATTCAGGTCGGAAAAAATAGCAAATTTTTTTAATACCAAGAGACCCCACTGGACAGTCACAAGTCACGCGATTTTTCGCTCAAAAAACGCGCGCTTTGCGGCCACCAGCGCTCGAACCCACAACCTCAGGCTTCGCGCTTTCGTCCCCTAACCACCCCACCCATAAGGCAATTATGTCCATTTAAGATATTCGTCCTCCCCATTTTATTTTCATCTGGTTTTCAAATGAATATTTGGGACCTTAAACAAATTCAAATGAAAAAGTTGTCGACTACAAAGTTTTGTAACTTTTCAAGATCTACAACTTTTGTTTTGGCCATTTCTCAATCCGAGGTCATTTGAAGAATTTGAATTTCAAATGCGAGGAAATTCAAACATAATTTTCCTTGGATAGATGATTTCGAATAAAAAAGTTATCAACTACAAAGTTGCATAACTTTTCGAGACCTACAACTTTTATTTTGGTCGTTTATCCATCCGAGGTCATTTGAGAAATTCAAATTTCAAATATGAGAAGTCAAACGTAATTTTTGTTGGATACATGATTTCAAATGAAAAGGTTTTCAACTACACAGTTGTATAACTTTTTGAGATCTATAACTTTTGTGTTGGTCGTTTCTCCATCCAAGATCTTTTCCTACCACTACACACTCACTTATGACTATAGAGCATATGGATTCATTTGATATTAATTCTATAAAATCTTGTGAAACAAATATTTCGGCATCAAAATAATTTCAAATAAAAAAGTTGTGAACTATAAAGTTGCATAACTTTTCAAGATCTACAACTTCTATTTTGGTTGTTTCTCCATCCAAGATCCTTCCCTACCACTACACACTCACTTGTGACTATACAATATGGATTCCTTTGGTTAACTCTATACAATCTTGTGAATCAAATATTTTGGCATCAAAATAATTTCAAATGAAAAATTGTTAACTACAAAGTTATAGATCTCTAAAAGTTATGCAACTTTGGTATAAAGTTTGTCTTCATCGAACATCATATGAGAAAGTTATGATGTTTTTCGTGTACTCTATCACTGTCGGGTCATGTCCCAAACCGGCGGTGATATTATCACTGCTGGGTCAAGCCACGAACCGGCAGTGATGATAGAATCACTGCCGGTTCAAGCCAAGAACCGGCAGTGATGACCCAATATCATTGTCGGTTCGTGGCTTGAACCGGCAGTGATGAGCCCAATATCACTACCGGTTGGCCTATCGTTGCTGGTTCAAGCCACGAACCGGCAGTGATGGGCTGGCAGACACTGTCACTGCCGGTTCATAAGAAACTCGCAATGATGGGCCGGCAGTGAAGGTCAGTTCTGTAGTAGCGAATGATTGTACTGATTGATGTGTTCTCAGATGAGCAAGTGGATGATTCATGCAAGTTATCAATTCAGCAAGTCACATCATTCACTAAGATGTATTTATTTGTCCACGTTAATATACCACACCATTCACTAAAATTCATTCACGATACCACGGCAACACACTCGATTTGTACGAACCCTCCGTCACCCCAAAATGAATGCGGTGATCTCGTAGTCCTTGGTAAGGTGATCCATTTTCCCACTAAGCACGAACCTCAACATGTGCTCGAGAGATAGTTCTCTATACACATAAGGGATGTATGGATTCTTGAGAAGAGAGGAGCCGCAGAACAGCAGCACTCTAAGACCACCCGGATCTCACGAGAGAATAAAAAGTTTGATCTACGTGGAATCTTAATTACCTAATCGTCCCATCTATCCTCCTAAGGAGAAGTTTGTTGGTTTCATAAGTCTGATTAAAACAAGAGGAGTATGCCATCATGCTAATATGGCTTGGATGATACATATCTTCAGATCAGGCGCTGATAAGCACATTGAACTATCCATGTGGATGAGAGCCCTGCGTCTGATGAGGATTGACATGGTCGACATGATGCTCGTTGTTTAGGAAGAAAAACAATGCGCCAGTTGCTATCGTCCAGTAGTGTAGCCAGCGACTTGTGTAGTCACACCCGTGACATTCATACATATGCATGGTAGGTATATAGCCACAAACAAACTTGGCGTTACCCCAATGCAAGGGCCTTCGCGTTACCCCGTCCCACAAGTCCATTGAAAGTTTGCAACCAAAGCGTCTGTTGGAAATAATCATGAATTTAATTAGTTTTAAGTCTTGCATATAGGATAGATGTGTTGAGTCACGTCATTTGTGGCCGATGTCATTAGTCACATGCATGTAGAGTAGGCTTGTTAGTTTGTGCTAGTTTGAGTACGGCGAGAAGCTAGCATCTGCATGCAAGACCACGGCGTAGAAGGCGGAGTGGCTTGTGGTCAGCTTCAGGTGGATGTACGCGTGAGTGCGCGTCGTGCAGAAACGGACAGACCCGGGCGAGTTGTTGCTTGCCGTGGAGTTTCAGCTAGGCTTTAAAAGGCCTTGTACTCTTTTGGTTTTCGTGGGCGTTTGTTGCAGCAGGCGTTCGTCGCCACATTCTTGTGTCCACTCCAAATTGCTGCTGTGTGCATGTGTCGACCTGCTAGCTAGCTTCTTGTGGGTTCTTCTGTGTTCCAAGCCTCCTCACTTTCATATGCATGGTAGGTATATAGTCACAAACAAACTTGGCGTCACCCCGGTGCAAGGGCCTTGGTTACCCCGTCCCACAAGTCCAAAGCCATTGAAAGTTTGCAACCAAAGTGTCGACCACCAGAAGAAGAACGCATCCACAGAAACAAAGCCGCTAGCCAATGGCCTGCAACCGCAAGCTTCTCTGCGCCTGCTTGCTGTTGGCTGGCGCAGCTGCAGCCCCGGCCGGTGCCGCCACCGTCAACATCTCCGTCTACTGGGGCCAGAGTGGCAAGGAGGGCAGCCTAGCCAAGACATGCAGCACCGGCCGCTACGCCTTGGTGGTCATGGCCTTCCTTTCCACGTTCGGCAGCGGCCAGACACCGGTCCTCAACTTGGCCGGACACTGCGATCCCGGATCGGGCGGCTGCAAAGGTCTGGCAGTGGACATCGCGTCCTGCCAGGCCAGAGGCGTCAAGGTGCTCCTCAGCATCGGCGGCGCCGCTGGAAACTACGGCCTGTCCTCTGCCTCGGACGCGCAGAGCGTGGCCACCTACCTCTGGGACAACTTCCTCGGCGGCACCACCTTGTCGCGGCCGCTCGGCGGCGCCGTGCTCGACGGCATCGACTTCAACATCGAGACTGGTGAGGCCAGTCACTTCGACGACCTCGCCAAGATCCTGACGTCGCTGTACAAGGCCGACAAGCGAGGACGGAAGTACCTGCTCACCGCGGCGCCGCAGTGCCCGTACCCAGACGCCTCTCTCGGCCCAGCGCTCGCCACGGGGCTGTTCAACCACGTTTCGGTACTGTTCTACAACAACCCCGGGTGCGAGTACCAGAACGGAGACGTGACCGATCTAGGGTTTTCGTGGAAGATATGGACGCAGTTCTTGCCGTCGGCATCGTCGGTATTTCTTGGCCTGCCAGCATCGCCTGATGCAGCGGCTAGTGGGTACATAGACCCGCAAGCCCTTGTGTCGCGTGTGCTGCCGGTGGTCGACGGCTCCGCAAAGTACGGCGGCATCACGCTGTGGAGCCGCTACTATGACATGAACACTGGTTACAGTGCCAAGCTTGTGAGCGGTAAGTAAATACCTCCATCAATCCGTATAGAGAATAACTATAGAGTAAAGCAAATGACGCCTTTAATAACATTCCTTTAATCATGAAAAATAGTGTGCTTACATATTCTATGCTAGATGGTTGGGTTGACAATATACATTAATAGCAGGAACAGGGATGCAAGTTATTAGGGTCTGGGGGCGATAACAAATGTGTATGTGGATTTCATTCACCTTGAATTCCTTATAATTTGTGACAAATTTTGAATAATCTGATACCTTATACTTTATTAGGACTATAGAGTACAATGATATTAGGTGTTAGAGCAGTGACATGACTAGGACAGCTTTTATAGAACGAATTAGTGCCCTTTTTGGAAGAAGAAGAAGAAGAAGAAGAAGAAGAAGAAGAAGAAGAAGAAGAAGAAGAAGAAGAAGAAGAAAAGATGACGTTGTGATAGAGTTAAGGACGAGACAGAAGGAATTGTTTCTGTAACCAGCCAGCTCGCCACGAATGAACAAATGAGAGGGGACTGGGAGAGAAAGGTGATTGGAATGGAATTTATGTATTTTGAGGAAACAAAATCCACCGCAGGGCTATAGTTTTGTATGTGCAGCGTCCACATGATGTGGCAAGTATCTGGGTTAGGATTTACAAACAAAGTGAGTTTGTGCGTTTGATCTGTTCAATTACTGACTTAATTAATGTACAAGTCGGTGATCAAAATGGTTTATTCATAAATTACTTCGCATTTTCCACTAAGATCCCTTAACTAGTTTTTTTTTAAAGAATGATAACTGATCATTTGATCGATCTGTTTGTTAACTCAGCTGTCGTAACGGATCCACCAAATGGCTCGCCAACTCCAGGGGGCTCTGGCAATGCATCGCCACCAAAGAACTCACCAGTTACACCGAATACCAGCCCATCACGAAAGAAAAGTATCAGAAGAATATGTAAGAATCCCTTGCCTATTTTGTGCTTTGAAGATTTTTCTTTTATTGATAAGACCAGCAGAAATATGCTTAGGGACATCTTATATATTTGGTCTCCTTGTTTATACTAATATTTTTTCCCTTAACATATATTGTGATTATACATTCTGACACCAAATTCACGGAATTATGAAATGCACAACCCAATGGCAACTCTGGTTCCAAACCATGTTTTACTCCTAGATCGATGAGCAGAATCGTAGACGATGATTTATCTGAGTGTGCTAAGAAAAACAACCCCTGACAATGGTGATATCCACCAGATCCTGTTGCTGAATGTCATTTTTCACAATGGCTAAGCTTTCCTATGTGCGAGTCTTGTTGGGGTTTCCACACTAACAGCTAGTGACAGCGGAAGCATTAATTTCAACACAATCTAAAGTTAGTCCAAAATCATCACCTATTCAGGTAGGGAAACATATACATCACACATATAGATGGAGGATAAAGCAGCGGCAACAACTAATTGAATCCAATCATCACATTAACCAAAAGACACCAGATTTTAACATGAGAAGCCCCCAAATCGAGGTAAAAACTACGGGACCAAACCAACCAAATCTTCTATTATTATTTACTTGTTGGATTACAGCCTGTTCATTTCTAGACGGCACTACAAACAACCATACGTCAAGATTTATAAATCTTAGACAACAACAACAACAACAAGATTTGGAACTGCTAGCTTAGGGTAAAGAATGACCTCACCAAATGATGGTGGAACACAGATTAGAAGCATCAAGGATGTGGATCTGACCTTTCACAACCTTGAGGACAAATCCTTCTTGATCTGTTCCAAGATCTTCTCTCTAATCTCATTCTTCTCCCTCTCCTTTTTCTTCTCTCTTGGAGGCTCTCACTCTGTTCTTGTTCTAGTGTTTTCTCCCTTCTCTCACACTTGCAAGAAGGGGCTGAACTAGTACTACCCTACCTCTCTCCCCACCCCCCCCACCCCCTCCTCTCGCCTCGCTTCTCCACGATGGGATGAGGGGCTGCCGCTTTGTGCTCTTCCAATCGAGAGCCTTCTCTCCTCTTGGAAGCCAAACATAAAAATGCTAGATGCACCACTTCCTTGAGCTACACCTATTATACGTGGACCAGCTCAAGCAATTCCTCACCTCAATGCCTACTCATATGGAGGGTTTCCCAACATGTCCTTACAATAACAAACATAGAGTGGCTTTACTCGCTACTTATTCAAAACTATACCAGCATTGCAATATTCAACAAGATATTTGATAATAGTTCCTCAGTACTACTATAAAAACTATTTTTAAAACCGCCTCCCTTTTTGGATAGAGGTGGCTCTATCAAAACCTACCTCTAAAAATGGTTTCTAAGCTGGCTCGCCTTTAGAAATAGATTTTTATAGGTGGCTAGGTTTTCCAGCAGCCTCTAGAAATGACCTCTATTTTTAGAGGTGGCTGGCAAGCTGAACCGCCTCTAAAAATATCTAGAGGCGGCTAGATTTTCCAACTACCTTTAAAAATTGATTTCTAGAGGTGGTTGGCAATTTGGCCCGCCTTTAAAAAATAGATGTAGCACAGTAAAATTCATAACTTTTACAAATCAAGGCGGATGAAGACAAACTTTATATAAAAATTGTAGTACTAGAACAGATCTACAACTTTTTAATTGATGAATTTTACATTTGAAATCATTTAAGGCCTAAAAATCTATTTTAAATTTTCATAATTTGAAATTCAATATTTTAAAATTTTTCAAATGAACCTCAAATGGAGAAATGACCTAAACCAAAGTTGAAGTACTCAAAGGGATTTATAAATTTGTAATTGACTACCTTTTTATTTCAAATCATTTATCGGCCAAAAATTCTGTTTTAAAGTTTTAGATTTTAAAATTAATTTTTTGAATTTTTCAAAGTACTTCGGATGGAGAAACAATGTAAACCAAAGTTGTATTAATCAAAGAGATAGGCAACTTTGTTGTTGACAACTTTTTCATTTGAAACAGTTTAGGGCCCAAAAAATCTGCTTTAAGATTAATGTTTTTGAAATTCATATTTTTGTTAATTATTCAAATGACCTAAACCAAAGTTATAATATTCCAAGAGATATAAAACTTTTTAGTTTAAACTTTTTTATTTAAATTTATTTAGGATTTTAAATATGAATTACAATATTTACTAAAGTGAATACAAAAGAAATATATCCACTTAGTCACAAACAGACTTTGAGGCGTAGTGGTAAGGAAGCAACATGCGAGGCTTGAGGTTGTGAGTTTGATCCCACGCGGTTGCATGTGGGAGTTGGCTGTCAGGCTTCTCTCGGGTTAAAAAAAATTGCTATTTTTTGCCTAAGTTATAAATTCTAGAAAATGATTTCTAGAAGCGGCTGGAATTCAGCCCGCCTCTAAAAATCGATCTCTATAGCCAGCTGGGTTTGGGCCCGCCTCTAGAGAGCGATTTCTAGAGTAGGCTAGATACCCATGTCTAGAAATTGAGACAGGCAGGTAGATGCCACTGGAATAGCCGTATCTACAAATGATTTCCAGCCGCCTCTAAAAAACCTATCTATAGTAGTGTCAAACAAAAACTCCATTGATATATCTATATATCATGGCCAACGCTAGAATTTTTCGACATAAGGAACTACGATCTTGTCTAAAAAAACAAAAACGGAGCATGGGCCATTTTTCTCATAATGAAAGACTTTATTAAAAATTTAAAGGACAATACATCAAGTTGATATATAAAGTCTTGAAAAGAACGACAACTGAACGCATGTGTTTGTTTGAGTTCTGGGCTTCTGGCCACTGAAGTTTCTCCTTCCTTTTAGAACAGCATGCAGCTTGATGGTTCATTTTTTTTAAAAATAATGTTATGGGCATTTTGCAGCATAATCGCACGTAAATACTTTTATTTAATAATGTCTATTTTCAGATATTATAGCGGGCACCTCAGGGCTATCTGGGGTGTGTGTAATCGTTCTCACAGTCTTCATGTGGTATAAGAGATGTTATGGCATGGTACCATGGCACAGAGGGCCAAGAAATTCACCAAGGCTTGAATCTTTTTTGCAAAAGCAAGGAACTTTACACCCCAAAGGCTACACTTATTCGGAAGTGAAAAGAATGACCAAGTCTTTTTCTCACAAGCTGGGCCAAGGTGGCTATGGTGCTGTTTACAGAGGCAACATGCCTGATGGTCGTGAGATAGCTGTTAAGATGCTGAAGGGCATGGAGGACGATGGTGAGGAATTCATGAACGAGGTGGCCAGCATTAGCAGAACATCTCATGTCAACATTGTTACTCTGGTAGGATATTGTCTTCAAGGTTCAAAAAGAGCTCTCCTCTACGAGTACATGCCCAATGGTTCCCTTGAGAAATACACTTTTGGCAACAATTCTACCGAAGGAGAAGACACTTTAAGTTGGGATAAATTGTTCAATATTGTCATAGGAATTGCACGAGGATTGGAGTACCTCCACACAGGATGCAACGCCCGCATTGTGCATTTCGATATTAAACCCCACAACATTCTGCTAGATCAGGATTTCTGTCCAAAAATATCAGATTTTGGATTAGCTAAGCTGGGCCAACAAAAGGAGAGTAGAATCTCCATTGCCGGGGCAAGAGGCACTATAGGGTACATAGCGCCTGAAGTATTCTCAAGAAACTACGGACCAGTGGGCAGCAAGGCTGATGTGTACAGTTACGGCATGGTGGTCCTTGAAATGGTCGGAGCAAGGAAGAAAATTGATGTCAGTACAGACGACAGCAGCAGCAAGTATTTTCCGCAATGGTTGTATGAAAACTTGGATCAGTTCTGTGGCCCCACAACTAGCGAGATCAGCAGCAGCAGCGACACCGCGGAAGTGCTCGTGAGGAAGATGATCATAGTTGGCTTGTGGTGCATACAGTCCAAACCGGCCGATCGGCCTTCCATGGGCGAAGTCCTTGAGATGTTGGAGAGCAACGCTGCTGACCTGCAGTTGCCACCTAAGGCCTTTTGGACTGGTTATTAAACCCAACCTGTAAACTTTGCACTCTTTTTTTATGACAGCATATTGCATTGTTTTAGTGAGTACTTACTAGGATTTTAGCAAATTTTCGGCCTGAATTCACTCCACAACATTTTTTGCTCTTTCAAAAAGGATGAAATTAAAATTGGGGCTTAATTAATTCCCTGTAATGGAAAGACAACAAAACAGAGTGGATCGGAGTCCACCAATATAAAATGTTGACAATGTGCAAGTCGAACCAGTGACCACGACCAGTGACGGCTAAACAAGTAAATAGGGGTGTGTTTGGTTTGAGGACGAAATTGGATGTGATATAGTTGTTTATGAATCTTGGGATAGATTTATCGATTCTTTTTATTTGGTTGGATGGATAGAACGAGCTATTTTTCTATTTGGTTAGATGGATGAGAGTGAGTAAAATTAAAATAGCTAACTAAGTATGTCTATTACTTAAAAATAAAAACTAATTATACACTAATCATTACACTACTAAAAAAAGTATTGTCGCAGCACCCTTATCACCGCCGGTTACATAATAACCAACGGTGAAATTGTTTCACCGCCGGTTGGAGGTACGGCGAGGTGCAAGGACCAAATGAACCAGCGGTGAAAAGTGTATTCACGGTCGGGTAACCGTTAGATCCGGCGATGATCTGTAGGGTCCACTTCACCACCGGATTATACGCCGAGCCAGCTGTGATAGTAGTTTTGACCGCCGACCTTAAAGGGCCACTGGTGGACCGGCGGTCAACAATCTTCGCGACTGTTCACTCTCCCAACTTCCAAAGTCTTTCCATCACCATTAATTCCGCCGGGAGAAGCCGAAGAGAGTCCCAATGCTCTACATATATTCACGACATCTACCCTCTGAAACCATCCCTCTTCTTTCTTCACCCCTTTCTTCCAACTTCAACCATGACCGACTTCAAGCTACCTGACAACGACTCCTCCAAGGAGGAAGAAGTCGAGCGTTGGTGGAGCACTAGCAACGAGGGATCTAGCGTCGAGAGCTCGCCGGATCAGAGTCCATTGGACTTCGACAATGAGTGCTTTTTTGGTGACGGCGATGGTGCCGAGGAGGAGGAGGAGGAGGATCATGAGGAGGAGAAGGATGACGATGAGGAGGAGGATGATGATGATGAGGAGGCGGAGGAGGAGGAGGACGACGAGGAGGAGACCACCGATGAGCCTCCAGCAAAGTGGTGGAGGAGGAACGATCCTAGCTCGGGCATCGAGGATCTAGATTAGATTTAGTTTAGTTTAATTAGTTAGAATCTATGTAATGTTTTTCAGGTTCAGTAAGAAATAAATAAGTTTTTGTTTCATTGATTACAATATATGTTCATCAAGACACTGTCAATTATAATGAATTAGACTTCTTTGAGCGTGTGCATTGTAGTGTTCTCATCCACCGACAACCACTCGATGATACTATCAAATTACTGAGATAATTGGCCGCTTAATACGGTTACTGTGACTATTATCACCGGCCATCCGTCCTTCCTGCTGATGAATCTGGTTGTCCGTGTCACTCATATCTCGAATCGCCCGACCGACTCCTCACCTTAACTTCCAACTCCCCTGGGCCCCTGTCGGTTGCGGTTCCCCAAGAAACCCCACTGCGAATCGCTTCATTCTCTCCACCCGGTGTTTTCCCTCCATTGAATCCAAGTGCAAGTGGTTGTTTCTTCGCCTCTACACGGTTTCCTGCCTCCTCGACCATACATTGTCCCCCGAGGCAAGCACCGATGAAGGTTAGATCAGCATCCCAACAAGATTGGTCGTTCCTACATTTGCACTTGATTCCAATTCGTTTGAGTGCTTAGGGCTACAATTAAATGCTCAGTGCTTCAGATTCGAGTCACAACCTTTCCTATTTTGGTAAACTCATATTGGTTCATATTAGTCATTTCTTGATTACAACAGATGTCTTACTATGCAAGGAGTGTTTTCCATACGACCAACATTTCCATTTGGCAGCTTGGGGGTGGTACTAGGATCCTAACATTTGTTGTTTGTTACTTGGGGCCATTGTGTTCACCAGGAGCGAGGGTTGATTGTTGAAGTGGATGTTTGTGACCTTCTCGGCCCACTAAGTTTTACCAGAATCCTTGAAGACAATGTTTGGGGAGAAAATTTTATGCTTTGCAACTCTCGACAACAAGCGTCTACACTTTCTAGGTATAGTGTCGATGTGGAAGAAGACTATGTAATTTTTAGTGTGATTCACTTCCTCCGGCCATTTGGCCCGCATCATGCCATTGAGTTCCTAAGCATGTCCGATGCATCCCACATTTTTGGGATGTCGAGTTGTTTGATGTTTATAAAGTTTATATATAGTGACAATATGCAGCAATGCCTCTGCATCCCTATGCATGACAAGTTAATCATGCTTGAACTCCTAGGCCTTGTTTGGTTCCAGGAATTGAGAGGAATTGGAAAATAATCTAATAATAAAATGGGAAGCACTTTCTAGATATTGGTTTAATTCATAGGATCCAAACAAACCCTTAATTTAATGTGTGTCTCGTCGGACTCTTATGTTCATATATGTATTCTTAATCTGTTGCGGTGGACATGTACACGTCTACTTGTGCACGAATTTGCAGATGGAGTCCTCTTGTTAGCCGAATTAAACTACGAACTGATGCTGACCATGGGGCGGCGGGGAAGGAAAGAGTGGGCCGGATCTCAGTGCGAGCTCAGAGTGTGGTTTTTGTTCTTCTTTCAACTCTTTTGTACTTCTTTCAACTCTTGTGTAGTTATCTTAGTTCTTGGCACGTTGATTGGCCGTATCCTCCGTTCACTGAAGTGTATCGAAGTGTCAGGATTAGTATTCTTTATTTTTGTCTTGTTGAACTATTGATGTGCCGTGATTAATCACCCGGTGCATGTTGTAATTAACCCCCAATCTCTCGCGCACAAACGAGGATGAATTATTTTTGTCCCCAACTAATAATATACCATCATCCAGATTCCCAATTCACAATTCTCTAAAAAGAACTACAGTGGTATATTCATGACACGTGGATGTTGGCGTGTGTGTAAAATTACATTACAGAATCCAAGCCTGCCTGTGGGAAAAAAAAACAGAGGAAACAGGGGAAATGGCATGGAATCGGGATTCGGGAAATCGTCACACCTGGAATTGCTCCATCTGGACGTCGGTGAAAGTAAGAGGGAGCACGGGAATTGCCATAGAATACGTTTTTCCTTTACATTTTATTACAAAAAAGCTTGGTAATAGAGAATCTTTTTTAAAAGAAGAGCCACTCCCTCCGTCCTGAATGTCCAAAGTTAAACTTAGGTTTGTCCAATTTTAAATAAACTGGTACTAACATCTATGACCCAAAAAATATAGTACGAAAATATATTTCATGTTCTATCTAACTATACTAATTTTATGTCATAAATATTATTCTTTTTTATATAAAATTCGGTCAAACTTTAAGTTTTTAGATTTATTATGAGAAATACTCTCATGATATGTAGTTCTCGTAATCAACCTAAAAACATAAAACTTATGTTGTTAACCAAAATAAAATTTTTAAAATTGGTAGTCAAAGATAGAAATATTTAACTTAGGACAAATAAAAAAATAGAGGGTAATCAAAAAATGGGAGGAATCGACATCACAGCCGATTGGGACACATCCAGAGCAGGTCAGCCAATTATAGCACTAGCAGTAATTGCTGGAGCAAACTAAGGTACTCCCTCTGTCCCTTTTAAAGTGTCACTATGTGGTGTGCCGATTAAATTTTCTTAAGTTTAATCTAATGATACTAATTATGTATCATTTGTATCTCTAAATAAGTTTATTATGAAAAAATAGATTCAATAATCTATCTAATCTAATGATACTAATTATGTACCATAAATATTAATATTTTCTAGTATATATTTGATTAAAGTTAAACACGTTTGATTTCTCGGGAAATAAGAGACACTTAAAAAGGGACGGAGGGAGTAGATGTGGCTGTCATAGACCGTCCAGTTCATTCTGAATCACAGCCACACCATTGCTAACTGCAGTCCTAGCACGTCAGTGGCAGAAAATGTTGAAATGTTTCCACGTAAATACTTATGTCTACTTGTGATTCGGTATTTATCTTGCCATACTTGTTGATTGGTTCCTATCTTGCTTGCTATTGGTTCCACTTTTGTTCAAGTTCACCGTGTATGGATGAGATTGGCATACGTCGCATACATGAGTTCTTTGATATGTTGATGATGGGGATTGATGTGTTAGTGAATTGATCTTTGCAAGTATATTCTTTATTGTGAAGCTTGGACAGCACCATGTTTAAGAAATTGATGCTATGGGGCTGTTTTCTAGTAGGCACGTATGGTATTCGGTGAAATGCTTGTGAGTAATTAGCTTGAATTTCGATGCTTTCGATGCCCCTTTGCGATCACACTTTGGGATGCAGGCTGTCGCTCAAAATGCAATGTAACGTGACTGAGTGGAGTAACATTTTCTTAATGTAATACCTCTGCTCCTCTTTGTACCTCTTAAAACTTCAGGCCTGCCTGTCAGGCTCAAAGCTCTCCAGTAGCGACCTTGTCGGCATATGTAGTTTATATATCAGGTGGGGACCTATTGTTCCCCGTCGAACCATCAGAAAAAGATAAATGTTAGTTGCAGCTAATTTTTGTGGGCAAAAGCATCTTATTTGTAACTAACCATCAAATAGCATCGGTTTGTGTGGGGAGAGTATGATACTTAAACCTTTTTTCCCGTCGAACCATCAAAAAAAGATAAATGTTAAATTCTGGTTAGCTTCGATCTCGTCGTGATTTTGTTTCCGATTTCTACAATCCTGAAGTGATGAGCTTAAGAAGTCATAAGTAGGAATTTCATCTAGGGACCATGCATCAAGGTAAGGTGGAATCATGTGTACTGCTAGGAGTTTTGTATTGCTGCCATGATTGAGGCTATGTAGCACTAGTCAACAATATTTTAGGAAGCCTCTCCATGGTCACTTTTGTCATGGGTCACGCCCACTCACTAATTTAATGACCATCACCACTCGATGATTCGTGCACTAGATAATATAAAGGCGTGCAACCAAATGTGAAATTATTGACCGTGACCATCAACCCACTCACTAATATATGCCGGCTAACCACGTCTCAACGATTACTCGGAGTTTCTCGGTCATCCCCCCCTCATGTAGGTATTTGTATATGTATATAAAACAGGAGGGGAGTGAGAGCTTTATATATTAAAGAAAATAATATAAAGTAAACAAGGCATTACAAAGAGAAGAGAGCAAGACTGTAACACCCCGCATGTTCAGTACCAAGGTAAAAATGCCAGCTCAAGGATTATTACCCGACAAAGCGATGCCTTCTCGAATAATGACCCTAGTCAAAGTGTTGCAACAGAACAATAGTTAGGACCTTACAAAATTTGTTACATTTAATAAAAAGGCAGTTAATAAATATTACTTGAACAAATATAATAACAACTCCATCACGTTATACTAGAAATTATGTGTATATTGTATTTCTCCTGTCACTTCTGTAGATCGTCCGCTTGGTATATCGTATCATCACAAGTTGTCCCTTTTCATCTGAAGAGGGAGGGTTAATAGCAAGAGTGAGTACAAAGTACTCAGCAAGCATATAATATCAATGAAATACATGCCTATCCATTTGTCATATCCATCCTCAATCATATATCATTTTATCAAAAGTTGTATATTTTAGAAAACAAGTTAACAAATCTATTATCACCCATATAGTGACACAGAGCCTCATATAGGCTCCCATAGCCTCTAATCCAAGAGACACGACGTGAACTCACGGTTTAACCCTGCGCAGGTTTGTATCACTTTACCCATGATTACCCCGACCAATTTTCCATCGCACTTCCTTTGATGCGACTCATGGTCAAGATACCGGACTTCCCCCACTTCCGTATATTATATACATCCACATCTATCCACGTGCGCTAATATATGCGTCTGGGTGTACTTCATCGACACCTGAATGGGGATTTCATCACCCACACCTCTCCTCACTTACCATAGGGAGTATATAACAACCTTCATGGGTACCGGACTCGGCTCGTCCCAAACGAGTTCATGGGCGACACGGTGTCATACGGCACACATAATGAGTGAGAGGGGTTAGTCTTTATATATTCATACACCCTGTTCGCTGATTGGTGCTGATGCTGGTTTGGGCTGGTTGGTACTGGTTTTTTGTGAGAGAAAAATACTATTGACTGGTTGAATAAGCCTGGCTGAAACCAACCAGCGAACAGGGTCATAGTCGTACGTAGAAAGAGCTCGACCCACCCTAATTCATCATCACATTCCATGAACTCTCTCTACACCAAATATTCAATTATCATCCATTAATCATTATCCATCATATTCATTCAGTTTAATTTAGAAAATAGATTTTGGTGCAAGTGTTTTGGAAATAATTCTATTTATAAAAACCATATGTATTATCTAGATGATTTGCATGTCCTTTAAAATGTGACCCAACAGATCTTTCTGTAGACTCCCGATGTCCTCCAATATTGTAGCGTGCTTTCTGTAATTATAATATTTTATATATTGGTATTTAGCAAAATAGAATACACAAGTAAATTTGTATGTTAAGCTGTCTACGTAGCCATGTGTCATCTGCAGTCAAGTTACTTCATTAGTCCTAAATTTTAGCCTTGCTGGTTTATAAGAAATACGCTCACATGTGTGCAATTAGTCAATAACTAGTTAACTAATATTCCTAACTCCATGTTCATACGTGAGGAAAATCAACACCTAACTAAAAAGCTACCTTGTTGTATAGGCTATGTTCGTTTATCTTATAATTCGTCTTTTTCAGCTTGTTTTTTCAGTTGAAATAGTATTTTTCTCTCACAACAAATCAATCGGAATAATATTTCGGCTTATTTTCTCTGTGAGCGAAGCGAACGGGCCTGTACTAGTACCGGTACTGATGCTTGAAAATCTAAAAGCACTAGCAGAGGCACAGGTCAACAGACCAACTCACGCACTCACACAGCACAGCCAGTCTAGCACAGTAACTCTCTCTTCCTCCCTCTGCTCTTCATGTCGCACAGTTGCAGCAACTCCCGCTGCCCAAATCCACCATCATGGATGGGGAATCTCGCCACCAGTCCCCTCTCTGCTACTCTCTCGGCTACATCTGTACATTTGATTTGACTTCCCCTTCTAATTCGGCCTCCTGGTGTTGCGTATTTGGGAACCCTAGCTCAAATGCTCACATAGGCAGAGGGCCTTGCTGTTCGTGTCCCGCTGCTCGAGGTGCCGTGACAGGGTCCAGGGCCGCCGCGTGCCTGAGGCCGACGCGGCCGTGCTGCTGGGCTCACCGGCGCTCGGGCACATGGTCGCGACCGTGCGTTGGCGCTGGCTCTGTGCAGGTGTCCGAGGTGTGCTCCTGACTTAGCTGCTGTGCACTCTCCTCTTCGTAACACTCTGAGCCTTCTACTCCCCTCTCTGTATAGCTACTGAACCCAAGAGTATAATATACTACTACAAGCTGTGAGTTTTCCTACTGGTGAGATCTGCCCTCTGTGATTTGCTATGAAATGGTGGAAGGAGAACAGGTGCTGGAAAAATTGTGATGCACCTGTACTGAAGTGTAGAAGCCATGTGCTCATGAGTTAGTCGTACTACATTGAAATGGTGGTGTGTTTGCTTAGATGAGCAGGATTTGGGTGGGAACATAAATCACCTTTGCATAAGTGAGAGTTTGGTCACGGTCACAAGATATGGATGTTGCTTGGTTTCTCCTGGTCAGCTCACGGGCTTTGCCTTGGTTAGTCCAATCTTCTAGCTCCCCCATCAGCCTACTCCTCCCCGCTCTTCTTCCTGCTCCTCTTGGTAGAGTAGATCGCTACATCCATGCTGCCTATTGATTGTTGGGGTGGCTACTGGTGTGTGGATTTTTGCTTTTGGGGGAGTGATTTCTATCTTGGTTCTCGGTCTTCTCTCCTTTTATTTCCCCTCCCCTGGTCAATTGATGGTCTGCTATTGGCTGGGAGGAATAGGGGCTTCAAGCTTCTGATTGGCCGGTTGATAAATATCTAGTGTACTGAAATGGCTACAGAAGGGAATGGACTAGAGAGCTTAATATTGTGCACTGCATTTGTGTGACCTATAGAGTGGCTCTGATGTGGCTAACTAGTGTTGGCTCCAGCTCAGGTTAAACAAGTGAATCGTTGTAATATATGTGTATGTTGTTAAAATTAGTCAAATTTGTAACTAATAAAATGTTTGTACAAATCTTTGAAAAAACTCATGAGATGAAACAAATACCATTTTTTCTTATGGTACTGATGCTTAGCTACTTAATTTTGAATTAAAATTTGTCAAAAAGTTTGGGGTGTTACAAAGACAAGAAAAATTGTACAAGTTAGTTCAAGCCATGTTTCTCTATAAAAAATAAAAAAATATATATATTACAACATGTAGGTATTTGATTATGTCCCTTTCTTTTGCTTCACGTATGTATGCAAGCGTTAGTTGGCAGCTTTAGTTTGGGCTGAGTCAGAACGCATTATCATCGTATCAGCGTTGTCTATTTGGACTTTGATGACCAAACTACTGAATTATTTATTAGCTCTCCCGGCCCGCAGCACTCTCTCATGCATCACTGTCTACCAGCGCTAGCTCCGCTGTTGATGCTGCTGCTGCTGCTGCTGTGTGCTGCTTTCTCAACTCTCACAGTCGATTGAGTTAATCACAGAGGATCGAGATCACACACCGTACCGGGGTAATACTTTGCGCAGAGTCCTTCTCCTTCCTTGCTAATTATATATACTAGTACATTACGCGCGCCATCGCGCGCGCCGGCAAATCACCTGGTTCAGGCGCAGGTAAAAAATATGTTTAATCTTTGCATGCAGTGCGTACATATCAAAGAATGGATGCAACATAAATTTGTTTGTGCTGATCATCAGGTAATTGAAATAGCTGAGGAACTTGTAGTTGCAATTGTTAATTATGCACCTTCCTTAATACGAAAACAGATAATGTACCTCTCTTCAACTGTGTGATGGTACTTGATCAGCATCTGTATTTCGCCAAGAAATGTCGAAGATAGCCAATGACAGGCAACACCATTATTGAACCACCACCATTTAGACCACCAGAAGGCATGCACAGGCGAGATGAAATAGGAACTAGATTGGAACAATTTTTTAGCTGAGATGAAGCCCAGGGAGCATCTAGAAGTTGTCATGCTGCATAAACCTCATAGGATATAGCAGGTGATTAGATCGTAAAAGTTAGGCGGCCATGTAGTCCCGATAATTTCTAGAAGTTGCAGTGATAGATATATAATAAATTTCAGGTAAAATGTAAATTAAGTATGTATGCATGAAGTAGGCAAGATCTTTTGTAGCCTGTTGAATATCACTTTGTGCCTATTCTTTTTTCAATCAATTTGCAGATAAAAAACTTAACGACCATTTAGATGTTGTCAAGCTGCACAAACTCTTGATAACCAACAGTAGGTGCTGAAAGCATCAGAACGGATGCATCTGTTGTACCAGCTCGTAGAACGTCTATTGATTGACATGTGATTTCAGAGAGCATCTGAATTTACAGGTCAAATGGAGGCGTACTTCCTCCATTTCTGTTTTACAACCTGGGATGTAAGGCAGGTATCATATGCAAGCTTGAACTGCGTGTCTGCGCCATATCTATTTTACACATCCTAAAAATACCTATAGATTTGTGAAATGGATTACAGACTAAGGAGGAATAACTGCTGTACGTACTGGTCTTTATTCTAAAAATAGAACGCGCGAATAAACAAAAAAGAGGACAGGAAGTAGATGGCAACAATATGCATAGCACAGTCGCAGCTCGTTAGATTAAGCAAGAAAGAGGGCATTACAAAATTGGACAGGTCAAGAGGTCTCACAAATGTTGTTTGAAAATTAACACAAGAGCAGGATGCATATCTGAACTGATAAGGAAAAGAGCAGGCAAGAAGGTCCAGCTCGACATCGATCCTCACTATACAGCCTGCAGTAATGTGCAAACGCTAAACATAAGCTACATTTAAATAGGCCGGCCAGACAACCTGCAGCCTCATTTGACGCACGGAAAAGGATAGAGAGTTACACATGGAGGAGGGCGTAGACCTGAATTTTATGGAAGACGTGATCATGCCGTGGCACCGCACTGCAGCGGTGTTGTTTTGCACCAGCCTATACAATTCAAGACGAATGCAAAGAACGATATTGGTTACAAAAGTTTATATGTGCATATATACTTTGGTAAAAAAACGAGACCTCAAACTACTCAACCTGCATGTGCAAATAGGTTTCAGATTCATTCATGAGCCAAAAGATCAGAGTGAGGCAGTCCTCTATGGGTTCTTGGACCTGCACACAATAGGAGCAAGTGAGGTTGTCAATCAATCACTTATCCCAGCCAGAAAAGGGAGTAAAATTAGGGAATCGAATGTCGGTCACATGGATGGTTACCATACCTGAGGCTGCCTGAGCTAGAAAGGGCGAGGGCAAGAGGGAAAGGAGGTGGCAGCATAGGTGGCCATCGACGCTGTTCAGGGGAGGAGATGTGATGAAGGGGCTGATGTAGGTCCGCGCCACCGCCATTCGAGGGACCACCTGGGCATCCTTCACCCCTGAGACCTGAGAGCAGAATGGATCAAGATTCAACAGACGATTGAGATAGAGAAGGGCTGTTTGAAGTGATAATGAGCATAACAAATCACAAAGATCACATCAATGTAGAAGCCGCATGATCCCTCATATAGCTTGGTACCACCACATTATTTTTACTGGATCATGCATTGACCTTTTGTTTTGTTTCAGTAAGTTATGCCAAAGCATACATTATTGTCAAACCATCAAGATTGTTGTTGCTGACAAAAGCAGGGACGCTTTACTGTTAGTAAATGTTAATGCAACATCCCAAAAAATTGCTTCCAGTAAGAACATGCTATGAACAGGATAGTCATACATGTAAGTAAGTTAAGTGGATCTGTTTTTTTTCGTGCAATAAAAAAGTTCCCAAAGCTTCCATGCACATATATCATGTTTTGACAACTGAACATATATGATGGCACTTCTTCCAAATCATTTTCCAGTGGTCAGAAGCGCCATGGCAGACATGTCATGACAGAGGTCTCGTACATGGCAACGACGAGAAGCAAGGCAGGCTTGTATAGAGAAGCAACAGGAGAAACAAAATGACAGAGTACAGACCAGACCAACCTGCACGGTTACCATGAGGAACGCAAGAAACCGTCAGGCAGCCGAGGGGAATCCCGATGAATAAAACAGCTAGGTCTTCACTGTGATGTGGCACACGTTGACAAAATTCATGGCAACACATGATATTTCTTCTTTCTTTGGCGGCTTCTCCAAAGACCTGCATATTTACCGACAACATATGGAACCTGTATTAATTTCAGAAGTACTGTAATTTTTAGGAATACAACTAACCTAATGTGCTCACGCTATCTCAAACAAATGTGCCCTATACTATCTACAATATCTGATAAAGTAACTTTGGATCATTCATTTCAAAGTGAAGTGCACGAAGAATTCCAAATCCCATGCTCTCTGGCCCTGTAATGTAAGTAGTGACATTAAGAACATGTGAGGAACCTAACCAAAAAAAATTACAAACCATCCCTGCTATCATGCATAAACAACAGCACAACACAAACATGTAGGAAGTCACTAAGATAATGTAACAACACCTATGACAGCAATGCTCTCGGAACCAAGTAGTTAATCTTGTGCTTGAAGAGTGAATATAAAGAGAAAAGTATAATGGGGATATAGAGGAGGAATATGAATTGGATGTTACCTTGCCTGGTAAATGAGAACTGAAGCACTCCAATTATACTTTTCTCAGTCGCATATGCTGGCCGCCTGGCCATAAAAACAAACGGAAGTATTAGGCCAAGTAAAATACAGTTAGAAAAACAATGGGAATCATGGCTCAATATGATATATCATGTGCAACTAAATTAAATCCATTGTAAAATAGAAGAGAGGAGGTAAGGAAAAAAAGAAAAGGCATGGTAATCATAGTTGCAGCGGCCATGCTGGTTATTTATTTTGAGAAGCATTCATACCCTTGCAAAGTGGTGGCATAGTAAGAACTCATCCACATTTAAGCATTAGCTTACTGAGCCAAATATCTCATATTTACGTGGATCCCCATAAAGGCAAGCGCACCTGTATCAATTTACATAGCACGGCAAGAACATATATCCTCTAAAAAAAGAAAATATGAGAAATCTAAGAACAATCCAATCTATGTATATAATAGAGAGGGCACTGAGTAATTTAGCAGGTCTACATAGAACCTAAATCGAGTTGGTAACATATCCAAATGCTAAACTATTAGTAGTAATCAAACACGATGCGTGCACGAACAGTAAAGAGGAAGAACACATAGTGTCAGGCGCCGCCGGTATAATCTAGCTGATGACCACAGGGACAGATACGTGGGAGCACAGCATGGAATAAAGCCTGAATCAAAACGAAAGATGAGAAGCGTGGGGAAACTACCAGGGGTCAGCAATGAGGAACACGAGGCAGGGGCGATGCTGGATCGGAGAACCTTCGAAGACGGACCAGCAGGCCAAGACGGAGCAAACGCAGGTCCTGGCCCCCGGCGTGTGGAGCTGGCAAAGGATCCCACCTCCGGCACGAACTCAGGAAGGCCACAGGTGAGGGGACCCTGAGCACGGCGCCCGCGATACCTAGGGTTTCGGTGGACTGTGCGCTGGGGTCCTGCACGGGTACAGCGAGGCCCCGGCCGCTGCGAGTGCAGCGCGCGGGTGGCGCCTCGCGCCGCCGGCGATGCCGCGAGGCAAGGAGGGAAGCAAAGAGGGAGGAAGGGGCAGCGGCGGTCGTCGCGTCGGAGACGGCGCGACGCGAGACGTGAAGGAGAGAGCGATGGGGAGAGAGAGGAGGGGGCGACGAGAAGACTCCGGAAACAGAAGCGGAAGCTGAGTACTCCACGGTCCTGCACGGGGATTATATATTTGCTTTTGTGGATTCGGTGGAGAAGCCGGAGAATCCGAGAAGAAACGATGAAAAAGCCGGATAAGGTAAGGAGAAGCACGAGGAGCCGCTTCAGACGAAATCTGATTCAATAGATCTGGACCGCAGGACCAAAGATCGAACGGACGAGGGAATTGGGGGCGACGTGGATGGTCTGAGCGACGGCCGAGGCTCGCCGGTTTAATGATAGTAAATATATATATATATATATATTAATTAATTAACGCATGCAGGTTCTGTCTCTACTCTCTTGCTAGCTGCTTACTAACATGCATCCTCTGAATTCGACAGATTGCCTGCCTTAATGGAATTCGAGGGAAGCTGGAGATCGATCAGCTGAATAATTTTGAGTCCACACTCCACACTCATCTGTGAAGAGCGGGTGCGATTTTGCTCATCTGTTTGTGGATTTTTGCGCTACGGCTCAGCAGCGATTCGACGGTTTGTTGAGAATCCTTTCAGTATATATATATATATATATATATATATATATATATATATATATATATATATATATATATATATATATATATATATATATATATATATATATTTATTTATTTATTTCCTTGTTGGACTTCTCCTTGATCAGTTAGACTTTCCCCCTTCGTTCCGTACGTTTATTTTCTTCTTCTAGAGCGATTCTTGCTTCCTCTTCCACTAGATACTCCGATGCTTCTAACTAGTTGCATCGTTGCCTGCTTTCACTTTGTTGCTGCTTCCTGCAGGCACTTCATATACATTGGCTAGCGGTTACAACTCTCGCTCAGCTCTGATCTACCGGTTTGCCATGGTCAACATCCCATTTCCGAGCTGATCTGACACTGCCAGACACCTCCAAAATTGACGACAGAACCGTTTGAGGAAGCACAAGCACCGGTGAGCCCAGTAGCCCTGAATAATCACCGTACTCAGCTGCGTACGATTCTCTGAACATAAGCACAGATCCGATTCTTATGCACCAAAACCACCTTTTCATCTTCTGCAGGATCAAAAGAAAGAGCGGAGGGTAGCACACAAGACTCATCACCCTGTGGCCTGTGCAAGCGCAAAGCACATCAAGCTATATATATTGGAGTGACGAATTAGGTGGAGCTTTCCTTGGCTCATCTATATATGGCGGCAGCTGCCGTGGTGAGCGTCTCCATGGGGGTGATGAAGCCCGTCCTTGCCAAGCTCACCGCCCTCATGGGAGATGAGTACAAGAAGCTCAAGGGTCTACGAAAAGAGGTGACCTTTCTCCAGCATGAGTTCAGGGACATGGATGCCCTCCTTGAGAAGATGGACAGCGCCGATGAACTCGACCCGCAGGCAAAGAAATGGAGGAGAGATATAATTGAGATGTCATACAACATAGAAGACCGCATAGATGACTTCATGCATCGTGTTGGTGAAGTCGACGACAAGATGGGGATCCTTCGGAAAGCCTCTCACTATGTCAAAAGTTTCAAGGATCGTCGCCAACTAGCAAATGAGTTCCAAGAGATCAAGACTCTAGTGATTGAAGCAAGCGACCGTCGAAAGAGGTACATGCTTGATCAGTGCATATTGGTTACTACCCCTGTAGTTGTTGATCCTCGCATGTCAGCACTATACAAGGAGTCAGCGAGCCTTGTGGGAATTGATTCCCAAAAGGATGAGCTTATCAACTGGGCAATGGACGAAGGCAAACATTTGAAGTTTATGGCAACAGTAGGATTTGGAGGTATAGGAAAGACCACTCTTACCAATGAGGTGTATCGTGAGGTTGGAGACAAGTTTGATTGCAAGGCATTTATATCTGTCTCTCAAAAGCCACAAATGATAGGGTTATTCAATAGCTTGCTATCGCAACTTGGGCAACGAACATACTCCCATGCTTGCCAGTTGCAAGACCCTATCAACGACCTCAGAGGACATCTACAGGATAAGAGGTAGACACCATCAATGTTTTATTTAGTATAGAAGAATTCATATTTTGAAACAAGTTGATAAGCTTCTTAATTGTTTGGTGAAAATCATTTATACCGTTTGCATTTTTTGTGGTGATAATTTGTTCATTTCTGAAAAGGGAAAATATAATAAATATATTATTATAGATAAAAAAATTGAACTTCAGTGTGGAAAATATTTGATTGATTAATCTTTGGGTCACTGTATATTTCCCCGTTTCAATATTAAACAACATCTACAAAGGTTCCTATACAAAAAAATCCTAACAATATATGATGGCTTTGAGATCCTAAACACATCTTAGAGCTATTTTTCACATTAATCTAGCGAGAAAGAATCGAATCTAGGGCATTAATTGTTAGGTCTCCATATAAAAAACACAAGATAGCCTTTTGGGTTGAGTTAACTAATAAGCCTGAGGCATTGGTTTCAAATGACCTTGGCCTAAGACCTTGGTTAGTACTTGTTTTGAGATCTCAATATTTGCTTGAAATGGCAAATATAACATTAGTTAATTCAATAAATAATTAAATATTGATTATACTTCCTTAAAACTTCTTAAATATTTGCTTGTAGTATCACAAATCAATGTTTGACATGTAGCATATAAGCGAATATAACCCAGTATGTATATATTTCGGTATATATTATGGCTTCTAGTATTACAATTGCATGAGATTTATATATATATGTTGGTGCTTTGAATATGGTGAGAGTGGTAATTACATTTATTAAGTTCAACATATGCACTTCTGTAGGTACTTCATTGTAGTCGATGATTTGTGGGATAGTCAAGCATGGGGTGCCATTCAATGTGCTTTCCCACAAAGCAATCATTGTACCAGGGTTATAATAACTACACGAAATGAGAATGTGGCTAGATCATGTTGCCGCAACCATGGGTGCATTCATAACACGAAGCACCTAAGTGACCAAGACTCAAGGAAGCTATTCTTTGATAGAATATTTGGATCCGAAGATGCTTGCCCTACCGAGCTCAAGAAAGCTTCATGTGAAATTTTGAAGAAGTGTGGTGGTCTACCGCTTGCAATCATTACAATGGCTAGCATGTTAGCATGCCAAACGACAAGACTAGAGGGACAATGGGACTACATCCTGAATTCACTAGCCACTAAGTCTACAACAAGCTCCAACTATGAAGAGATGATGTATGTATTAGATCTTAGCTACAAGAATCTCCCCCGTCATCTGAAGGCATGCTTTCTATACATCGGTTCTTACCCAGAAGATCATCAAATTAGAAGGGTTGATCTAGTTAGGCAATGGGTGGCAGAAGGTTTTGTCTAGGCAAGATGTATGGGACGTTGCAAAGAGTTATTTCAATGAGCTAGTAAATAGGAGTATGATTCAACCTACATATACGGAGTACAATATTAAGGTATCAGGCTGCAGAGTACATGATATGCTACTTGATTTGATTTTGAGATGTAAGAAGATAATTTTCTACATTTGGTAAATGAACCAGAAGCAGTGGCAGAAGTCACTAATTAAAAAAGGGCTTCTATTCCCGGCTGCCAACCCTCTTTATTCCCGTTACGCAGCCGGGAATAGGAGTTCAGGAATAAAGGTTAGTAGCCGGGAATAGAAGTGGACCTTTAGTCCCGGTTGGTGATACCAGCACCTGGGTTGGCCCCTTTAATCCCGGTTGGTATTACCAACCGGGACTAAAGGGTCTTTTTTTTTTCTTTTCCTGCTTATTTCAATTGATGATTCTTTTTTGTTTTAATTTGGTTTTCGAATACGCATTATTCGATGCAAAGTAATATACGTATACGCGCGCGTACTGTAAAGTTTTCGCTCGATCAATGCACGCAAGCAACACAAGTAAAAGTAAACTAAAACATAATATTACATTTCATCGTCACATGTAAAGTTTGCATTAATTGTACATTTCATCATCACATGTTCTTTGGATCAATATGAAATTTGGCTTTCATCATCACATATTTGGGTCATAGTAAAACTCGCCGCCGGGAGTTAAGACCTGATTATTCAGAAATCCACCTATTGTCTCTTGGATTGCTTTGAGATGGTGTGTGTCCAGGGTTTTTTCCTTCAACCAACGAGTCTTCAATTTGAGATATGAGATAATGAAAAAGTATATTAGTGTATATATATATATATGTATCAAGAATAATGATAAATAAATTGTATCTATCACGAATATATATATATATATGTATGAAGAATATATATATATATGTGTGTACACTTACCCTTTTTTGCATTAATGGAGTGTTGGCGATGGGCGGTGGTGGACAGCGGCGATGGATCGAGGCACGGGGGCTCCTGGCCGGGCGCGGCGTCATCGGGGCTACTCCGACGAGGTGTGGGTGGGCGTCGGGATGCCCTCCGGTGAGGAAGAAGGTGCGGCGTCGGGCCGGGTTGCCGAAGGAAAATAAATCGGCATGGGCGTGGCCTTGGTGGCCGGGGCAGCCAGGGCTCCTCCTTGAGGGGCGGCGTCGGGCTACTCCGGCGAGGTGGGCGGGCGCGCGGGGTGCCCTCCTGTGAGGAAGGCGGCGTCGGGGTGGGCGGGAAGGCAAATCATCGGCGGTGCTGTGGCGCAAGTGTGGCGGCCGGGGCGGCAGGGGCTCCTCCGTGAGGGGGCGCAGGCCGGGCTACTCTGGCGAGGTGGGCGAGCCTCGGGGTGCCCTCCGGTGAGGAAGGCGGCGTCGGGGGTGGGCGGGGAGGCGAATCGGCGGCGGCGGAGCTCTGGGGACGTGCTGAAGACGAAGACGATCGATGAGGAGGAAGAGAGAAGAGAGGCGGCGGTATATAGGAGAGGGACCTTTAGTCCGATCTCCATCCACCGCCTTAGTCCCGGCTCCTGCCACTAGCCAGGACTAAAGGGGACCTTTAGTCCCGGCTGTTGGAAGGAACCGGGACTAAAGGATTTTTTGGCGGGCCACCAAATACAGCCCACCTTTAGTCCCAGTTGGTGACAGGAGCCGGGACTAAAGGTGGGCTACATTTTCATTTCCCGTCAACTTTTAAGTAGATCAGTTTATTTTATATATGTTTTGTATTTAAATGTTTAAGTCTTATTATTTGCGCAGTAAATTCAATACTAGGCATAAATTTTTTTAGAAAAAGTAATAAACTTTATTTTCATTTACTGCACACAAAAAAAATGTGACCTAAACTATTGTGTTTTTTATTATAAATGTTGAACATAATGCAACTAATACTCACTATTTTCGTTAATGCAAGAATGTAGACTTTAATTGAAATTATTAAATTTATTGGTTTTCGACAGGAAATTAGTTTTCACGTAATTGTAATGTAAATCTTTAAGTTCTTCATTAATCATTGTATAATTAATCGGTGAGTTCGGGCGGAAATTCAATTAAAGTTAAAAAAGTACCAAACCACCTCAGAAAAATCTCAAACTTGGTGGTGGCTACACACAGGGCATTTGTAGTGTTGAGAAAAAGTTTGAGACCAATCCGGCACTGGAGAGCAAATGGACTTCAGAGTCCCAGAGAACCTAGGTGTATAGATAGGGTTCGACGAAAGGTTCTATATACCTTGGTGAAGCACGTCGACTCCGCCTATATTGAAATGGCTTGAAATTTTTTTTGGCAGTCATTTACACCAAAAATATGGCCCCACACAAGATCTTAGATTTTTCTGATAATTATTTTTATTATTACATTTTTCTTTGTGCCGCGTGAGACGAAATACGGTGAATTACATATTGAAAACAATATAATTTTGCATCAACCTCCACAAATATTTGGCTCCTAGGGCACAATAGACCATTTGGCAAAGTTTGGCACCATTCCGCATCATTTAGGTGGTGGACCCAGTTCAATGTATAATTAATCGATGAATTCGTGCGAAAATTCAATTAAAGTGAAAAAAGTATCAAATCACCTCAGAAAAATCTCAAACTTGGTGGCGGCTACACATAAGGCATTTGAAGTCTTGAGAAAAAGTTTCAGCCCAATCCGGCACTAGAAAACACATGGACCTCAGAATCCCAGAGAACCTAGGTGTATAGATAGGGTTCGACGAAAGGTTCTATATACCTCTGTGAAGCACGTCGACTCCGCCTATGTCGAAATGGCTTAAAAATTTTTTGGCAGTCATTTACACCCAAAATATGGCCCCACACAAGATCTTAGGTTTTTCTGATAATTATTTTTATTATTACATTTTTCTTTGTGCCGCGTGAGACGAAATACGGCGAATTACATATTCAAAACAATATAATTTTGCATCAACCTCCACAAATATTTGTCTCCTAGGGCACAAGAGACTATTTGGTAAAGTTTGGCACCATTTCAGATCTTTTCGGGGGTGGACTCAGTTCAACGTATAATTAATCGGTGAAGTCGTGTGGAAATTCAATTAAAGTGAAAAAATTACCAAACCAATTCAGAAAAATCTCGAACTTGGTGGTGGCTTCACACTGGGCATTTGAAACCCTGATAAAAATTATGAGATCAATCAGGCACTAGAAAGCACGTGGACCAGAAAATTCAAAGTATAGTTAACAAAAGAATATAATCAATTAAAGGGTCTTTTCTCTTATTAAATAAATGTTTGGGTGCTTTCTTGTCGAGAAAGTGACTTAGTTCAGATGGCTAGCTAGTGCGCTGCGGTTTGGACCTTGGCTATGAGGTCGTGGGTTCAATGCCTGGCTGCCCCATTTTTTTGTCCAGCGCGACTATATTATTTTATCAAGAAAGATTTTATCCCGGTTATAGCCCAGAGCCAGGATTAAAGGTCATCCTTTAGTTCCGGCTGGAGCCTCAAGCCGGGAGTAAAGATTTATTCCTGGTTGGAGGGTACAGCCGGGAAACCTTTAGTCCCGGCTCTGGGCTATAACCGGGATTAATTGTTGTCTGCCGTCGCCACACACTTGGGGCAGGAACTTTGTATCCTTGTTTGAGGATACAACCGGGACTAATAGTCCCTTTAGTCCCGAACACAAAAATACCGGGACTAAAGGCAAAAATAAAGGCGGGATGAAAGGTCTGTTTTCTAGTAGCGAGTGCAAGATGAGGTAATTCGCCGACTCACTATTGTTGGCTTGACAGGTATAGAGGATGATATCAAAGTGCCTATAAGCCTCGGCCAGAACCTATCACAAATTCGTTCCCTTACCATGCTTGGAAAATCCAATTGGATACCTCTGCTACTTGAGTTTAAGTTTTTACGAGTATTATTCCTTCAAAGTAACTGTCATGAGATTAAAATTAACATGACTTGTATCAACCAGTTATCACAGCTGAGGTATTTAAATGTTAGAGAAAACGTCACGCTGCCTTGTCAAATACAGGGACTACGACTTTTGGAGACTTTGGAATTATGTAGTTGGACAACCGATAGCATTGCATTAGAGATTGCTGATGTGCCACGCTAGTTGTACCGCAGCGTATGAGGTTATTACCTGACGGGAATATTGGTAAGATGAAATCACTGCGCACTTTGCATGACCTTAATTTTGTTCCAACAAACTTTGTGGAAAGTATTATAGGCATGGGGCAGCTTACCACTTTGTCAGATTTGGGTTTTATTTTCCCCAAGGGGTGTGCACCATTTGAAAAGGTAGCATGTATGGAACCTTCTAATAAGTACTTCTCTTGAGAAACTAAGCAACCTCAGAAAACTGTATATGTCCTGTGATGAAGAAGTTGCTTGGCGTGTTGATGTCTTGAGCTCGCTTTCCCCTCGTTTCCACAACCTTGAGAAGCACTACACAGCTGGATGCACCTTCTTTAGAGTTCCTAGTGTTAGGATTGATCTCATCCGACTCAGTCCAACGACTGAGTCGGACCCCTTGACCGCGTCTTGATCGGGGACACACAACCGACCACTGGTCGGTGGGCCCCTGTCACACAGCGCTATAAGAGAGAGGTGGGGGCCGAGGCGCTAGACACGAGGTTCGACGCCGCCACTAGACCCTACCGAAGAACCCAAGAAGCCCCTCCGATCGCGGGCGCGTTGCAAGTGACAGGAAGCGCCGCCGGCCACGCCACGCCCCCTGGACTCTATCGGGCTGCACTCCGTTCTTCCTCCTCTACCTCCTCTACCAACCCCGAAGGTATGGGTATCTCTCTTTCTCTCTGTCTCCCTCTCCCGATTCATGTTCAAGATCGTTTTGAATCAACTAGCACTGGATTCACCCTCTAATCTACACCTAGATGATCCTAAGAAACCTAACAATGGTATCAGAACCACAGCTCTAGGCTTAGATCCGGCAGGGGTAGTAGCAGTTTAGAAGAAGATGAGAAAGATCCAATTCGGATCGAAGCAGAGGGTTTCGAACCCCAACCCTAGAAGGGGAAGAACATTAGAAGAAAGAGGGTTCGATTTAGCCCGATTCGGATCGACCCAAATCCGAACCCTAACCCACGTAGATCGATTCAGAGAAGAAAAACAGTAGCAGAGGGTTAGCGCAAAATCCTAACCCTAACCCAACTCGACCCAAATCCTAACCCTAGATCAGACTTGCTCTGGGAAGAAGAGAAAAGAAGATCCAAATAGAGATAATCTAGGGGAAAGGGCAAGGGCTAGGGAGGCGGCTTACCTCACCGGCCTCCACTCACCGGAGCACTCCGGGAAAGGGCCACCACGCCGTGAAGAACGGCCAAGCTAGGGCACTACTGCTAGGCCGCTCGATGGCGGCACGCTCACCTGTTGGGGAGCACGCGCTCCGGTGAGGGGGCCGGCGACGGTGCCACCATTCCTCTGTCGCGGGCTTCCTTCGGTCACTGCTGCCGCTCGGCACTGAGGAGAGGAGAGGGAGGGAGAACAAAATATAGCTCGGGTTAGGGTTAAGGGAGTGGAGCCACGTGGAGTCAAGAGCACCGTTGCCCAGACCGCTCGACGGCGGCACGCTCAACCTCGGGCGAGCGAGCTCACCGGCGAGGGGACCGGCGACGGCGCTACTCTGCTGTGCCTCTCGCTCTCCGCCGTGATGCTGTGGAAGAAAGAGAAAGCGAAGAAGGAAATGAGTTTAGGGTTTCCGCGGAGCGGCGCGGTATTTTGTTCGGGCGAGACGCGCGGACGACTGTCGGATTGGATCCAACGGCTGATGGAGGACGGGCCAGATTTGGCCTAGGCGGGGTAGCGGAATCCCGGCCCAGGCCCAGGTTGCGGCCTGGGCGTGGGGGAGGAGTTACGCGCGCGTGCGTAGTGGGCTGTTTTCGTGGCGCTGGGCCGTGCGCGTGGACATGGGCCGCGACTGTTTCATCAAGTCTGGGCTGAATAAATAGTAAACACAGAGTTTTGTTTTATTATTTTCAGAAACAGTTTTGATGAATTATGTCAAGTTTTGAATCTCTGTCAAAATTTGAACCAATGTGATAATTTTTCAGAGG
Organism: Miscanthus lutarioriparius; assembly: GCA_904845875.1. Lineage (NCBI taxonomy): Eukaryota > Viridiplantae > Streptophyta > Magnoliopsida > Poales > Poaceae > Miscanthus > Miscanthus lutarioriparius. The sequence goes on from CAJGYO010000013.1 coordinate 67,199,163, forward strand.
GTAGATGAGTAAAGAAAGATGCTTCTAAAAAGTAGATAAACATTTTTTCATGTTTCCGCTGCAAAGTTTAATATTTATTATCTTCCAATTAAATTCAAACCAACGGAAGAATTTAATTTGAAGAGCAGTTATATTTAGTAAACTATGACTATGTTTATCCTCTAATTAAATTGGAACCAACGTAAAAATTTAAATTAGAGGAGTAGTCCGTTTTGTTTAAGTAAGATTATGGTATTGTCATTTTCTGACCAACGTTGATGATGACAATATTATAATGAATTTAAGTTTGAGGTTTAAATCTCTGATAAATTTTACACCAACGTGGTCAATTTTTCAGAGAGTAGATAAGGACCAAGAAATATTCCTGAACTAAAAGAATGTATTTCATTATCAAGTTTCCGCTGCAATGATGTTGATTATCTTCCAATTAAATTTGAACCAACAGGAGAATTTAATTTTGAAGAGTAGTTATATGGATTTCAAGTTAATTTATGAGTTTTATGCATTTAATTCTATTTTCTGCCCAATGGTGATGTAGAATTGATGCAGAAGCATATTGTATACTTTATTTTTAATTAACGAGATCACTCGGCTGCATGCCAACGGGTTGCAATGCTGGGGTATGTGAATGCAAAGGCTTGAGTCAAGCCAGTTTGGGACAGTTTTTTGTTAGTTTACTAATTTTCTGATTAAATTGGAACCAACGGGAAGATTTAATTGAAAAATAAAATATAAGTGAATGTTTTAGTCGTCGTGACTAAGTTTTTGTATAGATGTATCCCGCATGGGGAGAAGTTTTGGTATAGTACTTATGCTAGTCAATCCTGCATGGTAGGAGAAGTTTTCTGATGATTCACATGTTTTGTATCCCGCATAGCGAGAAAAGTTTGGGTAGCTCTTATGATGTCCTAGTATTGACCTTGGCACAATAGAAATGCGTCGTCATGGTCAATACTAACCAAAAGATAAGAAAAAAAATGCAAGTGTGACTTGCAAAAGCACTGCTAATGAAAGACCTCATTGAGTTCTCTAAGTGAAATAAGGAAAGTGAACTCCTATATGAATCAAGAAATAACTATGTTCGCATGACATAATCATGTGAATGAAGTAAGTTATATGTGTCTCCTCGTAACACAGTTTTTCTTAATGGTTCTCGAAATTATGGCAGTAAAGTTCATGCCATATTTCGAGGGGGAGAATATTAAGATCAATTAAGAAAAATACTCTTCATTAAAAATGAGATAAAGATTAATTAAGAAAGATACTCTTAATTTTGAGTGAGATAAAGATTGATTAAGATGTATGCGACCGTCGGAGGAGTACAACGGTCATGACAATGATACCCCTAAGCAGAGAAATAGCTAAATTCTTGAATTTTTTAAAGTTCTGAGAGAAAGATAGCGTAGTCAGCCTCAAAGATGTTAAGGTTGTGCTTAAAGCGCCATATGAGATTTTAACAGATTAAACCCAAAATAAAAAATTTGAAGATACACTATTTTTAGAAAAGATGAGAAGATCTGGGGGAGCATGGTATGTAGAGGTATGTAGAGACCTAAGACTTGAAGAAAAGCGGGACCGCATGCTCACTTCAGTGATTCAAAACAACGAATTTCTTAATACCTGTTGATGTTGTATGACTTATACAATACCTGTTGTTGGCTCTTCGAAGAAGATAAATAATGTAAACAAGGATCTTGTGTTACATGAGCCTGTAGAATTAATTGCCTCTTGGCAATGAAGGGCAACAACAACCCCATATGAAAGTGTCAGCAGTTGAGGCCTCCAGAAGGTCTCAAAGAATTAGTAAACCAGTTTTTCTGATGACAATGAAATCTATGTTAGTAAAGAAATTCAAATGAAGGGTGATCCCACCTCACTTGAAGAGGCCATGAGAAATGTTTACTTGTTTAAATGGCAAGAAGCTATGGAGTTGAAATGAATTTGATGAATACTAACGATGTTTGGGACTTATAAGTAGTTCCTAATAGAGACAAAACAGTAGGCTGTTAATGGGTCTACAAGACAAAATATGACTCTAAAGAGAATGTAGAAAGATATAAAGCACGACTTGTAGCAATATGCTTTACGCAAAGAGAATGAAAAGATTACAATGAGAGTTTTCTCTTCAGTCTTATGCAAGGATTCTTTTAGAATCATAATGGTGTTAATGGCATATTACGATTTAGAGTTACATCAGATGGATGTAAAGACGACATTTCTCAACGGGAATTTGTATGAAAATGATTACATGACACAACCCAAAAGGTTTTGTTGTGGAAGAAAAGAACGTATGGGATGCCACCTGTAGAAATCCATTTATGGGTTAAAAGTAAGTCTCCAGACAGTAGTATTTGAAGTTGATGAAAATAATAAGAAAGTTTGGGTTTTAAAGAAAATGAGAAGAACAATAGCGTTTATGCGAAGTTCAAGAATGAAAAATTTATTTTCCACATCCTGTGAATAGATGACATTCTACTCACTAGTAGTAATGTTAATCTGTCATTGGAGAAGAAGTTTTGTTCTCAAGTTTTAATATGAATGATCTTGGTGAAGTGTCGTTGGTTCTAGGAATCGAAATTCACCGAGATATAAGAAAATAGGCTATTAGGACTATCGCAAAGGCATACTTAAAAAAGATTCTAAAGAAATAAAGTATGCATGTGAGTAAACCTACGCCTGCTCCTATAGTCAAGGGTAATAGATTTGGGAACTTTAAGTATTTCAGGAACCGATATGAGATCGATTAAATGAACATGGTTCCATATGCTTCAGCTGTTGGAAGCTTGATGAGTGTACAAGTACAAGTAAGAACTTACCCTGACGTAGTTTACGTATCCGAAATATTTTGGCAGAAGTCCAGTTCAGATATAGATCACTAGAATGCAGTTAAGAATGTCTTGCAATTTTGCAGAATATTATAGGCCTCATGCTGAGTAAGAAAGAACAAGTACTCTCAAATAGTTGTGGGTACAAATGTTAAGTATTGACGAGATGTGTAGTGAAATCCACAGTAGTTGCTAACACTCGCAGTTGGAGTATTATTGTGAAAAAGCTCCAATAAAACAGTTATGGTGTCATCAATGATGCATACCATAGTATAGCTTGTCATGAGGCCTTAGGAACAGGCAAAAGAGATTAAGGGAATTTGTACCTGGATTTAACAATGGTAGGCAACAACAATAACTATTTAAAGTAAGTTAACTTCTAAGACAACAGGTCAAGTGTGCTGCCAGACACATTGACACTAAGTTATATATTGTAAAGGAGAAAATCCAGAATCATTTTGAAAGCATTGAGCATATAAGTATGAGTAAATACTTGCGGATCCGCTTATCAAAAGCTAACCATCCAGTGCGTTCAGAGAACACACAGTCGACATGGGTTTATGGGAAAACCTATGATTTCTGGATACTAAGGGCCTAGTTGAGTATCTGTTTCAAAATAGAGAGGTGCATTGTAGCTGTTAAGTCAAATGGCAACTAACCGTGACGATGAGACACGCTCTATGCACTGATCTGTGATGGAATGGGAATAAGATAAAGTAAGTAAGTTAAGTTTAAGTCATAAGGTGAGATCAAGAGGGAGAATGTTAGGATTGATCTCATCCGACTCAGTCCAACGACTGAGTCAGACCCCTTGACCGCGTCCTGATCGGAGACACACAACCGACCACTGGTCGGCGAACCCCTGTCACACAGCGCTATAAGAGAGAGGTGGGGCCAGGGCGCTAGACACAAGGTTCGACGCCGTCACTGGACCCTATCGAAGAACCCTAGAAGCCCCTCCAATCGTGGGCGCGCTGCAAGTGATGGGAAGCGCCGCCAGCCACGCCGCGTCCCCTGGACTCTACCGGGCTGTACTCCATTCGTCCTCCTCTGCCAACCCCGAAGGTATGTGTCTCTCTTTCTCTCTGTCTCCCTCTCCCGATTCATGTTTAAGATCGTTTTGAATCAACTAGCACTGGATTCACCCTCTAATCTACACCTAGATGATCCTAAGAAACTAACACCTAGGTGGCTTGGCCATCTCCAGAATCTTCGTGAACTGAGTCTTGGGGTGAAGCAAATGGTCCAAGAAGATTTTGCCATCATTGGGACAGGTGCACCGTCCCTGCTCATCCTCACCCTACGGATCGCAGTCATCCTGACAGAAAGGGTCGCGATAAGAGGTTCCATGGGATTTGCATCTGTCAAATATTTTCAGTTCAACTACGACTGTATTTAGTACCTGTCATTTGAGGCAGGAGCCATGCCTGAGCTTCAGAAGCTGGAGTTAGTATTCGACCCAAATGAATGGGACAAGGCAGCACCTGGTGGGCTCCAGCACCTCCCACGACTCAAGAAAATCGAAGCACGGAGGTCATTCTACCACACAGCTGAATGGCGGAGACGACGTCACCATGCAAGCAATTATAAAGACATAGAGTACGTCTGAGGTAGGGCTGATGAGGTGTGTTCAAAAAGCTGCCGACGCTCTCCCTACATGCCCAACGTTCATCTTCGAACATGGATGGCTGTTTAGGTAAAGTTTCTCTAACCATGCATGGGCGATGGATGTGTCCAAGTATACGAGTAATGAGTATCATTGGCAGTTATGTTCTCGGTTTCTTTTTATAACAGTAAGTAAGTAAGCGCTATATATGTTTGGTTGAGGGTCTCTAATCATGAATGTGTGTCCCCTCCTGTTTAATGCATGCAGGCCGTAGAGGAGGAGGAGTGCTTGAACGTGCTGGATTAATTAAGGTGCAGGCTCTTCCTATTTAATCACCATACCTCGGCTTAATTTGATTTGGTTTCAGTCATTATCAATTCCCTTCCTCCATCTGATAGGTGGCGTCCTGCTGTCACCACATAGGATTTGGTTTCAGTCATTATCATTGCGCTGTGCTTGAACGTGCTTGTTTTGATTGCCCTACCCAGCAGCCAGCGGTTTGTCTTATTAATTATGAATTGTCTTAAGACTGAACCTGCAGTTACCTGCAGTGTGTATGCTGTGTTTACCTATTTTGGTTGTTACAACACCACCTCTTTGCCTTACCCTGCTTGTAGGTCTTATCTTAGGTCCCGTTAGACATAGCTCAGCTTCATCATTTAAGCTGTTTTTGTTGCAAAATAACTTCATGAGTAGCTTTCTTGTTGAAACTGAGCTGTTTTGGAACATGTGTTTGGCAAAACAGCTTCACATGATGGAACAATGAATAAAATGATTATAATATGGGAGATGAAGCTGGGATAAGCTATTTTTTTTTCCAGCGTCATCCCAACTCATCCCTCTGTGAGAGGAGAAGAAAAAACAACTTTACCCATGAAGCTGTTTTAGCTGTTGTGAGCTGTGCCAAACAGGACTTAATTAGTCTGTATGTATACATAGACACATGCAATACTTGAAGTTTGACATGTACTCCAAGTACTTATATGTACGTTGACAGTAGTCACGGTCGTGTTTACCGGCTTGCCGTTCGTCTGATGACGCCTCAGCTTTCGCTGTTCAGTTGTGTTGCCTGCCTGCTTGACAAGGAGACGTGAGTACGTCTTGTTGTCCAACTTGCTCCGAGTGTATTTGTGCAGCCGGACGTACGTCTACCAATCATGTCTACGCAAGCTAGCCAAGCCAAAATTTGGCAAAAAACCAAATTAGGCCAATGGCCAAAATTTTAGTCACGTCAGACTTGATTGGAGGCCAAACCAAAATGCAAAGACAGACCAAATTTTCCTATAAATATATGAGTATGACACATGGGATCTATATGTCACTTTTTTTTGTTTTGTTTTTTATTACATCAAAATGTACTCAACTTTGGTCTTGGTTTTGTAGGTTAAATTGCGAGGAATACAAAACTACAGACACGGTTTACTGAACATTGTTATCCAAAAGGAGACACATTTAATCTAGCCAGCTGTCAGCCACATGCCTCGTCATCCGTTGCCATTGTAGATCGGCCAAAATGCTGAGGGGCCAAATCTGCATCCCAGAAATACGCCCGTTCATTTCTCGGACTGTAGATGACAAGGCCAATTTTTTTGGATTTGCATAACATATATAAATAAATACTTACTGAGTGAGCAAATTAAAAGTGTTTGAGCCTGTTATTGTGCAGCCCTTTAGTTGTTTGTTTTAGCTTAATTTTGGTCCATAATGTATATGTATACGCTGCGAAGCACAAACTTTTGGAGGTCTTTCGGCCCAAACCATTATTACCCTGCGTCAATCCCGCATGGGCCCAACTGTGCCTAGGCCAGGAATCAATCAAGCGTCCTCAACCAGGCCTGCTCAGCCCACGTCTGGCATTTTGAGCTGATGGACGGTCAGGCCTGCTACTGTGAGCCACCTACGGCTACGAGAGTCATCCGCATGCATAGCAACCTACAATGGCGGGCGGATCCGATCCCCACAGCGGTGACTCCACGCCGGACACGATGAACGGCAACCTACAATGGGGTTGGTTTCATGAGCATTTTTTACTAGCAAGACATGCTGGCCCTCATCAAATTTAACAACAATTATATTGATCTATACTCGGTTACTAAGGGCTTCTCCAGCCATATAAGCTAGCATTACCTCTAAACTAATAAATATAGAAAAGTGAGAGACTGCTGTTGCAGCCTCAAATATTGTGATGTCATGAAATGTGTGACACTATCTGTTTAGTCCATGCTAGTATCTTATCTTTTGCACTATAACGAAAAAAAAAAATCGACTGAGCTAACTCTCTGAGCTAGACCATTGGAGACGCTCTAACAGTTTTGAATTCCGCAAGCCTTTCGTAATTAAATTTCCGGTTCTATCAACGTGCCAAAAATGGAAATCTTTCCAATTTGAATGGAGGTGAATATGGTAGAGGCCCTCCTCCAAAATTTTGCAGGTAAAATTAACAACTCCGGGGGGGAAATTTCTTGACACTCATGCCCACAGGTAGCTAGAACGCAGTGAATGCAAAAGAAATAAGAGATTGAAGGAATGAATGATTGTATTGATTGAATGAATGACATGCATGGTGGCTCCATTGGAACTCTTAATTACACTACAACACAAATGATTTTAGGAGACAGTGCCCATTTATTAACGGAGGCGGGTGGGCCTGGCGGCCCCCTCCGTTAATCGGTGGCTAGGCCACCGGCCGAGCGACCGCCTCTATTAATACTCAATTAACCGAGGTGGTTGCCTTACAACAACCGCATCCGATAAAGCATTGACCGAGGCGGGCACTATAAGCCAACCGCCTTGGTTAATCATGTATTAACCTAGGCTGGCGGTTTATGTCGCCTGCCTGCGTTAATCTATTAATGGAGGCCGTTGTTGTAAGTCAACCTCCTCCGTTAATCCTCCATTAACGGAGGCGGTCGTCCTTACAATGCCCGCCTCCGTTAATCCTATGGCCCCCACCTTCTTCCTCACGGCTTCTCCTCCATTTTCGACGGGTTTTGAGCTCCAAAACCCCGAAAATTGACCATTTTTAGGGAGGAAGTTTTGACCTTTGATTTCTTGAAGGAGGACACCGCAGGAGGTTGCTACTGTCGATGCGGGACCCATAGGATACCCCGCAAGAGAGAGAAGATCTAGTTCAACTAGGATTCTTCCCATGTAATCTTAGTAATAGAACTATTAAGTAATCCTACTAGGAAATCTCATTGTAAACCGACTAGGACTCTGGCCTCCTGACTATATAAAGGAGGGCAGGGCTCCTGAAAGAAGGAGGACAATTGTACAACATAACACTTCATAATCAATCCAACGCAAAAGGCAAACGCTGACTGGATGTAGGGTCGTTACTCGATCTACGATCGAGGGCCTGAACTAGGATAAATCGACTGTCTCTTGCGTTTACCATCGAGTTCAGCATACGCCAAAGCCCGAACATACTGCCCCGGGTACCCCCGTGGCAGGCTATCGGTGGTAAAACATCGACAGCTGGCGCGCCAGGTAGGGGCCTTCGGCGACTTTGCATCCGAGACCTCGATGGACCTCAATAACATGATCTTTCCGACGGGATCGATTTTCATCTTCGGCTCGTGGATCTGCGAGGCGGACAGCTACGGCAAGCTTCAAAGTCATCTCCTCAAAGATCCGGATCATCATGAAGAATCCTCTATTTCGACAACTTCTGACGGATCAGCTCATCGGAAGGTTCGCATGACCCATAATACCGATTCGAATAAGATTCCACGGCTACACGCATCCGACTCGAATTCAAGCTCCGTATCCGAGATGAAGTCCTATTCGAGTGCTTTCAAGAAGTCGAGTTCCTTTTTGGCAAGATTCCAGAGCACAACCCAAAACAACTCGGATTATCCTCATAATTCTTTCAAAAGGCCGAGTTCTTTTCCATTTGGGCTCGACAACACGACAAAATCCTATCGAGGGGGACAGTTTGAAAGGTCTTTCAAATCAACACTTGGGATACCAGCAGCGACAGGAGCTCGGGGAGGGTCTCGTACTAACGATAACATCGCAAGACTGTATCATCCTTTGGCGCGAGATCCGTTCTCGAGGATAGCGGAACCCAACTAGTCGGCACAACAACAACAAGCTATTCTACCTTACCAAGAGGGAGACTCAATCTCGACGTCGAGGCATCATCTGAAGTCATCAAGACCTTTCGGCGGTATGAAAACTAACAACAATAACGGAGCGGCTCAATGACGGAAGTGCTCATGGTTCAACGTCCTCGGTCACCATTAAACCCCTAGAAGCACTTGATGTCGAGGTCATCGATGAATCGAATCCAACATATCACCCTTTGCTCAGGGCTACGATGGAGAAACCGAGAGTCAGAGACAGGCTAGAGAAAGGAAAAACAAGTTGAAACAAGGGCGCCAGCACCGCGCTCGATAGCGTAGAGAAGCCTGGACCAGATACGAGTCAGAATTGGCTGAATACGACAAAAGAAAATCACAACAAGAGGCCGAAGAGAGACGCATAGTGAGTACGCCTTACGATAAGATTCGAGAAGCATTAGAAGAACTCAGGGCAACTTCACATCACGGAGAGAAGTACGAACAGCTCCAGGACTTGCTCCGGTCAACGATCCCAAGAACGCATGAAGAGAGAACCCGATCAAGACTACCCGCCAGATCAACAACCCGCAGGCAAGAAGATCAAAATCAAAGGAAGTCCGCTTTTGAAAGACTTGGACCAGGCGGAAGCCATAACGGAGAAAGTAGGAGGGAACATAGTCGGGGCCATCAATTTGAACAACCAAGGAAGACCAGGAGTAGAGGGCCTACCCAGACATGACCTCGCAGAATTATTCCCATCAAAACAACACTTGGCCAGAAGAAGGAGCTAAATCCAAATTCAAGGAAGCCGGAACGCATGATGATTCCCCTGTTTTTGCAAGCAGTTGGCATCGAGACGATTACCTCACAAATTCAAACCGTCTAATCACTCCAAGTATGATGGCAAAACCGAACCAAGACAATGGCTCGAGAATATATTCACAATCAATTGAACTAGCAGGAGGAGACGATGATATCAAAACCTTGTTCTTTCCCATGGCCTTTGGAAGCGATGCCCTCCAATGGTTCGATAAATTGAACCCGAGGATCGATCGAACTTGGGAAGACTTGCAAATAGCTTTCGTGAAAATTTCGCAGGTATCATCACACACCCGATCACTCATGCCGAATCGAAAGGACTCAAAAAAAGGGGGGCGAAAGTCTCAGAAATTACTATCGGCGATTCGGTGAACTACGGGCTCAAGTGCATGACATCACCGAACGAGAAGTAATTGAAGCTTTCTCTCACGGAATCATGGCTAGGTGGCAATTTCAAGACTTCAGCAAGGAAAATCCGAGAAACAATGAAGAATTCAGACGAACAGATGAAAAAATGATTACTGCAGAGAAAAAAAACACGAAAGGTTCCGGATAGAAGCAACCAAGACAACCGGATAGGCAAAATCATCGAAATAGCAGACATCAAGAAAGAAAGCGTAGACCAAGACAATACCGTGGCAATGGCCGACAAATCAAAGAAGTTTTCCAAACCCGGAAGATATGATGACATTGAAAACATATGTTGCCGTTACACCCTAACGGGAGACACACCATCGAAAGCCGCTACACTTTCAATGATCGATACACGAGAAAAGACGATGAAGGAGAACACCAAAGAGGATAATCACAAGAAAGATGAAGACAACCACGAGGACAAGGGATTTCAAAACCGGGAAGCAGTAGCGATGATCTTCTCAGGGGCCCCAGATTGCACAAGCAAACGTCAAGAAAAACTAGCACTACGGACTATCATGACGGCAGAACCGGCTACACCAAGATATCTCAATTGGTCACAATATCCAATCCAATTTTCAAGAGAAGACCAATGGACTAGCGTAGGAAACGCAGGCATTACCCACTAGTCTTAGACCCAACTATTGCCGGTATGACTGTCACCAAAGTACTAATTGATGGGGGAGCTGGACTCAACATCATCTTTTCAGAAACACTAAGGAAGATGGGACTACAACTCGCTGGGATGATTACACCAACAAGCACCCCCTTTTACGGAATAGTACCCGGCAAAGCAGCCATGCCACTCGGACAAGTTACTTTACCCGTCACTTTTGGAACTCCTGCGAACTATCGAATAGAGTTTATCAAATTTGAGGTGGCAGACTTCGATTCGTCATATCATGCGATCCTCGGACGCCCAGCACTGGCAAAATTCATGGCAATACCACATTATCCATACTTATTGCTTAAGATGCCAGGACCCAACGGTATCCTTTCTCTTCGAAGCGATTTGAAGTGTGCTTTTGGCTATGACACGCTCAGCAATCCAAATTGCGGCAAAAGCACAGGCCGACAATGGGAGAAAACAAATAGCCACAATTGCTGCGGAGATAAGCCAAGAAGAATTAGAAATACCGGCTAAAAAGCCCAGCATCATCACACCACCAAAAGAAGCCGACGTCAAGCAAATCGATTTGAGCAATTTGGCGATACCTCCAAGACAAGCAACCATCGGTGCTCACCTCTCGGCAAAATAGGAACTTCGCGCTCACCAACTTTCTTGGGACAACAAAGATATCTTCGCACGGAAGCCGCCGACATGCCGGTGTCCCAAGAGAGTTGGTGAACCTGTAATTGATGTTAATGAAAACTCCAAGCACAGCAAAGCAAGCGGCTACGACGATTCTCACCCGACAAAAAGGCGCGATTAAAAAAGAAATCACAAAAGCGATGGCGGCGGATTCATCGGAGAAATCCTTCATCCGGATGGCTAGCAAACCCGGTCCTTGTGCAAAAGAAGAACACGTGACGAGTGGGCGTGTAATGCGCCGACTACACGGATCTCAACAAACATTGCCCAAAAGATCCATTGGGCTACCACGCATTGACGAGATAGTCGACTCAACAATGGGTGCGCACTATTATCCTTTCTCGATTGCTATTCAGGGTATCACCAGATTGCATTAAAAGAACAAGACCGAGCAAGACTTCTTTTATTACTCCGTTCGGTGCTTCTTTGTTACAAGACCATGTCGTTTGGACTAAAGAACGCTGGTGCCACATACCAAAGAGCTATACAAACTTGCCTTGGAGATCAAATCGGTGAAAATGTGGAGGCATACGTGGATGATGTAGTGGTGAAAACAAAGAACCCGCAGACACCATGATTGAGGATTTAAAGCAAACATTTGAAAACTTGAAGAGATGGAGATGGAAATTGAACCCAAATAAATGTGTATTCGGAGTTCCTTGAGGCAACTACTCGGATTTTTGGTCGGTCATTGTGGGATTGAAGCCAGCACCAAGCAAATTCGAGCTATAACGAAATGGGGCAACCTAGGAGTATCAAAGATGTTCAGAAACTAACGAGGATGCATGGCGGCCCTCAATCGTTTCATATCAAGACTGGAGAGAAAGGGGTTACCCTTCTTTAAACTACTAAAGAAGGCAGACAAGTTTGAATGGACAAAGGAGGTGATGAAGCTTTCAAGAAACTTAAGGCATATCTCACATCCTCACCAATTCTCACACCCCAAGGAAAGATGAAGACATGATGCTATACATTGCGGCGACTACTATCATGAGTCGGCCGACGACAATAGTCGAGAAAGAGAAGAAGAAGGACATGTGTATAAAGTACAATGACCCGTGTACTACATCGTCAAGTATTGTGCGAATCAAAATCCGGTACCCGCATGTACAAAAACTACTTCTCACGCCTACTTATCACCTCACGCAAGCTTTGCCACTATTTGAAAGCCACAAAATTACCGTGGTGACAGACTTCCCTTTCGGAGACATTTTACACAACAGAGATGACGACAGGCGCATATCAAAGTGGGCGATTGAACTTGGAGCTCTTAACATCAACTTCACCCCACGGAAAGCAATCAAATCTCAAGCCCTTGCCGATTTTGTGGCCGAGTGGGATGAGATTGATAGCCTTTATCGGATACAATCCTTGACCCTTTGGAAGATGTACTTTGATGGGTTGCTCAAACTAGGCGGAGCCGATGCAGCGTTCTCCTCATTTCTCCGGAAGGAAAACAACTCAAATACGTCCTTGAGATATTATGGCAAGCTACAAATAACGAAGCGAATATGAAGTCCTCATCCATGGGCTACGAGTGGCAATTACCCTCGGAATAAAGAGATTACTCGTATATGGCGATTCAGCGAAGAGTCATCAACCAAGTAAACAAAGATTGGGATTGCACAAAAGAAAACATGGGTGCTTCATGGTTGAAATACGGAAACTTGAAAAATATTTCCAAGGATTAGAAATTTTACACGTCATCTTGCTTGATTCCAACATTGCAGAGATGTCCTTGCCAAGCTCGGATCGACAGAGCAAAGTAAGGTTCCACCCGGCGATATTATAGAAGAGCTATCAATTCCCTCTATCAAACAACCGGTGAGACATCCAACGAAATTCAGGCTAAAGGCGTTCGGATCTTGGTAATCAACACCTCATGGACCCAAGTTTTCATCGACTATATCAAAGAAAATAAATTATCGCGAGATAAAGCGGAAGCCACCCAAGTTGTTCGCGAAGCAAAAACTACGTTTTAGTAGGAGATAGACTCTCTGGAAGAGCAGTGAAACATCGGGGAGTACTCACAAATGTGTTTCATTTGAGGAAGGCAAAGAGATCCTAGGCGAGATACACTTTCAGTTGTTGCGGAAATCATGCCGCTTCAAGGACACTGGTTGGAAAAGCATTTCGCACCGGATTCTACTAGCCAACCGCTCTAAAAGACGTAGAAGAACTTGTCAGAAAATGCAAAGGTTGCCAAATGTTTGCAAAACAAGCCCATGTGCCAGCTCACAATCTTATCTGCATCCCACCCGCTTGGCCTTTTTTCCTTGAAATTTGGATCAAGTGGGACCTCGAAGAAGAAAGCAAAGGCGGCTTCGAGTACATCTTTGTGGCAATCGATAAGTTCACCAAGTGGATTGAATACAAACTACTGCATGGAATCTGGTATAACCAAAAGCAATGAATTCATCCAAGAAATTACGCCTTCGCTTTGGCATGTCCAATCGAATCATCACAGATCTAGGCTCCCCTTCACAGCTACAGAATTTAGAAGCTGGGCACAAGACTGTGGTTTCAGTATAGACTATGCGTCTGTTGCACATCCAGAAGCCAACGGACAAGTAGAAAGGGCCAATGGACTCATACTAGCCGGATTAAAACCAAGGTTATACGAAGAACTAGTTGACTATGGGTCCAAATGGATTGAAGAATTATTACCAAAAGTAGTATGGGGCTACGAACTCAAATAAGCGAGCAACAGGCCATTCACCCTTCTTCCTAGTTTACGGATCGAAGCCCGTCTTGCTGCCGACTTGATCTGGACATCACCAAAGATAGAACAATACGATGAAGGAGAAGCGAGAACAAACAAGAAGATTAGAACTCGATGACTCGAAGAAGTCAGAGTAAATGCTACCCTCCAATCAGCTAGATACCTACAAGGTTTAAGGCGGCACTACAACAAAAGTACCCATCCTCGATCACTACAAGTTGGAGACTTAGTACTAAGAAGGATACAAAAAGACCTGACAGACGACATAAGCTTCTCGGTCCATGGGAAGGTCCGTTCATTGTCACAAAGGTCACCGGACCGAGCACATACAAGTTAATAACCAAGATAGAAAAGAAGTGACCAATACATGGCACATCGGCCCATGACTAAGAAGATTCTCTGGCGTAAAAACAACTCAAGAGAAAAAATAGATATGCAAGCCACAAGGGACCAACATTCACAATCGATTTAAAGGCGATATTCTTCGACAACATATGTATTAGTTCATATTCATGATCAATAAAGATGATATTCATCCACAAGACATGTCTTATCATGACTTCCAACGAGTTGTTTACCCAAGAAGAAAAGCAAAATGGTGAAAACATGCTCGAGCTTCCCGCCCAGAGCTAAATAGCCGAAAACACGCTTGAGAGCGCATGATGAGGGTAGCTAAAAGCTAACACCGAAACAAAAAAGCAAAATGGTGAAAACATGCACAAGCTTCCCGGCCCCGAGCAAAATAGTGAAAAAACACGCTTGAGCCCGCCGATGAGGGTAGCTAAAAGCTAACACCCGAAACAAAAAAGCAAAATGGCTGAAAACACGCCTGAGCTTCCCGGCCGAGAGCAAAATAGCTGAAAACACGCTTGAGCCCGCCGATGAGGGTAGCTAAAAGCTAACACCAAACAAAAAGCAAAATGGTGAAAAAACATCTTTGAGCTTCCTACGAGAGCAAAATAGCTGAAAACACGCTTGAGCCCGCCAATGAGGGTAGCTAAAAGCTAACACCGAAACAAAAAGCAAAATGGTGAAAACACGCTGAGCTTCCCGGCCGAGAGCAAAATAGTGAAAAAGACGCTTGAGCCATGATGAGGCCAAAACTAGTCAACCCAAATCGAACTCCAAAAGACCCTCCAGCTCTTCGTTCGAAAAGCAAGAGGCTCGGGGCTACATCCGAGATAGGAATACTTTTTCCTCGAGAAAAGTACAAGCGCCACTCAAAAGGCAACATTCTATCTTTGAGTCATTTTTTCATAGCGGTGTCAACACAAAGATTTACATCTAACAAGTCACAGCGCGGACAAAGCACTCGACAAATCGAGGGGTCTCGTCAGGATAACACACAGAGTTGTTTTGTGGAGCAGAAACAAAAATGGGACAAAATACTCAGCAAGACAAGTAACCCGACCACACCGGGCAAAGAATACATCAACGAAAACAAAGAATCTTCATTTAAAGAGGAGTGTAATATTACAAGAAGCTTTACAAGAAGTGGTCAATCGGATCAGGCATTATCATCAGGAAGGAAATGTCAATATTTAGACTTTCTACAACCCTACTGGCTAAACCTTCGACCTCAGGCTCCATCCTCTCAACGGCGTCAAGGTATTCTTGGCTTTCAGCTTCCTCTGCTATCTTGGACAGAGGCGCCTCTGGAGCAAGGACCCGAACCTGGGCTAGCACATTCTTGGTACATACTTGGGCACACTTCTTCGCAAATTCTTGGAAGCGAGTGGAATCAGGGAATGAACTGCGCCCAAGATTGCCGTCGTCCATTGGAGTCAGGAGAACATCGGCTCATTGAACGAAAAAAGATTTCCCTGAGCGTTCCAATTTTTGATTGGCCGCCTTGACTTCCCGGTCAAGCTTTCAATAGTTCTTTGGACCTGCACAAGATCTCTATCGACTCGCGCCTAATCGACTTAGCAAGGGCAAGTTCTTCCTCGGCATGAGTAATTACCTCCTCAGCCTTATTATGACTAGAGCGGACTAGAGCCTTCATTTCATCGATGCTCTCCGAGAGTTTCAGCTTCTCAGCTCGGAGAACTAGACAAGACACCCAAGAACAAGTCAGAAAAAAAAGAAATCAAAATACAAGAAAAAATAGGCAGAACCCGCTGCACCTTTGCATTCATTCTTCGCAGACTCCGCCGCGGTCTCCGTCTCCACTACCCGGGCACGAAGGGTTTTCTCCTCCTTTTGGTGCATTTGACGTTCTATCTCCAACTCAGCCCGGAGAAGGTCGAGATCGGCTTTTAGAACGTCCACCTCAGAAGACAACTTTCTCTCATTTTCAGATGAGAAAAAGAAGCCAGAATGATCACGGGAGAAAGACTGAGCCAAAAGAGACAAAGAAAAACAAGGCGTAAGGATAGAGGAAAAACGAGCATGCAAAAAAGGAACGGCAGTAAAACCTACCTGGAGCTTTTCACCAAAAGAAGTCGCTAGGGTCAACAAGCTCCCCCAGGCTGCGGTCAGCTCCGACAATCGATGGGTGGCATTGAACTGTTGCACCACGTCATCGGAAGAAGAAGGACCACCAGAAGCGAGAGAAAGGGAAGGAGAAGCCGGATGAAGCGAAGAAGGAACGACCAAAGCAACCTTCAGGGAAGCCAGAGTCAAACCCTCAGAAGGACCCGTGCGCGGCGACCCACGATCACCTCCGGAGTGGCCAAAACCCGCAACATCGCCAGTAGCTCTGAAGCCCCCACAACAACTTCATCAATGTATCTGTGTGAATCGAGGCTCGAGAACTTCGTTGGAGCGGCGGGAGGCGAGAGAAGAAGTCGATGAAGGAATGAGAGAAGGCGAAACACCGAAAAGTGATAAAAGGAACACCGATAAGAATCGAGAGGAAGGAAAATAAAAGCCAAAAAGATAAAGCTAGAATCTACTCACCCAACCACTCTCTTCTTGTGAAGCCAAGAGAAGGCCTCGCAGGAGGAACCACGACGGTAAAACGCGTCCCGCCACCCAATGACGAGAGCGGAATAGCCGGCGGTGAGCCATGGAAGGAGCCGGGGCTGAGACGCAGTAGAACTCGGGCAGGGCTTCCAAAGAACTCACGACACCGGAGTTTTAGAAGAGATCGACACGGGAGCCTCGGAAGAGCTCACACCCGGCCTCCGATTACTTCAAAAGATCAATACTAAAGGTCAAGACAAAGAAGAGAAATTCAATGCAACAGAATATGAAAAGCAACTCACCGCCGCATGATGAGGGTACTTCATCATCTTCTTCATCCTCGACCAAGGAAACCAGAGCACACTTTGAAAAAAGGATAAAAAGTAATCGGATCATGAGAGAGACAAGAAAATAAAAGAACAAAGAGCATTAAATGAGCTCACCTAAGAGCATGCTAGCAACAACTGGAGTACCTGAGAGAGTACTTGGTTTGCGAGGCTTCTTGGAGACAGGCAGGCCAGATGAAGACCCATCCGTTCGCCCCCTCTTCGGGACACTGCGAGGGTCGCGAGGGACTAGACGAGGAACATATTCTTCATATACATCAACAAATCCGGAAGAAACCCTAGGAAGGGCGGTAGAGGTTTGGGACTTACTAATTGCAGAAGTCCCAGCAAGTCTATCTCCAGTCTCTGCCACGGCAGGGAAAGCGTCAGGAGAGACCGGGTCGACAAAGTTCCGCCCAAACTCCTGCGAAAAAGGATAAAACACCGAGACAAAGAAAAGCTAAGCAAGAACAAACGCAGCTAGAGTGCATAAAGTACTCAAACAAAAAGATAGACAACTCACAGCTGGGGGCGGGTTGTTGGCTGAGAACTCGGTGACAGCAGGGGAAATGACGCTCACCCCTTTCAGCATCTTCTGAAGACGCTCGAGTACCTCCTCACCGGTCAGCTCAAGAGCTGAGACCATGCGTGAAGGATCCTCGGCCCCAGAATACTCAAAGCCAAGATGCTCCCGCTCTTTCAAGGGTTGAACCCGGTGACGAAGAAAGCTCGAAACGATACCAAAGCCAGTCAAACCCTGCTGCTTCAGCATGCTAATCCTATCAAGGAGTGGCTGGATCACTTGAATCTCAGCAGGCGATTCAAGTTTCTTGTCCCATCGGTCATTCACCACAGGACCAGATCCGGGATGAATGGCAAGGGAAGGGATTAAATTGGCAGCGTAAAACCACTCGGCACGCCAATCTTTTACAGAATCGACCAGGTCATAGTCAAAAAACTTAATTTTGAGACCCTGGCGAAACTGAATCCCACAACCGCCAAGAACGCTGGTTTCTTCATGGCGGGGTTGAGGTTTCAGACGAAAGAAAAAGCGAAAAAGAGATAGAGAAGGAGGGATTCCAAGGAAAGCTTCGCAAAGATGAACGAAAACAGAAAGATGGAGAATGGCATTGGGGGTTAGGTGGTTCAGACTAATCCCGAAATAACCAAGAAACTGATGAAGGAAAGCGGAAGCAGGAAGGCAAAGTCCGGCGCGGACAAAAGAAACGAAAAGGACAATCTCACCAGGACCCAGAGCTGGAACCCGATGCTCTTCGCCGGAACCCTCCATTCAGCGATGACTTTGCTTTGGATCAAGCCATCGCTAACGAGCTCAAGCATGTAACTGGTCTTCGTTTGTTGTTGGGGCTGGCCAAACCTTCTGAGCAACCCTCATAGCCACGAACTCCTAATTTTCGATCAAAGAAAGGGATGATTCCTCGTCTCTGAAGGTCGCTTTGAGACTTGCTTGCGGTTTCTTCTTTCCCATGGCTGGCGGAAGCAAGAGAGGCGCTAAAGAAGATGTAGGATGATGATGCTCAAGTTCTGGCGACGTGTGGCGGGCGGATTTCTAAAGCTAGGGTTTAAAGGCAAGAGTTGGGCAGCAAAGGGTCTTTAAATAGGTTTCTCTCCCGATACAAACGGCCCACAAGGCCCGATAAAACACAATGTGGGAACGCGACGGTCCATTTACCGACGCAGCTAAAACAATGGAGGGCACAAATCTACACAACAAGTACAAACCAAGCGGGTGATTTGAGACTTATCCGTCCAAAGACCACGGCGAGGTTATCGAGATCGCTACAAGAACAACTCATCAAAACAAGAAGAAAAAAAAGGAAGAAAAGAAAAGGCTACCTCACAAGGAACAAAAGAACCCGGTTATTTGAGAAAGAACCCGGTAATCTCATGGACAACGGGGATCATAGCAATGAAAAGTAAAAGACAACTCGAGAAGACAAGATTCGTTATATTACAAGCGAAGATTACAAATCTTAAAGACAAGATTCGTTACATTACAAGCGACTTCATAAATAGAAGATTACAAATCTTACAAGACCCAACGAACTCGGCACTCTGAAAAGCAAGGTAGCAAAGAGGAACGCGGACACGGCTGAGGCTCTGGAGCGACTACGTGTCCCAAATTGCTACTCGGAAGGACAAACCGCCATCACCTTTCTGCTGCTTTTTCTTCAAAGGAAGGATGCACGGTGCACTCAAAAGGTAGAAATCGGCAAGACGGGCAGACAACATGGAGCAGAGAAGGCGGCGGGGCATCTATCTACCCAAGAACGATGTGATATCTTGCATATGGTGTTGATCTGCACGGACAGATCTCAAGACAGCGACGAGGATCAACCCGAGCGGCGAGATTTGGAAGGCAAGCCCACATCACAAGACTTCCTCCAACTACCACCACATACATCCCGGCACAATCTTTGTCATGGGATTAGCCTACCTCTAATCCCTATCACAAGACTTCCTCCAGCTCGACAAGACACACGGGAACTATAAAATATGCCCGGGGCTGCTCTACTTCACAAACTACCATGCTCATATCCACGAAGGTTTCAACGGAATATCCAATAGATGAAAACAAGCACTCGGGACAGTATTTATAGACCAAAGGAGCGGCGCACATGGACCAGGAGTACCAAGCGAAATAAGCGACAAAGAAACAAAGTGAAAGGACAGGACTCAATAATGGACGGCTCAAAGGCGAGAGGAAAAGCGATTGTTTCAAGGCGGGCATATTAGGAAGGATATACCATCACAAGTACAACCCGTGAACAAAAAACATTTACACTCAACCACCATCATACAACTACATCTGACAGCAGCAGACTATCAAAGAATACGCCAAGACCTCGCATCCGAGTTCTTCCTGAACAAAAAAACACGGGTATACGCTCGGGGGCTCGGCCAGCATCACAGATTAATCAACACTAAGCTAGGGAATTCGGCCCTCATTTCAACTACTCCCGGGGGCTCAGAACCAAAGACAAAAGACAAAAAGTACAAGAAACTCAAGACTACAACGACGACGACGCATCAAGACTCTTCAACCGACTTCTTTTTCAAAAGAAAAGAACTCGGAGAAAGCACGAGGCTGCGGGATACATAGCCCCAGAATTTTTTGAAGACAGGAATCTGGACCCTCCAACTTTTGCAAGCAAAAGCAAGAGGCTCGGGGGCTACACTCAGTGAGTGCAATTTTTATGAAAAATTGCACCCACCAAAAAAGAACCCGGACATAGGTTCGGAGGCTGCACACCGCGAAACTACTCGGATGATGGTTTAATCCAAGACTAAAGGACCGCTTCGGAAAGATAACACAGAAACTACTCGGATGATGGTTTAATCCGGACTAAAGGACCGCCGGAAAGATACCACAAAAACTACTTGGATGAGGACAAAATTCAAATCTCGGGGACTACTTGAACACTGATTTTCAAACAAACATAAGGATCAAGACCTCCAACTTTTGTTCCAAATAGTAAGAGGCTCGGGGGCTACACTCGGTGAGTGCACTTTTTCTCCGAAAAGCATACGTCACCAAAAAAGACTTCCTCAACGCAGACTACTTCAAGACATTATGACAAAAAGAACCGGAACGAGCCATATTCGAGTTCTTTTTGACAAAACTTGACGAACAATCGAGCAACTTCAAGACTAGATCCTCCGACTCCTTGTTCCAAATAGCAAGAGGCTCGGGGGCTACAACCGAGATGGATGTACTTTTTCTTCACAAAACACTCACCACTCGAAGGTCCCAAGAAGCGCTACAAGATTTCACTCCAGAAAGCACTCGGATAACATTTTGTTTCTACCTAACAAGACTTGAAGGAGCAAAGTGAGACTTTCAGAGCTCAACCATGAAGTGCTCGGGGGCTTGTCGATGCGGGACCCACAGGATACCCCGCAAGAGAGAGAGAAGATCTAGTTCAACTAGGATTCTTCCCATGTAATCTTAGTAATAGAACTATTAAGTAATCCTACTAGGAAATCTCATTGTAAACCGACTAGGACGCTGGCCTTCTGACTATATAAAGGAGGGCAGGGCTCCTGAAAGAAGGAGGACAATTGTACAACATAACACTTCATAATCAATCCAACGCAAAAGGCAAACGCTGACTAGACGTAGGGTCATTACTCGATCTACGATCGAGGGCCTGAACTAGGATAAATCGACTGTCTCTTGCGTTTACCATCGAAGTTCAAAGATACGCCAAAGTTCGAACATCTTGCCCGGGTACCCCGTGGCGGGCTATCGATGGTAAAACATCGTACAGCTACACTCTCCCCCATTCTTATTCTCCTTTCTTTTTCCACATTTGGGTACTCTAGATCTAGATCTAGATCTAGTTTTCTATGGAGGAGAGAGAAAACATATCTAAGTCTTTGATCCACTGCTATTTCTTTGTAATACTGCTTTCCTTATGTATTTTTCACTGCGTTTGCAAGGTTATTTGGCATGGATGGGTCATGGATGTACCGGACTTCGAGGATAGAACCGGAGTACCTGATTCAGGTGAAAAAGTTTGTTGTCGCTGCGAAAAAGCATCGTCTGAGTCTGAATCGGACAACAACCATATGTTCGACATGAAAGCCCGTCAAGACGGCGTGGTGCAATCTCACTTGATCATGTTTGGTTTCGTCAAGGATTACACGGTCTGGAGTTTTCACGGCGAAAAAGAAGATGCAAGTGGCGGTGAATGCAGACCACGGAGGACAACCCGCCTCATCATCGATGAGCAGCAACGGCGAACGCGGCGTTGCCAGCGACAATGCTGATCGTGATTACATCACGATGGAGGATTTACTCAAAGACATGGCTGACGACGGCGGCGGCGGCGATGGGGATGGTGAGGCGGCTGCTGTGATGGAGCCCAAGGATGTGGAGCTTTTTGAGGGACTAGCTAACAGCCTCGACCATGACAATGTTCTGTTTGGGAGCCCGAGGTGGCTGGAGAATTTCAGAGAAATGAAGCAGGCGACAATTGATCCGCTCTATAAGGATTGTCCGAAGCAGTGGACGGCGCTGCGTTTTAACCTCTAGATGTTGATGCTAAAGGCTCGGCATGGCCCTTAATAGTATAAGATAATGTAATAATAAAAAACAAATTTAAAGTTTGGCCACATACAACTTCAGTCGTCCGGCCCTTAATGGTTGTTTTTAGAAAAGAAAAGCATATGTTGCCTTCTATTTTTTTAGGTCAACGATTGCAATCCACAGATGCCGGGGGTTAGCCGGTGGTGGAAAGGGCCATAGCCCAATTTTACAGAGTTCTCGGAGAGAGCAGGGGGAAGATTACACAGGAGCATGGCGTTGGATGGGACTTGCACCTTGTGTGGCTGGTCGAACTCCTGGAGGCATGCACTGCTGGAGTGCTGTTTACACCAGATTTTGGAGTGGTACGCGAGAACCCAAAATTTCTGGGATTTGCCGTGACGGCCGTATCATTTGAAGAATCGGATAAACCGGATCGGCGTCGGAATCGGCTAATGGGCCATGATGTCAGCATTTATTCTTATTTAGACGATGCCAACAAAGGAAGTAAGGATAGTTGAAGCTAAAAACGTGTCGGACTCTAGATATAAGGAAAAATAGAGTCCAATGTATCTTAAATTAGGATGTTTTCTTCTATTTCAAACTTTGTAATGGTCTTATTCGACTAGAACCCATGTTTAGGCCTTGGGTGTAAATATTACACCCCGGCTATTGTAAAACGGATCGACGTACAATCAATACAATCTCTCCGGCTTTCGCCATTGCATTAGGAGTAGGAGTACTTTAGATTTCGGCGAGTTCTTCAATAAGCAAGGCTGCATCGGTTAGGTCCGACCTCCGGCTTGTTTGTAAGTACCGTCACGACTTATATTTATTCTTGTACGGCTGTATCATTTGATCCCCACTACGAGTATTGATATGAGTAGTTATCGATTTATCTAGATTAAAGCAAAGCTATATCCTTGTGACCTCACTGCTCGATCTAGATCAAATCTCTGGTTATCGAATCTACTAGAGATTAGTAAGATTTCCTTGCTGTTTTTAGTAGATTCATCAGTTATCGATCTTGCTATTATCGGTATCTTTACTAATTATAGCAATATCACCAATTTACCCGATCGGGGTCGAAATAGATCGGTAACATATTACATCAATTGGTCGTCTTTTTGCCATATCACGCTTAAATTCTATTTTGACGACTGATTCTACCAGATCGGCTGTTCTATCTCGATCCTAATCAAACATGGTACGCGTTCAAGGCATGTTTGACCATTAAGTAGGTCTATCGACAAGTAAAATCTAATATATCGTTCAATACCATAGCTGTATCGCTTCGATCCTCACTAGTAGTGCTTTACTTGGAGATTATTAGTTGATAAATCTGTTTAATGAGATATGACCTTGTTCGTTTGATGTGTCCGCATCGGCTATTTAGTCGATTGCCTGTGCTCTCACACTTATAGCATGTTTTTATGATTTTGTTCAAGTATAAATAGATCCATCGACTTTTAAGCTTTAATCTGCTGTCTTTATCATAGCTGTATCGCCTCGAACCTCACTGATAAAGATAATAGATAAAATCTGATTAGTTTATAGATATATTTTGTATTAGACAGATGATTGTTTGCATGTTATGTTCTTTTGTATCGTCTCGGCTCATTAGTCAATTTTATACTCTATCATAGCTAAAATTATCGGCTCAATGCTTTATGTCGTTCATGCTATGTTTAGCCGATGGTTTTTATTTCTATTGATCTACAGCTGGATATCGACGCCGGGTCCCCCGCGAGATCCAGCGCTGATGCGCCTCCGGGGAGCTCCCCGTCCCAGCCTCTAGCGACACCGGGCCCCAACGCCGCGGCCTCCTTCTCCAGCAGCGGCGGCATTGAACCCGCCCCCTCCTCGCCAACGACGACGCCAAGGACAGGACCCGCCACCGCGGCCACCACCGGCGCCATGGCCTCCACCGCGAGATCCGGCGTTGATGCGCCTCTGGGGAGCTCCCCGTCCCCGCCTCTGGCTATGCCGGGCCCCAACTCCGCGGCCTCCTTCTCCAGCAGCGGAGGCATTGAACCCGCCCCTGGACCCGCCAACGATGACGCCGAGGATGGGACCCGCCACCGTGACCACCACCAGCCCCATGGCCTCCCCCGCGAAATCCGGCGTTGATGCGCCTCCGGGGAGCTCCCCGTCCCTGCCTCTGGCGACGTCGAGCCCCAACGCCACGGCCTCCTTCTCTAGCAGCGACGGCATCAAGCCCGCCCCTGGATCCGGCGAGGAGAACTCCCCCAAGCTGTCACCCCTGGCCGCAGCGGCAGTGGCGGCCCTCGCTCACGCCGCGGGCTCGTCTCTCTCCCCCTTCCCTGCTCCATGGGCACCGGCCTCTCCCATAGCAACGGGCCCGTCCACCTCCGCGGAGGACAAGGGGAAGGCGGTCATTGTCCTAGGCCGCGCCAGGCGTCGTCCGCGGCGTGATGAGGGGAGATTCATGGCGGATGCCCGCCGCCAGCCACCACCGCGTGCTAGTCGCGTCCACTCCCCATAGAGGACCACAGCGCAGGCGCCTCACACCCGGCAAGTCGCGCCCAGGTCCACGCACTGACTGGGAGGGAGGGGCCAGGAGAGGGAGGGAGGGGAGGGGCGGCGGCGGGGTGCGTTTGTGCGTGGGGGCGGCGGCGGGGTGCGTGAGTTATAGTATAGGAGCTTTGCCGAGTGTCCTAGATCTGACACTCGGCAAAGCAGTGTTTGCCGAGTGTCAGATTCGGCGCACTCGGCAAACCTTTCTTTCCCTCATTTTCCTTCTTTTTCATAACGTGTTTTTCTAAATTTGGTTTCTTTCTTTTCTATAACGTGGTTTTCTAAATTTGGTTCGATGTACTTTGAAAAATTACTCGGCAAACTTACTTCTTTGCCGAGTGCAAACAAAAACACTGGACAAACTTACTTCTTTGCGGAGTGTTTTGTTTTTCAGCACTCGACAAAGAGTTTGTTTACCGAGTGCAATTATTTTGCCGAATGTTTTTTTCGCAGCACTCGGCAAAAAGCTTGTTTGCCGAGTGTCTGAGAGAATGCACTCGGCAAATATAAAAACACTCGGCAAAGAGCCGGTTTGTGGTAGTGAGACCAATCATATTCACCTATCCTCTCCTCTGCTCCTCCAGATCACTTGCAGGCGGATGTCCCTGTGGCTCGGCCACGTAACCTCCCAAAAGTGGCACGGCGACGGCGAGCAACGGGCCGCTGCCGTCGGCGGTAGACTTAGGGAGCATGAGGATGATGACGTGTCCTTAAAGATGGCCTTGCGCGGGCGGTGGAGGAGCCTCTCCGGGTCCACGGGGATGATGTGGTTGCGGGACCTGTGGGCGTTCCCTGAACAAGGAAGAGGTGGCCATATTCCACGTTTCCGGCTGCAACGCAGCAGTGGTTGCACTTGCACCCACACATGTGATTAGTATGATCGAAACAATGTGGAGGTGCCGGGCGGGGAGCGAAGAAAACAATGATGATGAAATAACGCTGGATACTAACTCACGTACGGCAAATACAAAGGAAAACAAATGATGCAACTGGAAAAAAAAACAGAGAAAACAAAATCATTAAGATGTGAATATAATAATTGTTACCACTACCGGATATAGAAGCTTTACCGAGTGCCAGGGGCACTCGACGAAGCCCTAAAAACACTCGGCAAAGGGTACACTCGGCAAACGACACTCGGCAAACCATTTAACGGCAAACGCAAGTTTGCCGAGTGTTTTTTGTCGGGCACTTGACAAACACGTTGCCGAGTAAAAAAAACACTCGGCAAACTTTTTTTTAAAAAAAATAATAAAAAAAGGCACGCCGACACCACGCCCGCACCACCAGCACCGCCGCCGCCACCACCATCCACGCCGCCGCCACCATCCACTCCCGCTGGAGCCCTGGGCGCCAGGAAGCGGAGGTCGGCACCACGGTGCTAGAGCGCTTAAGCGCTGGAGAGCTCGGCTCCTGGAGCCCAACTTGACTCCCTGCAGAAATCGACACAGAGATGAAAACGGACAGGGGAGAGAAGAAGCTGCGCACGGCAGGGAGGGCCAGCGACCAGACCAACTCGGTGCTGTGCTCAAGCTCCATGAGCAGCCCACCAAGGGCAAGCACGCTGATGTGCTGATTTGCTCGGGCCTGAATACAGAAGACCGATGAGGAGCCTGAGAACAGAGAACAGAAAGCTGATGAACTAGAGCAGAAAAGGAGTGGTCACCAAAAATCAACGGAACCTGATACAAATCACCATGATTCGAAGCCAAACTTTGCACAGATGAAATTCACCTTGGCACGAACCTATTCTCCAAAAATCATGGCTTGGGATTGACCCAAACTCCGGTAAATTTGGATCGAAGCCATGAACTCGAGTTTTTCCCAAAACGAAATCAGCTTGACTCGTGGTGCTCAAATGAAGGATTTGTCAGGGGATCACCTAGCCTTGATCACACATGTCAGGGGCTCCAGAGGAGGGGCGCCGGGAGAGGAGGGGCCTTGGCGAGGGAGGGGCGCCGGGGGAGGGGCAGGAGAGGGAGCTGGGAGGGAGGAGGAGGGGGCGGTGTGTGAGGTGGGAGGGTGGAGGCGGGGTTTTATTTAAAAAAAATTGTGTCTTTGCCGAGTGTTAGATCTGAGCACTCGGTAAAGATTTTTTTTTATTTTTTTTCTTCTCATTTTTTTCAGAAAAAAGAATTTATTTCTTTGCCGAGTGTTTTAGATCTAAGCACTCGGCAAAGTTTTTTTCATTTTTTCTTCTTCTCCTTCTTTTGTAGAAAAAAGATTTTATTTCTTTGCCGAGTGTTTTTTTTACACTCGGCAAACCCACTCTTTGCCGAGTGTTTTTTTACACTCAGCAAACCCCCTATTTTGCCGAGTGTTTTTTGCGCAGCACTCGACAAAGAACTTAGTCGCCAAGTGTCCGAGGGAATACACTCGGCAAACATAAAAACAATCGGTAAATTTGAGGATTCCGGTAGTGTACCTATTACATTAAGTCTTGAAATCAAATTAAATCTTTATACAGTACTATAGAGTAGTGATAATGATGGTGAACAATCAATCAGTTGAGTGTTTTTTCCCCTACCGAAGTAGGAGTATACATTATATTATATATACCAGTACAATAATAAGAAAACTAATTAATTAAGACGAGGTGGCGCCGGCGCCGTTGGCAACGACGGGGTATCCGATGCCGTGCCGCCTGGTGGGGAAGGTGACGAAGAGGAGGCTACAGAGCACGCCACACACCAAGCGGCAGGACGTCGATGAGCTCCTGGGTCTCCCTGCCGGGAAAGGGCCCACACAGGCACGCGACGACGGCCCTGTCCCTGGCGGCAACGACCCCAAACACGGCGGCGGACAGCGCGGCGTGCACGAAGTCGAGGAACGCGAGCCTGTACTTCCTGGTGGCTCCCTCGGGCGGCGGCGGCGCGTCGGGAGGGTAGTCGATGAGCCAGAGCCCGGTGCGGGTGGCGACGCCGTAGTAGACGCGGCCGTCGTGCGGGGACTTGAGCGAGTCGGTGAAGCAGGCCAGCGTGCTGGCGACGGCGAGGATGGCCAGGAGGCATCGCGTGAGGAGGGATGTCGTCGCGTCGCACGCGCCGTGGTTCGTGAAGGTTGGCGCGAGGAGGTTGAAGGCGAGAAGGGTGCCGGTTGGGAGCAGGTTCGCCAGGTTCGCTGTGGAGGCTAGCGCCTGGGACAGCGCCGACGGTTGAGGAGGCGGCGGGGCCGGGGTGCCCCGCCGGCGGCGGCTTCGTCTTGCTGATGAGGGACGAGGTCTGCTTGCTGCTGCTTCTGCTCGTCTGCTTGGAGGATTGGCCGTGGCTGATGCTGCTGCTGACCGGGCGCCGCGGCAGCTGGCCTCTGCCGGACCGAAGAAGATGCCATATCGATCAGGGGGGCTTGGGCGACCTTGGTTGTTGATGATGGATGGTCTCAGTTAGAGACGAAGAAGATGGGAGAATTGGGACGTGCTGTGGCGTGTGTGCATGTAAGTAATAAGTAGCTTGTATTTGTAAGGAAGCGAGCGAACAATAATAATCAATAACAAAAATATACAAAATATGCATTATTCATGGTGGTTGTGGAATGCGTGAAGCAAATGAATAATAATAGGGGTCTTCCGAGCGCGTGGCGCGAGATTGCTGTGAGGGAGAGGGATCAGGGAAGGCATGGCGGTTTGGCCACGCGACTAGCTCGTACCAGGTCATCGCCAGCCAAACCACTCATTCATGCTACTTCATCTGCAAAACATATACGATAGATGCTCACTCAGAATGGAAATGGTGTTGCTTGTTGCTAACAGCAAACGTCTGTATGTACCCGTGCTGAGGTGGGTGGGAATACGGGATCGTGGATGGATGCCGTGTGCCGCAGCTGCTGCTTTATTTTGCTCCAACCAACGCCAACCTATAATACAGCTTCCATAATTCATGAGTTCGTTCAAAACCTAGTATAGCTCCGATCCCAAAAAAAAGAAAGAAAGAAAGGGATCAAGCTAGCGCCTGAACATCCGGACGACCGCGTCTGCCCATGTCCCATGCTGCTGCGCTCGCCGCACGCCTGTGCCTGCTTTACGTGGGGGCTCGCGCCGCGCCAATTCCCACGCCTGCGCATGCCTACGCAGGGGCCGCGTCTCAATCTGCGCTCGCTCCATTTCCAACTCTTGCCACTCACGCCCCCTCCGCTCCCAGGCGCATGCACGTGGGCTTAGCAGCTGTAGCAGGCAGCTACGGCAGTGGGTCCCACTGCAATATGTGCAACACCAGATCTAGTTTTCAAACATCTAAATAAAAAACTTTGCAACATACGTCCGAAACAGTTGAAACACTTGCAACATACATCTGGAACATTAGGAAAACACGTTTGTAATACCGTTGCAAAACATATGCAACATCCAGATAAAATACCTGCAACATACGTACAAAGCGTATAAAACACTTCAAACGTACGCTTGCAACATGCATGTATATGCAACATCGAGATCTACTTTTGTAACCTCCAGATAAAACATTTGCAACATACGTTTGAAACAGATGAAACATTTGGGAGATATACTTGAAAACACCATTGCAGCATGTGCAACATCCTGATCTACTTTTGCAACATCAATATAAAACACTTGTAGCATACCACTGAAACATTTACAACAATTGCAACGGATGCTTGCAACATGTAGTTTCAGCTTAACATCTCCTTGCTGCTTGGGAGAACGGATCCTCGTCGGTGTGTGGAGTTCTATCCTGGCCGTCGCGTGCTACACGCGGGCATGTTCCGCCCCAGCCACGGCGAACTGGGTAGGCGGGCGAGAGATGTGTGTGGGCGGGCTCTGCCCGGGCTACCGTGAGCTGCACGCAGGCGAGCTCCACTACACCCGGCCATAGCGAGTTGGATAGGCGGAGGGGGAGGTCTTCCTAGCCGTCGACCAGGCATCCGGCCCCCGTGGTGGAGGCGACAGCGGTCTCCCTCACCACAGGCGGGTGGTGCAGCGCGGCCGGTGGAGCTCATGCGTATGCGGATGGCGGCGGTGCACGTGCGGACGCAAGCGCTAACAGAGCTCGTGCGTGCGTGACCTAAGGGCAGGCGATCCGGTGGAGCCGATACGAATGCAAAAGATAAGATGTCGCTCTCTTTTCTTTTTTATTATTTTTTTGGAGAAACCGTGTATGCCAATGAGAGGAGCAGTCCTATGGGTCGGTCCATAGCCCAGCTAGCTGTGTCCGGACTGACAACGCGGGACAGACGCCCGTAGTGGAGCATTAGCGATAAGCAAGACATGGGTTACTGAAGGCGAGACCTTTAATTAAGTGACCCTATCACCGAAACCGTCAAACCTTAAAAGATGACGTGGCGAGAGGTTACAATGTACAACAGGGGATACGTACGTACGATCGAGTCCCCAATGGCCGCCGTCACATGAACAGTGTCTTCCAGGCAGAATAATATTTTTCTCTCACACCAAACCAGCTAGCAGTAATAATCCACGAACCAGCAGCTCCAGCCGAACCGGCTGTAGGTGATTGCAAAAAATATATCGAGTGAAAACACCTTTCGCCAAACGTAATCATGTAGAACACTGTTGTAGAAATGACTTTTCACTCTCTTTTTTTATCAACGGATGGAAAAAGGATTGCCTCTATAAACTGTTTCAGAGATGGGTTGTCTCTAGAAATCAGATTTTCAGAAGTAGTTGGTATATGTCCAACCACCTCTTGAAATGCCCTCCATTTTTCAAGAGCGTCTCGGGAATACCGGCTACCTATAGCCATCGAGTTTCAGCCACAGTTGGTAATTTGGCCCACCTCTACAATTAGCATAGGAAAATCCATTAACTTCTATCACATGACATCAGATGAAGGCTAAGTTTACAAAAAGTTGTTGAGCTCGAAGAGATTTATAACTTTATAGATTAAGACGTTTTCACTTAAAGTTGTTGAAGGTCCCAAAAACATGTTTTCATATATCATATTTTGAAATCGTTTTTTTTTCTATTTTTTTCAAATGACTTAAGATGGAGAAACACACAATTCAAGATTTGTAGAAGTTACTCTGTGATGTAATGGTATGGGATGATTGCGCGAGGTAAGAGTGAGTTCAAATCCTAGTAAACGCATGGGCGCATGGTTGTGATGCTTTCCTAGTGGGCTTCTTCTAGTATTTTTTTTTCTATTGTTTACATCCGATTTTAATTCTTGGAAATCATTTTTAGAGACAAATCATATTACCAACCGTCACTATAAATTGAGATCTGACCACCTACAAACAACAATTTCGTAGTAGTGGATAAGCACCAATTTTAATCTTGTTCAATTTGGCATGATTTCAAACGGTTCCGTCTCCTACAAGCAGATATCCTTTTTCTCTCTCTTCCCAAAATGAACCGGAAAGTAGTGAAGCCAAGCCAAAAAACTTGGAAGACAGCAAGTCCAATCAGCAAACCACCATAACTTGGAAGATAGCAAGTCCAATCAGCAAACCACCAAGACAAGATTAAAAAAGAACTCTAAGAAGATACGCAAGACAAGAATTGAAAGTTTCCGTAAGAACATAAATAATCACCCAAAAGAAGGCCGGACAGGAAGCACATGGCGTTGTGGAGTTTCTGTGCCCGTCGTGGATCCGTCTGCAGGAACCAATGCAAGAACAACTCGCCAAGAAAAACGAGCCAGACTTGGAAGCACATGGCCTGCAGGGACCGTCGATTCGGGCATGCCGTCGTGGATCCGGCCGCTGAACCCCTCGCGCTTGCTGGAGGCCGCTCGAGGCACAAGCGCCCGGCGTCCAGTCGACTGTCGGGCCGTAGAGCTCGCTTGATAGGCAGTCTCGTTACAAGATGCACCCCCTTTGTCAGATCTGAGAAAAAAAAATCCGAAATCAAGCAAGCCCTCTTTTACGGATCTGAGGAAAAAAGAAGTCAGAAATCAAGCAAGGGGGAAAGAGCTAGAAGAGAGAAAAAGATATCAAAAGGCACGAGAGAGACGGAGGGTTCTAACTCTTGGATCAAGTGACAACTGAACATCGGGTTCCCTCACCGGATCGAATCCATCCACCATGGACAAGAAACCTCCTCCATCACATCTTCTCCTGCCCCGAGTTCCTCTACCGGCGCGGCGCTTCTCCTCCACCGCAACCTCTCCTCGGCATCGTCAATCTCTTTCTCTGCTGCAGTCGCCTCTTCAACACCGATCTTCGCGTCTCTGCTGAAACCTGAAGGCCAGCAGTTAAGATGGATTTATTTGTTTGTTTTTCCATCGTAGTACCCTCTTGGCTCTTGGCCGTCCATCGGTGGAGAAGATATCAACGACAAAAGCGACTGTACAGTGGGCCTTCCCTTAAAACCGAGAAGCGGGGGAGTAGTACACTGATGGTAAGTCATCTCAATTCTCGAAGAATCAGCCTTTTCGATTGGCTGGTTCGTATCATTGCTAGTTCATTTATGTGAGAGAGAAGTACTGCTGGCTGGTTCGTGTAAATAGTATCCATGTAAGGGGGCTGGCCAGCCAGCCCCAGCCGAACAAGGCGAATAATTATTTATATCTTCCTACACAAAGCTAGAAGATGAACGCAGCACAAGTATATCTTC
This sequence comes from Miscanthus lutarioriparius, assembly GCA_904845875.1. Taxonomy (NCBI): domain Eukaryota; kingdom Viridiplantae; phylum Streptophyta; class Magnoliopsida; order Poales; family Poaceae; genus Miscanthus; species Miscanthus lutarioriparius. The sequence continues at coordinate 67,231,271 of CAJGYO010000013.1, forward strand.
CTACACTGGTGGTAAGTCATCTCCATGGCCCTGCTCGCTTCGCTGAAAAGTCAGGCTGAAAAGTAGTGTTGGTTGATTTGTTGTGAGAGAAAAACACTGTAGCATGGCCCTGTTCGCTTCGTGCTCATATAGTTGACGTTTCTTGATTTTAATATCTTTTAAATATATTTTTATTAGTTTACATCTGTCAATAACTAATATCAAAGAGCCAAATCATTTTTCCTCTAAATTTCGTTTCTTAGTTCTCCTTATGCGCTAAACCTCTTGATAAGTTTGAAGCTTATACGATTAGTTTGCTAGCTACCATGAGTTTCAAAGTGAATATGGCTTTTTTCTAACTCCAAAATAAATTGGAGTATATTTCATAACTATATATAACATTATATGTCTCCGTTGCAACGCACGGGTATGTTTTCTAGTCATTAACTAATTGGCATATTTTTCAAGCAAAATAAAAAGGAAAAGCGGTGTTTTTGCCCTGCCCGAGAGGTTCAATTGTGATTTTACCCCTATTTTTTCAACTTTGTGATTTTACCCCTGCTATTTTGAAACGAAGGAGCCGTTTGCCCCTGGTTTGGATGTGCGTTATTTAGAGGCTGATTAAACGATTTAAAAAAAATAAAACACATAAAATCAGATGCGAAATGACTGAAATGCCCCTTCCTCTTCGTTCTCTTCATTGCTATCTACTCGCGACTGACACGAAAGCTCTGTGCGGACAGAAGACCGGCGGCCGAGCACCGTCGTGGACGCGCGCCCCTGCGCCCGCCGACCATGGCGCTCCGGCAATCCCGCGCCCGCGCGATGGCGGCCCTCAGCGACCTCGCCCGCTGGTCATGGCGCTCCGGCAACCCCGGATTAGCGCGACGGTGGCCCTCGCGACCTCACCTGCCGGTCATGGAGCTCCGGCAACCCCGCATCGGGGTGACGTGGGCGCGGAGCGGCCCGGGATGCGTGGGCGGGCGTCGCGGCATCAGGGTAGGTGGCGGTGGTGCTTGGCCGCAGCTGCCGGGGCGCCTGGCGACGTGGACGCGGAGCGGGCCGGGGCGCAGTCGTGAGGGCTCGCCCGCACCGTGCGCTCGCCGGAGGCCGCGAGGGCTCGACCGCGCCGTGCGCTCGCCGGCCACCGCCGCGCTCGGCGGCTACCGCGAGGGCTCGCTCACGCCGCGCGATCGCCGGCCGCCACGAGGCTCGTCGTCGCGCCTTGCGCTTCGCCGCTTCGCGCCGCCGCCGCGATACGCCAGACTTCGCCCGATACGCCCAGTTGTTCTACGCGTGCTTTCGCCGGAGACGCCGCCGCTGCGTGTCGCGTGCTTTCCGCTCGGTTGGCTGGTAGCCGCCGCCGCCGCTTCGCTTGCCGGACCTTGATCTTGCGCTCGCCGCCCGACACGCCCAAGCCACGCAGACGACGCGCGATACTGGCCAGTGTATTGCACTTGTTTCGCCAGAGAGCGCTGCTGCTGCTGGCGTGTTTCGCTCTTCTAGCCGCTATTTGGGACTGTGGCTTGTGGCGTGTTTCGCTCATGGCTCGCCGGAGAGAAGTAGAGAACGAGATGAGAGAGGAAGGGATAAGAGTGAGAGAAAAAAAGTAATATTTATTATTACGCGAAGACTATATCACTGTGTGGGTTAATACATTGCATGTCCTGTCTGCGGCTCCCGGCGGGTCTCTTCTCGGCGTAGCTCGGGGCACCCGCCTCTGGTTCTTCTCCCCCACCTCTGGTTCTTCTGGGCACGGGAGTGTACGTCCGCAACGGCACGCAACCGAGCAAAATCACAATTAGGCATAAAAATAAGGAGCAAAATCGTATGGGCATTCATGTCTTTTGTACAAAGTTTAACACCGTTAGGGGTGGATGACGGAGCAGGGGCAAACTGGTGCTTCGTGAATGGGCATGAGGGGTAAATTCACAAAGTCAAAAAAATAGGGGCAAAATCACAATTTCGATACAAAACAAGGGTACAAACGCAAGAGCTCTAAAAAAACTAACGAACTAAGCATACTCTCAAAGTGGGCTGATAGGCCTAACAGGCTAACAGTGCGTCCCCAGGCCTGCATCTTTCTCTTTCGGAACTCCTTCTCTTTGCTTGTCCTCCCCATATATATCTCCCGCACGGCCCACTGGACCAAACCTGAACGCCCATGTACGTGCAAACTCTCCTCTCTTTCAATAAAAACAGAAATGCTATCTACAGGGCGTCATTCCATCCGGATACCCTTTCGTAGGCCTGCATACCAGCCCAATAAATCTCTGCTTTGCGCCCGCTTGTTTTCTATTACGGTATCCACGTTCGTCTCTTCTGTTGGGCCGGTTGGATAAGGAAAGGAGAAGGAGACGAGAGACCTGCCCCGCTCTGCTCCACAGGACGGTGACCCCGCTTGCTCCTGCTCCGTCGACCCCCCCGTTGCTCCTGCTCTGTGGCCCACTCCGCCATTGACGGTGACCCCGCGTTGCTCCTTCCCTTGCTCCACCACGTCGCCACCTAGCTTTTGCTCTCTGCGGCCCACTTCACCTAACAGCGCGGGCACCGCCGCGCCCACGCGTGGCGACCGCTCCCTCAGTCGCTAGCTAGCCACTCAGGTAGCTATGCAAGGAGAAGTATCGGGCCCTGGCATCGTCTCCTGTTACGGGCTGCGGTGCCCCGATGCAAACGGCAGAGGAGGCCGCACTGAGATATGATGCATGTTGCAAGTGTACATTTCAAATGTTTTAGAGGTATGTTGCAAGTATTTCATAAGAATGTTGCAA